>JBBDGP010004460.1:0-379327 GCA_037952835.1 Lithobates septentrionalis
ACATTTGTTTTGCGTCTTTCCTCCTCTTCAGAAGATTTCACCTCACTTTTTTGTCCCAATGAAAAATGTTTTTTGAAAATTTGGGTTTTTTGTGGAACAAGGATTGGAAAGCATCAGTGGAAAGGAGAAATTGTTTTCCCATATTAACTCTTACATGAGAGAATTTCCCTTCCTAGGGGTAGATTTCATCTCACTTCCTGTTGTCTCCTTCCGTTTGCAAGTAGGAGTCGTTTGTAAGTTAGATGTTTGAAAGTAGGGTCCTGCCCTATATACTCAGCAGAAATTTGGGCCTTAGGTGTTGCTGTGGCCAAAACACTGTAAGCCCTCACAGGGCCCTGCTGTGAAATATTAGATCAAGAATTGTAATTACATGCCCCTGTTGAACAGGAGCTGAAAAATTAGGCCTTAGGCACTGGTGCTGGTGCCACAACACTGCAACCCCTCACAGACACTCTAGTTGGAACGCAGGAACGAGCCCTGCTGCAAAGTATTGCATCAAAAATTGTAATTACACGCCCCTGTTAGACAGGGGCAGAAAAATTGGGCCTTAGGCACTGGTGCTGGTGCCACAACACTGCAACCCCTCACAGACACTCTAGTTGGAATGCAGGAACGAGCCCTGCTGCAAAGTATTACATCAAAAATTGTAATTACACGCCCCTGTTAGACAGGGGCAGAAAAATTGGGCCTTAGGCACTGGTGCTGGTGCCACAACACTGCAACCCCTCACAGACACTCTAGTTGGAACGCAGGAACGAGCCCTGCTGCAAAGTATTGCATCAAAAATTGTAATTACACGCCCCTGTTAGACAGGGGCAGAAAAATTGGGCCTTAGGCACTGGTGCTGGTGCCACAACACTGCAACCCCTCACAGACACTCTAGTTGGAATGCAGGAACGAGCCCTGCTGCAAAGTATTACATCAAAAATTGTAATTACACGCCCCTGTTATACAGGGGCTGAAAAATTGTGCCTTAGGCACTGGTGGTGGCGCCCAGAACCAAAAATGTTCTTACAAGCTATCAGCGTGATGATTGAGGAGGAAGAGGATAATTACTCAGGGATAGTCACTCAGCATCAGCATAGGCAGTCTTTGAAGGGATCTGAAAAAAATTATTCAGTTACATCAGCATCAGGTGCTTGGTAGCTGGTGGTGATCCAAGACTGATTCATTTTTATGAAGGTCAGCCGATCGACCGAGTCAGTGGACAGACGCACCCTGTGATCGGTTACCACGCCTCCAGCAGCACTGAATGTGCGTTCCGAAAGAACGCTGGATGCAGGACAGGCCAGTAGCTCAATTGCATACTGTGCAAGCTCTGGCCAGTGATCCATCCTCAAGACCCAGTAACCCAGAGGATTTTCGGTGGGAAAGGTGTCCAAGTCTGATCTTGCCCCTAGGTATTCCTGCACCATGTAAAACAGACGCTGGCGATGGTTGCTGGAACCGATCATACCTTGGGGCTGCGGACCAAAAAATTGTCTGAACGCATCGGTCAGACGGCCACCTTCTCCACCGCTCCTTCTTTGACTGACCGAAGCCTCAGTAACACGTTGTCCAGAAACAGGAGTTTGTAACCTCCCAGTCTCTGGGAACGCGTTGCACAGACCTTTCTGCAAGGCCTCCCGAAGATGTTTCATCCTCTGCTCCCTCTGCGATGGCAAGATAAGGTCCGCAACCTTACCCTTGTAACGTGGATCAAGGAGGGTTGCCAGCCAGTATTGGTCCTTCTCCTTGATACCACGA
The DNA here is from genome assembly GCA_037952835.1 of Lithobates septentrionalis. Classification (NCBI taxonomy): domain Eukaryota; kingdom Metazoa; phylum Chordata; class Amphibia; order Anura; family Ranidae; genus Lithobates; species Lithobates septentrionalis. Next base: position 1,747 of record JBBDGP010004460.1, read on the forward strand.
ATACGAGGATCCTTACGCAGGCTTTGCAGGATCAGGGAGGCCATGCAGCGTAGGTTTGCTGAGGCATTCGGTCCGGAGTCCTCTGGGTCACTAAGGACAACAAGGTCCGCAGCCACCTCCTCCCAGCCACGTACAAGTCCATGTGTTCCTTGGGACTGATCCCTTAAAGACTGCTGATGCTGAGTGCCAGGCTCCACCTCCATACTGACACAATCTTCCTCCTCCTCCTCCTCCTCCTCCTCGTCCTCTTCCTGTGTGATCGGCGGGCACGCAGGAACACTGTCTGGATAAAGGGGGCCTTGAGAGCTAAGGAAGTCCTCCTCTTCCTGCCTCTGTTCTGCCTCAAGTGCCCTGTCCATTATTCCACGCAGCGTGTGCTCCAACAGGTGGACAAGGGGGACAGTGTCACTGATGCATGCACTGTCAGTGCTCACCATCCTCGTGGCCTCCTCGAATGGTGACAGGACAGTGCATGCATCCCTGATCATGGCCCACTGGCGTGGGGAAAAAAAACCAAGGTCCCCTGACCCTGTCCTGGTGCCATAGTCGCACAGGTACTCATTGATGGCCCTCTGCTGCGTGTGCAGCCGCTGCAGCATGGCCAATGTCGAGTTCCACCTGGTGGGCATGTCACAGATTAGGCGGTTCTTGGGCAGGTTAAACTCCTTTTGGAGGTCCGTCAGCCGAGCACTGGCATTATATGACCGGCGGAAATGCACACAGACTTTCCTGGCCTGCCTCAGGACATCCTGTAAGCCCGGGTACCTGCCCAAGAACCGCTGCACCACCAAGTTAAGGACGTGAGCCAAACAGGGCACATGGGTCAGTTGTCCCTGTCGGAGGGCAGAGAGGAGGTTGGTGCCATTGTCGCAAACCACCATTCCTGCCTTAAGTTGGCGTGGCGTCAACCACCTCTGAACCTGCCCCTGCAGAGCTGACAGAACCTCTGCCCCAGTGTGGCTCCTGTCCCCCAAGCACACCAGCTCAAGCACCGCATGGCATCTTTTGGCCTGCGTACTTGCGTAGCCCCTTGAACGCCTACGGAGCACCGCTGGTTCCGAGGAAGAGGCCATGGAGGAAGAAGAAGAGGAGGGGGTGGAGGAGAGAGGTGTGTCACAATCAGCATTTTGGAGGCGTGGTGGCGGAACAACCTCCAACACTACTGCACCTTGTCCTGCATCCTTCCCAGCTGCCAGCAGAGTCACCCAATGCGCCGTGAAACTTAAGTAACGTCCCTGTCCATGCCTGCTGGACCATGAGTCAGCGGTAATATGCACCTTACCGCTGACCGCCCTGTCCAGCGAGGCATGGACATTGCCTTCCACATGCCGGTAGAGAGCTGGAATCGCCTTCCGTGAGAAAAAGTGGCGTTTGGGTACCTGCCACTGAGGAACCGCACATTCCACAAACTCACGGAAGGGGGCAGAGTCTACCAACTGAAAAGGCAGCAGTTGAAGTGCTAGCAATTTTGCCAAGCTAGCATTCAACCGCTGGGCATGTGGATGGCTGGGAGCAAACTTCTTTCGGCGGTGCAGCAGCTGGGGCAGGGAAATTTGCCTGGTACAATCTGGCGTCGGTGTACCAAAAGCAGATTGCCCACAAGTACTTGGCTGTGACACACCTAATTCTACACCTTCATTCCTCTCACTGCAGGTCTCAGAGAGGACTGAAGGTCTAGTGGGGTTGGAAATCTCAGCTGATGAGGAGCAAGGAGAGATCCTCTTTGTTCTTTGGTGTGGGTCTTTTAGATATGCTTGCCAACGAACTGCATGGCAGGTCAACATATGTCTGGTCAAGCATGTGGTACCCAAGCGGGAGATGTTTTGGCGACGCGAGATACGCTTGAGACATATGTTGCAAATAGCAGCGGTGCGATCTGATGCACTCGTCTCAAAAAAGGCCCACACCAAAGAACTTTTTGAATAACGCGCAGAGACTGCAGCGCCCTGCACATGTGGAGCTTTGGGGTGTGATGCAGTCAATGTGCTGCCCTTAGGCTGGCCCCTGGAGGGCATCCTGCCTCGTTGGTGATGTGCCACCTCCTCCTCCTCCTCCTCCTCCTCTCTCCTATCAGGCACCCACGTTGAGTCAGTGACCTCATCATCCCCTCCCTCCTCATCACTGGAGCAAACCTGGCAGTATGCTGCAGCAGGGGGAGCATGACTGCCAGATTGCTGTCCTTCTTGGGCACCCCCTCTGTCCGTGCTCATGTTACTGCCTTCATCGAGCTCAGTATCATCATCAGAGCCTTCCAAACGCTGGGCATCCTCCTGGAGCATGTACCCAACACTGTGGTCAAACAGTTCGAGGGAATCCTCATGAGGACATGGTGGAGCTAGGGAAGGAGTCACTGATGACATTGAGCTGAGGGAAGAGGCCGCTGCTTTGCCAGACAAAGCACCCTGGGCATGGGTGAGAGAGGATGAGGAGGATGAGGACGGCTTGGTCATCCACTCGACCAAGTTTTCTGCATGTTGCGGCTCAACACGGCCAGCTGCCGAAAAAAAGGCCAAGCGTGTCCCATGGCCACGGGCTGATGAGGATGCACCGTCTCCACGACCAGCACTAGACACAGAGCCTGCTTGCCCTCTCTTATTGGCTTGTGACTGTCTGCCTCTCCTTCTTGGCCTTCCAGACATACTAATGGCCTGTAGCTGCACTAAGCTGGGATAGAACACCTGTAATTTTCTTCAGGTAGCTTTATATACTGTAACCAGACAAGCCTGCCTGTCAGTAGGAAGATAACAGGAACGGATCTAGCTGAACACTGTGAGCAGGACGCACTGCACTAAATGTAAATAGCAGTAACGGATCTAGCTGAACACTGTGAGCAGGACGCACTGACTGCACTAAATGTAAATAGCAGGAACGGATCTAGCTGAACACTGTGAGCAGGACGCACTGACTGCACTAAATGTAAATAGCAGGAACGGATCTAGCTGAACACTGTGAGCAGGACGCACTGCACTAAATGTAAATAGCAGGAACAGATCTAGCTGAACACTGTGAGCAGGACGCACTGCACTAAATGTAAATAGCAGGAACGGATCTAGCTGAACACTGTGAGCAGGACGCACTGACTGCACTAAATGTAAATAGCAGGAACAGATCTAGCTGAACACTGTGAGCAGGACGCACTGCACTAAATGTAAATAGCAGGAACAGATCTAGCTGAACACTGTGAGCAGGACGCACTGCACTAAATGTAAATAGCAGGAACGGATCTAGCTGAACACTGTGAGCAGGACGCACTGACTGCACTAAATGTAAATAGCAGGAACAGATCTAGCTGAACACTGTGAGCAGGACGCACTGCACTAAATGTAAATAGCAGGAACAGATCTAGCTGAACACTGTGAGCAGGACGCACTGCACTAAATGTAAATAGCAGGAACAGATCTAGCTGAACACTGTGAGCAGGACGCACTGACTGCACTAAATGTAAATAGCAGGAACGGATCTAGCTGAACACTGTGAGCAGGACGCACTGACTGCACTAAATGTAAATAGCAGGAACGGATCTAGCTGAACACTGTGAGCAGGACGCACTGCACTAAATGTAAATAGCAGGAACAGATCTAGCTGAACACTGTGAGCAGGACGCACTGCACTAAATGTAAATAGCAGGAACGGATCTAGCTGAACACTGTGAGCAGGACGCACTGACTGCACTAAATGTAAATAGCAGGAACGGATCTAGCTGAACACTGTGAGCAGGACGCACTGCACTAAATGTAAATAGCAGGAACGGATCTAGCTGAACACTGTGAGCAGGACGCACTGACTGCACTAAATGTAAATAGCAGGAACGGATCTAGCTGAACACTGTGAGCAGGACGCACTGACTGCACTAAATGTAAATAGCAGGAACGGATCTAGCTGAACACTGTGAGCAGGACGCACTGCACTAAATGTAAATAGCAGGAACGGATCTAGCTGAACACTGTGAGCAGGACGCACTGACTGCACTAAATGTAAATAGCAGGAACGGATCTAGCTGAACACTGTGAGCAGGACGCACTGACTGCACTAAATGTAAATAGCAGGAACGGATCTAGCTGAACACTGTGAGCAGGACGCACTGCACTAAATGTAAATAGCAGGAACGGATCTAGCTGAACACTGTGAGCAGGACGCACTGACTGCACTAAATGTAAATAGCAGGAACGGATCTAGCTGAACACTGTGAGCAGGACGCACTGCACTAAATGTAAATAGCAGGAACGGATCTAGCTGAACACTGTGAGCAGGACGCACTGCACTAAATGTAAATAGCAGGAACGGATCTAGCTGAACACTGTGAGCAGGACGCACTGCACTAAATGTAAATAGCAGGAACAGATCTAGCTGAACACTGTGAGCAGGACGCACTGACTGCACTAAATGTAAATAGCAGGAACAGATCTAGCTGAACACTGTGAGCAGGACGCACTGACTGCACTAAATGTAAATAGCAGGAACGGATCTAGCTGAACACTGTGAGCAGGACGCACTGCACTAAATGTAAATAGCAGGAACGGATCTAGCTGAACACTGTGAGCAGGACGCACTGCACTAAATATAAATAGCAGGAACAGATCTAGCCTAATCTAGCTCTCAAATCAAATGACACTGTCTGTCTCTCTCTCTATCAGCACACCGGAACACACTACACAGGGCCGCCGTGCAGGCGGCCTTATATAGTGTGGGGCGTGTACTAAATCCCCTGAGCCATAATTGGCCAAAGCCACCCTGGCTTTGGCCAATTACAGCTCTCTCTACTGACGGCGCTGTGATTGGCCAAGCATGCGGGTCATAGTGCATGCTTGGCCAATCATCAGCCAGCAATGCACTGCGATGCCGCAGTGAATTATGGGCCGTGACGCGCCACACGAATTTGGCGCGAACGGCCCATAACGTTCGCAATTCGACGGACGGTCGAACAGCCGATGTTCGAGTCGAACATGGGTTCGACTCGAACACGAAGCTCATCCCTACCCCAGAGACTGACACCGTGAATGATTCAGAAGCAGGGGATCCTAAACCAGGCTGAGGTCCTGTGACTCTTCACCGGTACGGTAGGGAACAATGCACCTGCTTAAACCCTGAACCGCATGTATTACAACTGAAAAACTGTGGATAAAAGAAACAAGGTTTTGAAAGGATGTAAAACTAACAATATAATCCCGGTTACTCAAACCCAGCACTAACAGCTTGATTAATGATAATCGCCTGACCTATGAACTGTGTTTTCTCTCATGAACACAAGTGTAGAGTATCAGCAGGAAATAGAGGAAAACTAGAGGATGTTTGATTCTTCCAACATGACTGTGTACTGATAACCTCCCCCCATGGGCGGTAAAAAGTAGGCTAAAAGCTTGCTCTTCATTTTTACTTTTTCTCATTGACTTTGTGTTGTGAATAAAACCCCACAGGCCTTCCTTTTTTCTCTTTTGGAGGAGGGGAAGCGTGGAGGGGACGGGGATAAGAGGGGAGGAAGGAGGTAGCAAAGAAGGTCAAAGGGAAAGGTAAAAAATGCACAGCAGCCACAGCAGAGGTGTAAACGAACCTTCCTTAAATACAACATCCCCTGTGAATCCCGCCAAAGCCGGCTGTGAGGGGGACCATCTCTTCCTGGACTATAAACTGGTGGGACGTTTTGTGCCCTGAGTTTTGCAGATGGCACTGGGTGGCGAGGTGCATTTCCCCCCCACCTCCACTCCCCTCTCCCCCCTCCTGACCACCACACCTGGACTGTCCCATCACTCACCCATACAGTGAGGGTACATTACTGGACAACCTTAGCCCCTTGAGGGGATAATAGGCCCAGGGTAGACAGGCTTGAGCAAGGGGTAGCAGTAAACGGCAGCAAGAGGTGAAAGTATGAAAGGCCGCTCAACGTGAACAACTGAACCCCAGAGCACCAGAGATAGCCTCAATACCAGCTCCATCCAAAAATATTTAAAAGAAGCAAGTACCAAAAGTCCAGGTATGGAGACAAAACAACCAGGGTCAAAAGATAAAAAGAAAGAGCAACAGAAGCAAAAAGGTGCTCAGGGAGACAAAGTCCGTGAAGAATTGGATTTGGAGGGGGCATCTGTCTGGAGCTCGGCGGAAGAACAAAGGATAATGGCGCTTGTACCAAGTAAAACAGATCTTATAGAAATGTTCACTAAGTTAGAAAATGTGATAAAAACTGAAATATCTAATGTCCGGGCAGACATGGGTCACCTCCTGCGTCGAGTGGAGGAGGTGGAGGAAGTTTCAGGGCGCCACACCAAAGAAATTTCCGAATTAAAAGATCAACTCAGCAAACTGCGGATCGAAAATCGTAACATGGTATTTCGATTGGAAGAACAGGAGAATCAAAGCCGGCGGCAAAACCTACGCATCAGGTCAATTCCAGAGCAACAGGGCGAGGACCTAGGGGAAAAGATGAAGAAAATCTTTAACCCTATAATGGGAAAGCGAATAGAAGAGCCCATCTCGATAGACCGGGTACACAGAGTAAGAAGGCCTCCTCACGCAAAACAAGACTCTCCTAGAGACGTGATCGTTAAATTCCATCAATACGAAGATAAGGAGAAAATATGGAAGAACTTGAAGGGAGCCCCCCCCATAATGTTCGAAGACAAAGAGCTACAGATATTTTCCGACCTTTCTGCAGGAACTCTTGCTCGTAGAAGACAGATGAGACCAATCTTGGAGCAGCTAAGGAAAGCAAATCTTAAATATAGTTGGGGGTTCCCAACATCCCTGATTGTCCTAAAAAACGGTAGACCAAGCAGGATGAGATATTTGGAAGAGGCACGGGACTTCTGCGACAGCCTGGGCATTCCCATCCCAGATATGTCTCAGGTCAAAATAGATTGAGAGACTCAGAGGACCAAAACACTAAAATGTCTTGACCTGTTGTTGGTGTGGTGGGGGGGGGTGGCGAGAAAGTGGAGAAGATCTTTTTTTTTTTTTCTTCCGGTCGGCCCCCCCCCCTCCCCCCCTTCTTTAGCCTCTTCCCCCTCTCCCTTCTGGTTTGGTGCAGGAGGAGGGGGGGAGGGCCTCGAGCTTTAAACTAAAAAATGGGCTATGGAGGTGCCGGGGGGTGTTGTGACTCGTTGTTCTTGGGGGGGTGTGGGGGGGGGTGGGGGGGGTTGGAGGTTCGGGGGCGGTTCCACCGTATTAAGGAGACAAGATACCTCTCATACATTCCCTTCCATTGGGAGGGAGTGTAGATGCTAGAGCTCTCGCTGGAGCTTCACCCTGAGGAGGGAGTTCTGAAGATTGGAACGGGCGAAGTTCCAACCTGGGGGACTCAGGGTGATAACTTCACCATGGGTGGGAGGGGAGGGGGTGGGGAGGGGAGGGGGGGGAGTGGGGAGGGCACTGCAGGACGTGCTAGGAATAAGGGAGGATTCTACAGATGAGCCGACCCCCAGTTATGCTAGAAATTAAATTCATCTCATACAACGTGAAAGGCCTAAACTTGCCCTGTAAAAGACATAAAATTTTAAAAGAGCTGGAACGTCTAAGGGGAGATGTAATCTTTCTACAAGAGACTCATCTGACCCTTGACACTAGAGTTAGGCTTTTCTCAACCAGGTTCCTGCAGTGGTTCTATGGGGACTCCCCCGATAGGGGGTCGAGGGGAGTCGCCATCGGGCTTTCAAAGGACATAAACTTCTCCCTAAGAGAAAGATTGGCAGACCCTGATGGTCGCTTTATTTTTTTAAAAGGTAAACTTGGTCCCAAACTGGTCACCCTAGTAAACGTCTACTGCCCCAACAAGAAACCTACGGTCTTTCTGGGCCAGATTTTGAAAAAACTGTCTGAGTTCGGAGAGGGCGAGGTGATCTTGGGAGGGGATTTAAACTTTTGTTTGGACCCGGAACTGGATGGTACGTCCCGTGCACAGGGGACAGGGAAGGTGTCACTCAGGGCCATCAGGCGTAAGCTACATCAAAGTCAGTTAATGGATGTCTGGAGGCTCCAGCATCCCAATGAGAGGGACTACACGTTCTTCTCCCCTGTGCACGGGACCTACTCTAGGCTAGATTATTTTCTTATAGACCACAACCTGCTAGATTGGACAAAGGAAACAAAAATAGAAGTAACGACCCTATCAGACCACTCCCCGATTGTGATGCAGATTAGAATACCAGATGGGCAAGGGCGTCCTCACTCTTGGAAACTGAACGAGGATCTACTGAGAGATCCCGAAATTGTGGAGAGACTTCAAGAAGAAGCAGACTTTTTCTTTAAAGCAAACGACACGGGGGATGTATCACCTGCTTTATTATGGGACACACACAAAGCCTATATAAGGGGTATCCTAATCTCAATAGGTGCAGGTCTTAAAAAAAAAGAAAAGAGAAGCCAGAGGAAAGTTGATAGAGGAAATCTTTTCCTTGGAACAAGCACATAAAAAAGCTAAGGGCCGTGATCTAGATAGTTACCATGCACTGGTCGCCAAGAGGGAGGAGTTAAGAGACACAATGGACCTAGAGGCCAAGAGAGCATTAAACGCTATAACCAGGAACAATTACTTCTGGGCCAACAAGCCCAGTAAACACCTGGCCAGGATAATCAGGAAAAAAAAAAGCAGGAACTTTGTAGAGAAAATACTTAGCAAAAAAGGGGCAGTAAGAGTGACGAACAACGCTATAGCAGACGAATTTCAAAAGTACTACAGGGATCTATATTCGATAGGGCATCGGGGAGTAGAAGATTCATCCCGCTCAGACAGGAGCAAGGATATCCTGAAGGAGGCAGGACTAAGGGGTCTGTCAGCAGAGGAAAGGGAACTATTGGATAAACCTTTGGTAGAAGAAGAAATCTTGGCAGCATTAAGGGAGTCTCCGAAGGGGAAAAGTCCAGGCCCGGACGGTTTCACCACTCTCTACCTAGAAAAAATGAAACATATCCTGGTCCCGAGGCTTTGCCACTTTTGGAATGGCCTTGGAACAGGAGGTGAACTGACAATAGAGGCCTTGACTGCTACAATTACACTTATTCAGAAGGAAGGGAAGGACGTCAGGTTGTGTTCTAGTTATAGACCAATTTCCCTTCTGAATGCAGACGTCAAACTCTACGCAAAAGTCTTACCAAATAGGCTTAAAGAGAAAATGACAAATCTTGTGCACCCGGACCAGGCAGGCTTTGTTAAAGGGAGACAGTGTAGGGACAACGGGGTTAGGGCGGTGCTTCTATCAGAAGTTTGTAAACAAGGTGGACCCCCAGCTCTATTCCTGTCAATCGATGCTGAAAAAGCTTTTGACAGGGTAGACTGGGGGTTCATGATGAACACTTTAGAGGCTCTAGGGTTTGGTCAGAGGTTCGTCTCCTGGGTCAGGGCTTTATATAGTAACCCGGCAGGGATGGTGAGAGTAAATGGGACTACTTCTAAGCCCTTCAGGATGCTCAATGGAACAAGACAGGGTTGTCCCCTGTCCCCTCTCTTGTTCGTCCTGACCCTTGAACCGCTGCTGTCTACCATCCGCAAAAATGTGGACTGCGGAGGAGTAAGGGTCGGAACGGAGGAGCATAAACTAGCGGCTTTCGCTGACGATATTGTGTTCTTTGTTACTAACCCTAGAATAACCCTTCCCAACTTACTTCACATTATTGAAAAATACGGAGAAGTTTCGAATTTCAAAGTTAATTCCAGCAAATCCGAATGTTTAAACATAAATATAAGCAAGCAAGAAGAAAGTCACTGCAGTTTTCCCTTTCCCTTGGAAAGAGGAGATGGAATATCTAGGGATTAAATTGGCCAACTCCTTCAATAGAATATTCGTAAAAAATTTTTTACCTATGCTAGACGATACCAGACGAGAAGCGAGAAGACTCCAGACCAGACCTCTTTCGTGGTTTGGGCGAGTCAACGCGATAAAAATGAGTCTAACACCCAAGATCCTGTTCAAATTTCAAATGCTGCCCATCCCTTTACCCGGGTATTTTTTGAAGGCCCTTAGGAGGCTAATAAGTGGGGCAGTATGGGGGGGTAAAAAACCACGCATCGCCTATACAGTTCTAAGCAGGGGGAAGAAAAAAGGGGGAATAGCTCTACCGGACTTTAGAAGATATTATAGCGCTGTAGTGCTATCTAGGATCACGGAATGGAACAAAAAAGACACAGATAATCGTTGGGTTCACATTGAACACTTTTTGAGTGACACAAATTTAGGACAGGCACTTTGGAATCCCACAAAATTTAGATCACTGAGCACTCACACATCACAATTAACGCAAAACACATTTAAACATTGGGATAGGATACACTGTAAGAACAAATGGTCATATAATTCACCACTGATACACATGAAAGATAATATTTTTTTTGAGCCAGGGAGGAGGGAGGTGGGAGGGAGCTGGTTGAAGGGTGATATGGTACAATTGAAACACTTCCTACACAAGGGGCAAATCTGCACATTTTCAGAACTAAGTACAGAGTCTAATCTTTGGGTAATGAACAGATGGAGGTTTCTTCAGCTCTCCCATTTCATAGAGAGACTTCCTAAACCACTTAGGAGTATGGAAGAACTTAGACCATTTGAGCAGCTCTGCATAAAGGAACAGACAGGAAGGGCAATAACGCAAATTTATAGGATCTTGGGAACTGAGGAGGAACTGGAGATACCCCCTTATATTAAAAAGTGGGAACAGGAACTGGGGTCTCAATGTAGCGAAGCTGGGATAGAAAAGATCCTGAAGATGGCCCATTATGTAGCAATAGACATCAGAAGAACAGAAAGCCATTTTAAATGCCTTGCAAGATGGTACGCCACCCCAGATAGGGTTAGTAAAATGGATGGGACTAAACCAAACACCTGCTGGAGAGGATGCCCAGTTTTAGGAACAATGGCCCATATCTGGTGGGGGTTCCCCATTATAAAAACCTTCTGGGAAAAAGTACTAAGGTTAATAAAAGTCATTACTGGAATAGCATTAGATGAGGACCCATGGGTCTGTCTTTTCCACAAAACCTCGGACTCGGTAAAAAACTATAAGTCCTCCCTAGTCCCTATTATGCTGGATGAAGCCAAGAGACAGATATCCTTGAACTGGATGAATGTCTCGAGGCCCTGCACTCGAGACTGGCTGATCAGTCTCAATGAAATATATAACATCGAACAACTAGACAGGGGAGGAGTCGAACCTAAAGAAGAAGAGCAAACAGGGAAATGGGCTGCCTGGACCAAGTTCAAAGGGACTTGGGATTACCTGAAGGAGATTGTCGATTTACCATAATTGATTGTATATGGACTCATGTTCCACTAGACCAGCACGGTCCTGAGGGGGGGGGGGGGATGGGGAGGGTGGGACGGGGGGTAGGAGGGGTCACAGTGTTTTGTGTTATAAATTTTACAGAGGTTATGTTTGAAGACATTGCCCCGCCAGGAAATGTATTGTTATTTATACAAAATGATAAATAAAGAATTAAAAAAAAAAAAAAAACAGATAACCAATCAGCTTATATAAAGGATTCTCAATCTAAAGTATGACCTACGGTTGAAACTCCTAAACAAAATGGTTATGCAAAAAAATGGATTAAAATTCGCCCCTCCGCGCAGACTCAATAAGTTTGAGACATTCATCGATGTCCATAAATTTATTCATAAAATAAATATAAAAAGACATTTCTTACTCAACACCCCAGGTTATCGGATTAATCGGGTGTCTGTTAATGTCCCCTCTGGTGGAGTTCAGAGGCCTACAACTAACCCTCAGATTCATTCTCATATAAGTGGTGTTCCTTCTCAAGTACAGATTAGCAACACTTCAGCGATACGACATACCAAACGCTTCATTATTTAACCCTCCTGGTTTCGTTGCTCCATCAATACAAACCTTTAAGGAGTTGGTTATTAAAGATTTAATTGCTCTCCAAATACCCAAGTCTAGAGATCATAATCATCTTCAATCTAGTATCAAACAGATTTGTGCCCGTAATGATATTGTGATCCGTCCTGCGGACAAGGGCGGGGGTGTTGTTGTTCTAAATAAAGACAATTATCGGAGAAAGATGGACAGGCTCCTCTCTGATAATACCACCTAGTACCTAATACAACCAACAGTTGACTTCAAACCCTACTGTTAAATATAAGAGGGAACTTTTATCCATAGTTGACAATGGTTTTCAAATGGGTATTGTAAACAAAAAAGAGAAAGCATACCTGGTGCCCTCTGCTCCAAGGGTGCCAGTTATATATTATCTTCCCAAAATCCACAAATGCTTATCTAATCCACCCGGCCGCCCCATCATCGGTGGCATAGATTCTGTGACAGCCAGAATAGGTAAATATGTGGATGAATTTCTTCAACCACTAGTGACTTCCACTCCATCCTATTTAAAAGATACCACTCAAGTTATTAAATTGCTGGATGATTTTGAATGGAAGGAAGGTTACATCTTAGCGACTGCGGATGTCGCTTCTTTATACACCATTATATCACATCAGCATGGCCTGGAAGCAGTAAAATTCTATCTAGATCAGGATCATACTCTGACTATAGTGCAAAAAACTTTATTATTTCACTTTTAGTTTTTGCCACAAGCCACAATTATTTTTGGTTTGGAGGCAAATTCTTCTTACAAACTTGTGGTGTAGCCATGGGCGCCAAGTTCGCTCCGAGCTTGGTGAATCTATTCATGGCCTATTGGGAAAGGGATGTCATAGATACCAACCCCCCCAAGTGAGCTAAAATTCTGGAAAAGATACATCGATGATGTACTTTTATTGTGGGTTGGTGATCGACTCTCATTGGAGGCCTTTTTCGCTGAACTCAATTCAAACAATAGAAGAATTTCTTTACAATACGAAATGAGTGAAACGCAGATTCACTTTTTAGATCTCAATATTTATGTGAAGGATGGCATTTTAACAACCACCACCCACTTTAAAGACACGGACCGCAACGCTTTTATACCTCTATTTAGTTGCCATCATCCAACTTGGTTGAATGCGGTCCCTAAAGGCGAATTCCAAAGAATTAGGCAAAACTGTACTTCCCTTACAGACTATTTTCAGAAGGCCCTGGTCCTGAAGACCAGATTTTTGGATAAAGGGTATACTGAGAAAGCCATTGATGAAACGATCAAAAATGTGGGGGATATGGACAGAAAAAATATGCTTAATGGTTTTAAAAGGATTGACCCCCTCGGGGATAATAAATTAAATTTTTCCATGATCACCAGATATTCTAATCAACATTTTTCAGTTAAGAAAATTTTTAATAAGTATTGGAACATTCTAAAAAATGACAATGTCCTTGGTTCGATCATTCCAGATCGACCAGTGGTTATATACAGAGGAGCCCCCTCTTTGCGACATAACATTGCTCCTAACGTTATAGACCCCCCCCCAAAACTATATCTTTCTTTCAAACTATGACAGGCTATTTTCCTTGTAGGAGGTGTAACATCTGCCATATTAACTCATTTAGAGGTCGCAAATGCAAAACATTTCAAACTACCCAAACGAGTAGATCTTACGACATAGGGTCCTTCATTACCTGTTCTACAGAGTGCGTAGTATATCTTATCCAGTGTCCTTGCTCCAAGAAATACATTGGGCGCACAAAAAGAGCATTACAAGTCCGTTTGGACGAACATGTGGGTAACATTAAGCGTGGGTACAGTAAAACACAATTTATCCCGCCATTAAATACCATGATAACAAACTGAAGGGAACACTTTTTTTGGCTATTGACAAAATCAAACCCGAATGGAGAGGAGTCAATAAAGTCAGAGCTATATCCAGGTTTGAAACAAAATGGATTTTTAATATGAAGAGTTACGTGCCTTACGGCCTAAACGTTGAATGGGACATAAATTGTTTCATTAACAACGCATAACTCTAATTTTTTCCATTTTGTATTTTTTATATACTTTCTATATTTTAATTTTTACAATTTTGAGGATATTACATAATTTCGGTTACATCCAACATTTGGGATGTATTTGGAATATCCTCAATAAGTGTATATTTTTTGATGCTATTTTGTAATTTTTTTTAGATAGTCTTTGTACTTGTAGACAATTATATGTCAAGGTCTATTGTTGTTTTTTCTTCCTCGACTTCCAACCCAGCTCCTCGCTGCATCTCCTTTTTTTTGTTTAGCAATATGGCTTTCTAACACTAGATGGCCATAATTGTTTCTAAACACTACATTTCTGCCATTTTCGTTCTTGGTGAAATTAAGTGTGAAGGTTTTTATCTGCCACTAGATGGCCATGCTGAGTTCTTTTTGCTTCCTCGTTCTGCTTTGGCTACGGCCAGTTTGCCCAAACCCAAAATGGCGCTAACCTGTTTGTCCGTCATCTCACACGCGGCGTCCCTTAGTTAAAATGGCGCCACGTCACTATTTAAATAATGAGCGTGATGAGCAGTCTACACCAGCCAATCCCCTGTAGACGTCCTGTAGTGACGAAACACGCAGGGAGGGCCTGTGTCTCTGACGTCATCACGTTTTCCCTGGACGGAGATCGATGGTTCAGTGAGCAATAGGGAGAGGAAGCCCGAGGAGACGCCATTATAATATGTACTGAGACATTGCCTACCATTCAATACTCTGTCGTAAGTGTACTTTTATTGGTTTTATTCAATAAATTTTACATACTGCACTATGGTCGTTTCTCCTGTTTATGTCTTCTGAGTAATAAGGACCAAGAAGCTGGTGATTCATATCGTTAAGTTTTGGGAAACTCTAATCCCTGGGTTTGGTATGACTGCTGCAGCGGTCTCTACATCTGGTAAGGGGATTATATATCCACATCAGGTGAACACCATTCCTTGGTGATTGGGATCTCATTTGTCATTCTTTTGAATTGCAATCCTGCATGGATATCTTACCATCTTGGAATCTGTATATCACTTCGGCTTTGAGTTGCAATTTTCACTCTACATGAAGTAATATGGACATTTGCTGATTTCTTTTTATGGACACAATAATTTTTTTACATAACCATTTTGTTTAGGAGTTTCAACCATAGGTCATACTTTAGATTGAGAATCCTTTATATAAGCTGATTGGTTATCTGGTTTGACACCATATATTCACTTATGTGACACTGCTTTAGTTTTTCTTTTCAGTCTGTTTTCACCAATTTAGAATATCTGGTATATATCAATTTTCTTGCCATAAATATATTCAGCGCCGCATCGGGTGCAATTTTCACTCTATATGAAGTTTTATATGGGCATTTGCCGATTTTTGTATGGACACAATTAATTTTTTGCATAACCATTGTGTTTTAGGAGTTTCAACCATGGGTTATACTTTAGATTGAGAATCCTTTATGTAAGCTGATTGGTTATCTGGTTTGACACCATATATTCACTTATATTGACACTGCCTTAGTTTTTCTTTTCAGTTTGTTTTCACCCATTTTGAATATTTGGTACTTATCAATCTTCTTGCCACAAATATATTCAGCGCCGCATCCATATATATTTTCTCTATGCCCAAGAGTTTGTATTAGAACTTTTTGATGCTGGCTACTGTTTTTTGATGAAATTCAAAAATTTATTTGTTAAATACACATACCATAAACACAAATTTTTCTAGCGCTACGTTCACCTTTTGGTTTTATAATCCCATGTAGTATACCTGATTGGTCAAAAAGTCAGGAGTCAGAATAAATATATATATAGTCAACAGAGTGATGGTCTCTAAAGATTCCCATATTCAATGTATCAAGGTTGCACTCCAGAGAATTATTATATAACAATACTTAGTACTTAAATATGTATAATGAGATCTGAAAAAGGTTTAAGCAACCATAAGATAATATACTGAATAGATATCTGTGTATATATGCTGGGTTTAAAAAACAAATATGCAACATATAAGACAGCAACAGGATTGAAGCACATACCGTCACTGATGCTTGATAGAAAATGTCAGGGGTATCACATACCATGTACAGAGCCGGTGTCTCATAGCCAGACAGCAATAGCAATGACCATTTGGCAAAAGACTTTATAAAGGTAAGAGTGCCGTCTGCGTGGAGCCCAAAAAACAGCTGATGTGTGTTAACTTCATGGCAACATCTAGTAATGTGCATGATGATGTGGGCGGCAATAATGCGTCCAAGACGTGTGTATCTCTGAGCGTGTGAATAGTAGGAGTTTATGGCGCGCATGCGCACTGTGATCGTCGGCGCCGCCAAAGATCCAACGTCAATAGAAAGCTGATAACTATTGCTGAGGGTAGAATAAAGCTACAGTGCGGTTGCGCAATGGCCCCTCACAGAGGATTCACGTTGATCTGAAGAAATGATTATCCTGTACAAGGGACCAACATGCGCCGGCTCAGCCGAAGAGATGTGCAAATCAATGCAAAAAAATTACGCTCACAGCAATGAAAGTTAGCATGAAACATAATTAAGTGCAAAAAAAAGGGAAATTATTCTTTGTGGAGGGTAAATGTGGAACCATGTGGGGTAAGCAAAATAGCTGGGTTGCCTTCCCCTCCTCAAGGGATGATTCAGCTACCATTGATAGGCGTGACCACAGCGCGTCACAAAATGAAGTGCCACTCTGTTGGAACAAAGGGGACAATGTTTGAGGCCAATGCCCCCCAATAATATACTGTCCACAAAAATGATAATGGCGTTCTCTCCAGTGGACTTTTTAGGAAGCCCCACTGCAGGAAATACCATCCTCCACGCATCGAGCGCACATCCACAATCTCTCATCAAGTCCATTCCTTACAGCCAGTATCTTAGGCTTAAAAGAAATTGTTCTACAGCTGAATCCTTTCAACTTGAGGCCGGTTTGAGAGATCGCCTGCTCTTACGCGGCTACTCCCATACCTGCCTCACAAAGGCATATAGGCGGGCCTGCAATAAATCTAGATCAGATTTACTTTTTCCAAAAGATAAACATATCTCTACGAAACCACAGTATACTAGATTAATAACTAAATTTAGGAATCAACATCAAAATAACAAAAACATTCTTACAAAACAATGGAAAATTTTACAGGCTGATTCCATCCTCTGTCAACATATATCACCACACCCCAATATTACATTTCGTAAGGCTAGTTCTCTTAAAGACAAATTGGTACGTTCTGAATTCGTAGGAGAATTCAGAAAAGATCTGTGTACACGCTTTGGTACATTCACCTGTGGTGGATGTGCCAAATGCCAGTACATGGATACAAGATCTCATATTGTTCTAATGGTAGAGCATTCAAACCTCAACACTTTGCAAATTGCAAGACTCCTGGTGTGATTTATATGCTACAATGCCAATCATAGTTTTTACATTGGCAAAACAAAACTTGAATTTCGTAAAAGGGCAGTGAGACACATAAAAAGCATGATGACAGTCAATCCAGATTTATACCTTGGGAGACACGTGAGGGATTTACACAATGGGAAAATCCCCAAAATTTCCTTCATAATTCTCGATAGAATTCATTCATTCAAATGCGAGAGGCAGAGATTGGAACAAAGGTTTATTTCTGGTGTATGTGAAAAGGATATGTAATTATTATGTTTAAATTGTCTGGATTTGTTGTCTGTTTTTTGCATTAAATCATGTTTTGCAATATCATGACCAATGTTATTAATCATAATCAGTTAATATTGGCGTGGGGCATTCAAACATTGTTCCCTTTGTTCCAACAGAGTAGCACTTCATTTTGTGACGCGCTGTGGTCGCGCCTATCAATGGTGGTAGCTGCATCATCCCTTGAGGAGGGGAAGGCAACCCAGCCGTTTTGCTTACCCCACATGGTTCAACATTTACCCTCCACCATGAATAATTTCCCTTTTTTTTTCTTTTTTGCACTTAATTATGTTTCATGCTAACTTTCATTGCTGTGAGCGTAATTTTTTTGCATTGATTTGCACATCTCTTCGGCTGAGCCGATGCATGTTGGTCCCTTGTGCAGGATAATAATTTCTTCGGATCAATGTAAATTCTCTGTGAGGGGCCATTGCGCAACCGCACTGTAGCTTTATTCTACCCTCAGCAATAGTTACCAGCTTTCTACAGACATCGGATCTTTGGCGGCGCCGATCACAGTGCGCATGCCCGCCATACACTCCTACTATTCACGCGCACAGAGATACACACGTCTTGGACGCATTATTGCCGCCAACATCATCATGCACATTACTAGATGTTGCCATGAAGTTAACACACATCAGCTGTTTTTTGGGCTCCATGCAGACGCAGACGGCACTCTTACCTTTATAAAGTCTTTTGCCAAATGGTCATTGCTATTGCTGTCTGGCTATGAGACACCGGCTCTGTACATGGTATGTGATACCCCTGACATTTTCTATCAAGCATCAGTGTTGGTATGTGCTTCAATCCTGTTGCTGTCTTATATGTTGCATATTTATTTTAAACCCAGCATATATACACAGATATCTATTCAGTATATTATCTTATGGTTGCGTAAACCTTTTTCAGATCTCATTATACATATTTAAGTACCAAGTTATATAATAATTCTCTGGACTGCAACCTTGATACATTGAATATAAGAATCTTTAGAGACCATCACTCTGTTGACTATAAAGTCTTAGTTTGCATATATTTTATGAATTTATTCAATATATATATATATATATATATATATATATATATATATATATATATAATTTTTTTTTTTTTATATATATATATTTTCTGACCTCTGACTTTTTGACCAATCAGGTATACTACATGGGACTTTGATAAACTCTCATGGTAGTGTGTTGCTTATTTCCACACTACAATGCCTTTACAACACACGAGAACAAAGCACTGTTAAACCTTGTTTGATTGTAGGGGATCACTCCAATTTCCACCTGGACTCGCTCTCCGTCTATTTTACCTGACACCCATCAACAAATATGGTTATTTCTGGGATCAGGTTATATATTTTCTTGATCTCTTTTTTTATACTTTTTTAATTTTTTTTTTTTTTTGGGGATTGAATCATGTTGGGTTGGTCTTCTTTTGTGGTTGATTTGCCTTTCCATCCTTAACGATGCTCCTCACATGCCCTTGTTTGTATGTTTCCCACTTTTGAACAGATACATTTTTTTATAGATGTACACTGATCTCCATGTATGATATGAGTTCCTGAAATGCATTGGGCTCAATTTTCTAACGCAGGAGATTGTATCTGTTTTGTATTCTTATACCACACTACATATTGTGTTCTTTTTTTTGTTTACAAACCTTTTTATCAAGTATAAAACAAAAAACGGTACAGTTCAAAATGTTGATTATCAAGAGAAGTACATAGAAAAATAATCATCAGTACAAAAAATTACAATTATGTATACAGCGGTTGTACAATTTTGGAATATACAACACAAGTATTTCTTTTAGAAAGGTAGATGTAGACAATTATTCTGAGTTTATAAAACGATTTGCATGATAGAACCAAGGGTTCAATTTTTTTAATCAAATATATGTTTTGAATTATTTAGAGTGTGAAATATTTTTTCCATAAGAAGGGTATTGTTAATTCTTGTTTTAAGTTGGGATAAGGGTAGTGTAGGAGATTTCCAGTGGTATGCAATGAGCCAGTGTATGGCAACACATATTGTATGGACCAGTCTCATATGAAAAATATTTAGACCTATGATAGGTGTGAATAGAAGACAATTGGAAAGAGTGAGATTAACATTATTTTTGGATAGAATGGATGCAAAACCTTCAAGAAGTTTCCATATCTGAGAGACTTTATCACAGTACCACAAAATATGGGAGAATGAACCTGTGGCCAGGGCCACTGATAGATATCATGGGGCCCCGTACAGCCTATCTGACAGGGCCCCGTTCAGTCCCACCCCTGGTCCCTTCTTCAGCCCCACCCCTGGCCCCGCCAATATACAGAGAGGCTAGGGTATACATAAAGGCTAAATTGTGGGCGTGGCTAATTTAAAAATATGCACCACACGGAGCTGGAAAATGGACGTGGTTTAAATTACACTTAATTATTGGGCATGGTTTAAAGGGGTGTGGTTAGTCTAAGATGACTGTGTGTAGGATGCAGATGATACTGTGCTGCGTTTAAAACTGCACTGTCCAATTTCTCACAGTCAAACAGTTTTACGTGAAAAAGAAGAAGATGCCATTTATGTCAGCTAAGCCCACTTTAAAAAAAAAAGTTTTTTCTAAACTTTTAATGAGAAGTAATATTATGTTTAAGGGTCGGTTCACACCATGCCTGCATCTGAATTGTGAAGGAATGTGCTGTGGATTCCTGTACAATTCAACCTGCATGCAAAACGCACTGCTTTTGCGATCTGCAGCAGGTGTCAATAAAAATGTAATGACACCTGAAAACGCATTTCGCAAACGTAGTGTGTTTGCCCTGCCAGCCCTGGATCACCATGTGATCTGGTTGCAGTGCATGTTAAAAAATAGTGCATACACACCAGAAGATCCAAGACAGATTTTTATTAATTTGTGACTACACTAAAAACTATGTGTTCTCTGTTATTACTGTAATAAGAAAGTGTAGAAAGTAATAATCAATGTTTGAAGTTCATAGGATAGTTATCTACAAAGTAAGAATTAAGCATATACTGTATGTCTTCACTAATGACCCTCACTAAGGTCACTAGAGGGCTACCCTGCTCAAGACCATTAGAGGTTCCTGCTCACAGTTTGTACCCAGTCGGGGTGACAGGTCTTACCTCCTGTTGAGGTTGTAAACTACGTGGATATGGGTAGCTCAGTTAGAAATATCTCTTTGTAGAAATATGTCTGTCATTCAACACTCACTCTGTTTATGTCATTTGCTGTAAACAATGCTTTGTATTTCATGTATAAGCTGCAACTTTACAATAAAAATCTATGGTTAAAAAAAAAAAAAAAAAAAGTAGTGCATACACTCCTTTGGTGCATTGCAATTTTAGCCCATTCAAAATGATTGAGCTTGAAATTGCACTGCACAAACCCACATGTGTATTGCACAGGAACACACAGTGCATTCCTATGTGATTCAGCTCCAGGCATGGTGTGATCCAGTGATCTAAAAATTTAGATAGAAATAATAAAAAGTGGGGTTCGCTGACATTGATGGCATCTCCTTTTTCATGTAGCACTTCTGTGAGAAATTGGGCAGTGCAGTTTAAAACCCAATTTCTCACAGTCAGGACAGCTGTGCTACATGAAAAAGCAGACATTAGACTTTACATTGCAGTTAATGTGATTGGGCTAACCTGCAGTCCCCTGAGAATCGAGATACACTGTCTCCATAATACAGCTCATGTGTGCACACCAGAAGAACCTCGAAGCCGGCCACACCCCCTCCCACCCACTCAAACTACAGTATCTCAGTCAGGCTCTGCCTCTGAGATGTTTAGCCCCCAAGTGAGTGCTCATTGAGAGTGGCTGAACAGCTGCTGAGGGAGGAGCGGGGGGGGGGAGTTGGAGAAAGACCTCCTTTTTTTTTTTTTTTTTTCTTCTGCAATCTGTTCAGATTGCTCGGGCCCTCCCTGGTGGCTGGGCCCGGTACAACAGGGCCAGTTGTACTGGCTTATCAGCGGCCCTGCCTGTGGTGATGCATCCTCTAAAGCATATATGAGGAACTGATGGAAAAATGGCATGAAGTTTAGATGGAGTATAATACCAACGTGTGAAGAGCTTAATTGCTGTCTCTCTAATAGTGATTGATCTCGTGCATTTGAGAAGATTGGAAATGCAATCAGACCAATTTTCAGCGGAAAGGGTGATGTCACATTCTTGTTCCCATTTAAGCATATAGGGATGTTTATCTGGACTATTGGTGCCAATCAGATTTGAGTATATTTCTCAGATTAAGGCGGCGGCTCTTGGAGAATTAATACAAATTTTTTCAAAAAATGTGTGTGATAAATTGGATGAAATCTGAAAATAAGTGTTGTAAAAGTGTCTAATTTGAAGGAATCTTCTGAATTCGCTATTGGGAGTCTTGAATTTTTCTTTTAATGCTGCAAAGGAAGTGAAAGTAGAGTCTACAATAAGGGTCTTGAGGGTGTTTACATTATTTTCAATCCACCATGTGAAATGATTTGAGACTTGGTGTAATGGTAAGAATTTAGGATCCGCTATAAAGGAGGCGAGTGGGGGCATGGTTGACACCATATTAAATTTTTTATTATGTCATTTCCAGAGTTGGTAAGAATTGGCTACCACAAGATTAAGATTAGCTAATTTGTGGATGGAGTTTTGTGACCCCAAAGTAAACCAGTTATAGAATAAGGGAGAATTGAGTAATTTTCAAACTTAACTCAGGGGATTTTGGAATTTTGTATGTGCCATTGGGATAATTGGGACCATCTAACTGCAAGATAGTATAGACAAAAATCCGGGAGACCAAAATCACCATCTTTCTGTGATTTGTATAATACTGTTTTGGAGATCCTTGGATGAGAATTTGACCATATAAATTTGTTAACATCCGATTGGAATTTGGAGATCAACGTTTATTTAAGTTTGGTTGGAAGAGCATGAAATAAATGCAGTAATTTAGGTAAGAGAGACATTTTTATAGCTTTTATTATACCTAAAAATTAGATATTAAAGGATTTCCATATTTTCATTGTTGATCTTAATTTTTGTAACATGGGAAGAAAGTTTTTGCTAGCTAGTTTATTAATATCTGGGGTGAGATGTACACCTAGGTATGGGAGAGACTCCGTTGTATATGTGAAGTTAAATGAAGATCGAATGTTGTCTAGTTGTGAGGTGGGAATATTAATCGGCATACCTATTGATTTTGAAACATTTACTGATAAACCACAAAGGGAAGAGAAGATTTTTAATATTTGTAGTAGGTTTGGTAATGTTATGTTAGGTTGTGATACAACAGAATCATATCATCTGCATACATACTGAGTTTATATGTGTGATTGTTTGCTGTGTAACCTTTAATATCTGGGTTATTTAAAATTGCTGTAGCTAAAGGTTCTATTGCAAGGACGAATAATAGGGGTGAAAGGGGGCAGCCCTGTCTGGTTCCTTTTCCTTAGTCTGAATTACAACCTGGTAATTTTATCCTGGTGGCAGGATTGTGATAGAGTGCATGAAAAGCGTGTATGAATGCTCCATTAAACCCATATTTTTGTAGTATCAAATCTAGGTATTTCCAAGTTACACTATCGAATGCTTTATTAATATCTAGGCTTAAAAGGAGTACGGGTCGTGATTTAATATTAGCCTCTTGAATTATATTTGTAACAAGTCTAATGTTGTCCGTAATTTGCCTGCCTGGGATAAAACCCGATTGGTATGGGGAAACCAGGGAAGGGATTATTGTTGCTAATCTATTTGCTAATAGTCTGCTAAAAATCTTAAGGTCGTTATTAATAACAGAGATAGGTCTGTAGTTTTGGGGCAATGTGTGATCTTTATTTGGTTTTGGGATTAATGACATATTAGCTAAAAGCATTTCTTCTGGGAAATGGTCTCCTTTTAGAATTTTATTAAATAATTTGGTAAGATTAGGAGATGATGGAATTGTTTATAGTAAAAAGAAGAAAATCAATCCGGGCCAGGAGCAGAACCTCTTTAAAGGGATTTAATGATTTTTTTGAGGAAGGGATTGGTGAAGAAGGTTTGGATAGAAGCTCTGAATAAAATTTTGAAAAAATTGATAAAATGTCTTGCGGATGAGTGACTAACTGATTGGTGTTATTTTTAAGTTTGTAGACGTGGGTGGGTTTAATAGAATTATTTAATTTGTGGGCAAACATTGTTGAATGAGAATTACTTGAGAGGAAAAATTTGGCTTTTGACCAGCGGAGGGCCTTCTCTGCTTTAAACGTAAGTATAGAATCCAGTTCATTGCGTTTTATTATTATTATTATTATTATTATACGCGATTTATATAGCGCCAACAGTTTACGCATCGCTTTACAATGTATAAGGGGGACAACACAATTACAGTACAGTTCAATACAAAAGGTACAGGAGGGCCCTGCTCGTAGAGCTTACATTCTAAAGGGAGGGGGTGGTGGTACAAAAGGTAATAGCTGCAAAGAATGATTTGATGGGGGTGGCTCAGGGGCAGTTATGTGGGTGTGGGATAGGCTTCCCTGAATAAATGAGTTTTCAGGGATCTCCTAAAGGTGGACAGGGTAGGGGCTGATCGCACATACTGGGGCAGGGAATTCCAGAGGATGGGAGAGGCTCTGGAGAAGTCCTGAGCATGGGAGGTGGTAACAAGGGAGCTAGAGAGCAGGAGGTCCTGGGAGGAGCGGAGGGGGCGATTTGGGCAATATCTGCAGATGAGGTTGGTGATGTAGATGGGGGCGATGTTGTGAATGGCCTTGTATGTTATGGTTAGCATTTTGAATTTTAGCGATATTTTAGCGTTTTAGCGATATCATGTTAAAGATGTCTGGGTCATGTGAGTTTGTATGTTCTCTATATAGTTTTTGGAGATCCAGTGTAAGGGAGTGAATTTTTGCCCATTTTTCTTTATTAGATTGAGCTGCCATTTTGATAAGACGACCTCTCAAGACTGCTTTGTGAGCTAGCCACAAAGTAGTAGGGAGGTCTGGTGTATTGTTTAATGTGAAATAATCTTTGATAGCTGAGGTTATTTCTTGTTGGTGGGTGGGTTCTGTTAATAAAGACTCGTTGAGTCTCCAGGTGTAAGGTGTTGAGGAAAGACCTATAAAATGTGTTGAGCGTAGTTATCTGATGATCTGACCAAGTACATGGACGAATTGACGCTTCACGAGCGTTGGATAAGATTATAGGAGTACATAAAATATAGTCTAAACGTGAATAGGAATCATGTGGGTGTGAATAAAAAGTATATTCACGTGCACCCACGTTTAATGCTCTTCATGAATCTATGAGTTGTAAATCGTTTATGTGTTTAGAGGTTGTTTTAGAGAATGTTTTTGAATTTTTATGGTATCTACTACGATCTAAATTTGGTTGTGCAACTGAATTAAAATCTCCACCTAATATGATATGTGGTGAATAATAACGTTGCAGGGTGTTAAAGAAATGTGTAAAAAAATGTGGTTTGTGTATCGTTTGGTGTATAAACATTAGCTATTGTTAGTTCTCTACCAGACAGGATAATATTATTTAATTATAATAAATCTACTGTCTTGATCTTTATAAACCTGCTGAACCTCAAGTAGGAGAGATTGGGGAATAAAGATGGCTACCCCTTTAGTTTTAGAGGATGGTGAGGTGTAGAAGGATTTATTGTAGGCTTTATGAAAGACATTTGGGTGATTATCCTTCATAAAGTGAGTTTCCTGCAAAAGGATAATTTTTGTGTTTAATGTCTTATATTATAAAAAGGCTTTTCTTCTTTTATTTGGGGAATTACATCCCTGTACATTGTGTGAAATAATTATGATGGTCATGGTAGTATGTTTTTTTTTTTTTTGGGGGGGGGAATCTAGCAGGAAGTGATATTATGTACTGAAAAAAAAATTGTAATTTGTATTATAAATACAACCTTGATTTATTATTTCTGTAGATAAATAGATGCACAGGAAGTTAATGGAAAAAGCATCTCGCTTAATACTACTGAGGAAAATAAAGAATTTAAGCGCTGTACCGTAACTCTTTTTACATGTAGAATTAACTATATTTCTGTTAAACCATGTGAATTGTACCTTAAATCTATTATAGGCGTAGAACTTGGGTTTGGAAAAGACCTGAGTCTCCAACCGACTGAGAACACATATGAGACCACACTGTCTCAAACTCAGTCTGATCACGTTTTGAGTCGAAATATTGGTAATTAAAAAAATAAAAAAATAGAATGTAGAAAGCTGGTAGAGAAGATGTAAATCAATACATCTAAATAACTTGTAGTGTCTCCTTAATACTGGAGAATGGGTAACGACTGCGAAGGGGTGATTCATGTCGACATGTGGGCAAACGGCCACAATTAATAGGTGTTATATTAATAATAGTGCAAATAAAAGAACTTGTCTGAAAGAATATGTATATCTTATGCAACTAAACTTGCGTAATTTTAATAAAGATACAACAGTGTGCATCCTGAAAAATATCAACACTTGGACCAATATCTACTAATATAGAATTATTAATAACCAGTATGTATACACATTCAGTAAAGATAATGTGTAGTAAATTTTACGGATAGGTTTGTAGTAATAATTAGTTATGTGTCTCATGTGTATACCAAACTAATGAGAATTTTGAGGTCAAGTACATTGTAAAAAGCCTAGAAACACAACTCAAATTCGAAATGATCATATTGAGTTAACCTAAGTAATAATTACAACTGTAAAATTTTGAATTAAATCATATATGGACGGTAGATTTTATTATCTTGAAGAACTGAGGAGTGTCCGTAATACTATATATAGTCACAAGATGTCAGCGTCGCAGTTTTTATAGGAGTTATTGTGTGAATTAGATGGAGGTGAGTGATATATACTCACAGTTCCAGTGAAAAGCTGAAGGTGTCAGTGTTGAGTCCTTTAGGGATAATAACATCATCATTAGCTACTAAAGGAAAAAGAGGAGATTTAATGTATAAGAACAATAAAGTAACCTGTAATAGATTCCGCCTGAAAAAAAAAAAAAAAAATTAAAACGTATAACAAATGGAACCAGAAAACAGGTATATCTGTTCTCGAGAAAAAGAGATGGTAGAAAGAGAGCCAATAGGGTCTCAAATATCAAGTGTGATTGACAGTCACTGAAGGCTCATCGTGGAAGCATAATGTTAATTAGGGCTCCATTGGCCCACTTCGTGTCTAGGCCTGTGTCTTTCTCCTCTGTGTGAGGGGGTGTTATATATCGGGGCTTGTCTAGGCGTAGATGGGGTGCGTTGGAGATTATTGGGGTTCCATAATCCTAGCTTAACAGGAATATCCTGGCCTTCAGGAATAGAAGAGGCAATATATGTTGTGCCATTATGTGGGATAATCAGCTTAAAAGGAAAACCCCATTGGTATCTGATTCTGACCGTGGAAAGAATTGTAGTAATTTTTTTTCATTTTCCTGCGTCTGTCCAGGGTGGCTTGAGAGATATCCGGGTATAACTGCAATTGTACTCCATCTAGAGTGAAATTTCTGAGACCCCGTGCAGCCCTCATTATTTCTTCCTTCACTAAGAAGTCTTTCATACAGAGGATTATATTTCAAGGAGGTTTGTCTGGAGGGGGTTTAGCTCTTAAAGCACGGTGTATGCGATCACACGTGAAGGACTGGGGATTTTGCTCCGGTAACAGCATCAGGAATAGTTTAGTGGCATACGCTGGTAAATCCGTAATGGTTTCTGGGGCCCCTCTAATTCTGATATTATTCCTTCTATTTCTGTTGTCTAAATCCTCCACGTGCGCTTGTCATTGCGTGAAAGCTGATGAGAGGTTTTCATGCTCCCTGAATAAATCATTGAAAGCAATTGCAAGTTCATCATGCATGTTTTCAAGTAAATCAGTGTGGGAGCCTAGGGCAGCTATCTCTTGGGACAAAGTGGAGGTAGATTTTTGCAGTTCTGATTGAAATTTAGTGAGTAATTTAGTGCAAAGTACATCTAAGCTGATGTCCAATTCAGCTTTTGAAAGGGGGGTGTACTCACTGTTTTCTGGTATTTGTCCTCTGATTACTGATGAAACACTGCTGTGGAGGGCAGGGAGCCGGCGCCATCTTTAGACATGCTGCCCCGCTTTACCGATCTCAGGCGGTATTATGTGAGGGTTTTCTGAAGTCCTCCTCTCCTCCTTTTCTTCGGTGCAGGCATGCACTATGTTAGGAGTGTGGGGATGTCACAAAATGTGCCAGTTGCAGGTGATATTATCCCCGTTTTAATGCGGCCAATTGCCCTGGAAGGACGGAGCTCTTCTCAGCTGCGTCCGCTCCTCTCCATGCCGCGCATGCGCCCCCTTACATGTTGTGTTTTTAACTAGTCAGGTGTATCAATTATTTGCACTGATTTTTTAATGTGTAAACAATTAATAAAAAACGTTTATATTTATACTTATTTTTGTTTCTCAGTGATACTCAGTTGCCCTTAAAATCCCAACCCTCATGTGGGGGACCCTTGCTTTACATTACAAGGGTAAAGTTTCAGGACTCATCCAGCCTTCGCAGAGGGAGCAGAGGATGAAACATCTCTTTAGGAGGCCTTGAAGAAAGGTTTGTGTAATGCATTTCCGAACCCTGGGAGGTTACCATTTCCTGGTGCTGGACAACGTGTTGCTGAGGCTTCGTTCAGTCAGAGGAAGAGCGGTGGAGAAGGTGGCCGTCTGACCGATGCCTTTAAACAATTTTTCAGCCCTCAGCACCAAGGTCTGATCCGTTCAAGCAACCATCGCCAGTGTCTGCATTATATGGTGCAGGACCTTTCCAACAGAGCATCCACTGGGTCTTGAGGATTGACCACTGGCCAGAACTTGCTCAATATGCAATTGAACTACTGGCCTGTCCTGCATCCATTGTGCTTTCTGAATGCCCAATCAGTGCTGCTGGAGGGTTTGTAACAGATTAAAGAGTGCGCCTGTCCACAGACTTGTTTAACAGGGCCTTGTAATTAAAATTTTTGATCTAATATTTCCCAGCAGGGCCCGTTCCTGCACCCAACAAGAGTAACTGTGAGGGCTTACAGTGTTCTGGTGCCACCAAAACCAAAGGCCCAGTTTGTCTGCAGAGTATATAGGGCAGGCAGTATAATGTGAGTGTATATATACTGCTGTTCAGAGTATATAGTTCCTGGGGGACCCCCACACCATTTTTTTTTGGTGCGGGGTTCCCCTTAATATCCATACCAGACCTGAAGGACTTGGTATGGATTTTGGGGGGGCATCCACGCCATTTTTTTTTTTTTTTTTGTATTTTTATCTATATTGCCGGGATCTGACAATACATTACAGCCGCAAGCAGTTTTAAATTACATTTTTTCCTTTAGAAATTTCATTTTGCTGTGGCACTGTTATAAACATGGGAAAGATGCACTACTTTACAGGCATACAGGACACCCCCAGGCACGATATATAAAGGAATATTCCATTTTAATTGTTTCACTCCCGAAAAAAACTGCCATTTTTTAAAACTTTTTTTGCATTGATATATGTCCCCTAGGGCAGGACCCAGGCCCCCAAACACTTTTTATGACAATAACTTGCATATAAGTCTTTAAAAAGAGCACTTCTAATTTTTCACATTTGCGTCCCATAGACTTTAACGGTGTTCGCAGAAATTTTTTGTCTGTTTGCATGTTCTGCTGCAAACCTAACCGGAGGTGTTCGGCTCATCCCTATAAACAGACAGCTCCCCCGTTCTGTCAGGGAGTAGTGAATAGAGACAGCAATGTCTCTACTCCCAGTCACTACACTGCTCCCCACAGTTAGAAACACCTCCCTGTGTAAACAAGGCATTTTCCTGTTCTGCCTAGTGACAGGACAGTGATCTACTGCTCCCTATCATTGGGAGCAGTGATCACTGTCGTGTCACTCGTAGCCCAGCCTCCCCACAGTTAGAATCACTCTCTAGGACACACTTAACCCCTTCCTCGCCCCCTAGTGGTTAACCCCTTCCCTGTCAGTGTCATTTACACAGTAATCAGTACATTTTTATAGCACTGATCGCTGTATAAATGTCAGTGGTCCCAAAAAAGTGTCAAAAGTGTCCAATTTGTCCGCCGCAATGTCGCAGTCCTGATAAAAATCGCAGAGCGCTGCCATTACTTGTAAAAAAAATAATTATAAAAATGACATAAATCTAGCCCCTATTTTGTAGACACTATAAATTTTGCACGAACCAATCAATATAAGCTTATTATATATATATATATATATATATATATATATATATATATATATATATATATATATATATATATTTTTTTTTTTTTTTAACAAAAATATGTAGAAGAAGGCATATTGGCCTAAACTGAGGAATGCATTTTTTTAAAAACAATTGTGTGCTGCATCCCCCCCAAAATAAGATTAAGCTTTAAAATGATTGTGCTCCATTCATAGAATGAACTCGCATCAGATATTTAGGTGTCAGGACATATTTTGCCTAAATATCTGAAGCGATCCTGAAACTGTCAATTCACTTGACCAGTATTCCGGTCATGTGCGGTATTTACCAAAAAAAAACCACTGGAAAACGCTTGGTAAGTACTGCATGAACAGGCGTTCAAATGCATTCACAGAAGAAAATAAAAAATTAAGTGCATGTGGGGTGTGCCGACTGCAGACTGGTATCGCAGCATGAAGCAGTAGCTCCTCAGTTCATCCAGGGAAAAAGTCTCCTCTCCACGGATCCAGCGATCTCCCTAGTGGATCAACACAGCCCTGATCACCTTCTCACACCATCCAGCATGTCCCTCTGG
Source organism: Lithobates septentrionalis (assembly GCA_037952835.1). Taxonomy (NCBI): domain Eukaryota; kingdom Metazoa; phylum Chordata; class Amphibia; order Anura; family Ranidae; genus Lithobates; species Lithobates septentrionalis. The sequence goes on from JBBDGP010004460.1 coordinate 32,014, forward strand.
CTGAGAGCAGAACTGAAATTTAAGAAACTATCCAGTTTCTTCACACTGATCCGGAAAGGTCTACAACAAAATGGCGGTGGGAGACACTTGCTCCTGAGCGAGGAAGGTTCTCTAGCAGTGGCCACTTTCATTTTCCTCCACACAGCCGCAGAGGCGGTCGAACCAATGGAAAAAAGCGGCAAATCGCCTCATACCTCTCCCAGAGCCTTGTATGTGGGTAGGTGACCAGCAGGACAATGCTCCCAAACCTGACCCAATTGCCTCATTGCCAACAGTAGGACAGCCAGTGTCAGACAACATAATGAAGGATATGCTATTGTCCCTCCATTCCTCCCTCCAAGTGGACATGCTTGCCTGCTTTTAAACCTGTAAGGTTGACCTACAAGACCTAGGGGATAGAGTAAACAACCTGAAATACTCTAAGGGTGCATGTGTGGAGTCCTACAATGAAATAGTGGATGCACATATGTCTCACTCTGAAAACATTGCTTGGCTGAAGTCAAAATTACCAGACCTGGATCGCTCCAGTTGCAACAACTTAAAGGGGTTGTAAAGGTGCTTGTTATTTTAAAAAAAATGTTATACTTGCCTCCTCTTTGCAAGGATTTTGCACAGAGTGACCCCGATCCGCCTCTTCTGGGGTCTTCCAGCGGCGCTCCTAGCTCCTCCTCTTCTCGAGTGCCCCCCACAAAGAGAGGCTTTCCATGGGGGCACTCTCCGAGACTATTTTCTTACCAATGACACTAGCATAGTTTCCCTATGGAATGCATACAAGGCATACACTTGTGGAATCTTGATCCAATTAGGCGCCCAGGCCAAACAAGCCCATAATGCAAAACAATAGCATTTATTAACTGATTACCAAAATTTGAAAGACAGGAATAAGTCTGACCTTGCCAAGCTGCATTTGGAACTCCGCTCCCTATTATAAGAAAAGCATGAACATATGCTTCGCCAGCTTAGACTGAAACACTGCTCCTTGCATAACAACAAAGCTGGAAAATTCCTAGCCTCTCCTCTAAAATCCCATACAATTAAATCTAAAATCCCATATCTCCTTCACCCGTTTAAACAGAACAAACACTGTCCATCCCACAACATATATCAGACACGTTTGCAGACTATTACGGCTCCCTTTATAATTTAAAAGCAGATCCATTGGTCACCCAACCTTCCGCTGATGCGATCTCTTCCTTTTAAGCCAACCTCAAACTCCCTTCATTGAGTCCCTCTGACCTTGATGAACTAAATCACCCTTTCTCTACCTTAGAAATATAAAGGACAATCCAATCAATGCCTTGTGGGAAATCCCCCACCCCGATGGGTTCATAAATGAATACTACCTCACACTGACAGAGTGTGAGGAGAGCCGATCAGAGGCATCTCCTCAGTAGGGGTATATAGTACCCCTACTCATTCACCCCCAAAAAAATGTGTAGTGTAAAAAAAGACAATAGACCGTTTTTGACAAGTCCTTTATTTTCAAAATAAAAATAAATGTCCCCCGGTATAGATCTATCGTCAATCACGACAACCGCCACCACCGCCATCGCAGAAAAAAAAAGGTCAGCTTTAAGCGATTGGTAAGGATGCAGCGCCCGCCCACTTAACAACTATGTTGTTTAGTGGTTGGTGAACATGCGGGCGGCCGCCCCCACCTTTAACAACGACAATTTATTAATGTTAATAAAAACGCTGGCTAGTGCCAGGCATTAAATTCCTGTAAGACAAAAATATGTGTAGCGCTAAAAAACTTAAGAGTTCAATATAAGGACAATGAAGTCCAACTAATGGTGAAAAAAACATCTAAGAGAAAAGTCCTCAATGTTTATATGAATCATAAATATTAATGGTCCACATAAATGCAGTGACTTCATGTGAAGAACAAATCAAATGCGTGACATCCGAAGTGAAGACAGAAGAGGCACACCACCACCGAAAATGAGAAGGCTTACCAGATCTCGTGGACCCAAGAGGATGTACGCCCAATTGGGTCAAATCAGGCTTGGGTGGTGGGTGATGATAGATGTTCCAGAGAGATGGTGAAGATAGACATCTAGGAGTAAACCATGGACTGGTGTGTCCCTCATAATAGTATTGAGTAGGTGGTAATGATGTAAGGCAAGAAGGAAAAAGGCCACGTAGCGTAATTCCATAAAACAAGTATCAAATTTATTTAAAATAAGAAATACACTCACATGTAAGTCTTTTAAAATCAGCGCTGTGAAAGTATGGCGGCAGTGGGGTCCTACCCGATGCATTTCGTCCTCTTAGACATCGTCTGGGGGGCATTAAATTCCTGCATGCTTTCACTACCAAAATACTGCAACACTTCATAAAATAACTCATGCAGTATTTTAATAGCATTTTTTGTGAATGCCAAAAAACTTTTGAAAAAAACATTTAAAAAATGCTGAGCAGTATTTTACCGCATTTTTTTTTAAGGGTAACAATACCGCTTTAACCACTTCAGCCCCGGAAGAACTAACCCCCTTCCTGACCAGAGCACTTTTTGCGATTCGGCACTGCGTCGCTTTAACTGACAATTGCGCGGTCATGCGACGTGGCTCCCAAACAAAATTGGCGTCCTTTTTTCCACTAATAGAGCTTTCTTTTGGTGGTATTTGATCACACCTGCGGTTTTTATTTTTTGCGCTATAAACAAAAAGAGCGACAATTTTAAAAAAAAGCATTATTTTTTGCTTTTTGCTATAATAAATATCCCCCAAAAATATATAAAAAAACATTTTTTTTCCTCAATTTAGGCTGATACGTATTCTTCTATATATTTTTGGTAAAAAAAAAAAAATCGCAATAAGCGTTTATTGATTGGGTTGTGCAAAAGTTATAGCGTTTACAAAATAGGGGATAGTTTTATGGCATTTTTATTATTTTATTTTTTTTTACTAGTAGTGGCGGCGATCAGCGATTTTTATCATGACTGCGACATTATGGCGGACACATCGGACATTTTTGGCGTGATTTTTGGGACCATTCATATTTATACAGCGATCAGTGCGATTAAAATTGCATTGATTACTGTGTAAATGTCTCAACGAAAATGTAAATAACACTGCGCTAACCCAATAAAAAAAAAGCAGCTACATAAAATATGACCAATATTATAAACAGAAATTAAAGTGAAATGCAGCGCTAATGATGATAGCAAATGGTGAAAAACACATCAGTAATGGTGAACAAATATACACATAACTGAAACACATGAAACATAATACGAAATGATAAGTGTTGGGTGAGATATAGTAATGTCCCAATGTATAGCTATAAATCGAACACAAGAAAGTCCCAAACATAGGCTGAATATAAATGTTGGACTGGTGTAGGAATTTCTGTTTTTCCTGCACGTCTGGGGTTTCCTGCCGCCACACTCATTATCATTTTTATTTTTATTTTTATGCAGTGGGGATGATGTTATTTCCCCTGTTTGCCGTTCAGATGAGCCTTATACACTATACATTCACATTTACCGTTCAGATGAGCCTCATACACTACACATTCACATTTTTATATTGTTACATACTCCATAATAAATAGACCATTCAATTTAGAAATTTGCATTAAGTTATACTGTCTTTTATTACGGTATACGTATATACATCTACTCATGTCAGTGGAGGTATACACACTCCCCATCCCTATTGTCAAGCATATTTTAAAGTTATCTATATATAATATAGGTTAGTTCCTAGGAGAATGATACCAGGGAGAGGTAAAGACTTTTTCTCTCTTCTGTCCTTCCGGTTGTCCCCGCTACTATATCCATCACTTCCGGGTGGTAGGGGATGAAATCACCTTCCCTGCTTACAGTCCGGAGGAGCTGGAGACACCAGATCCTTTCATTGGCTATAGGAGAGCATGTGACTTCCTTCGTTGCCACATGTCTCTTAGGATTTCAGTGATCGAGACGCTATTTGTCTCTCAGGATCATGTGACTATGTCACATGACCATTTCCCTGTCTGATTCTTCCTGTTTACTGCGCTGATCCAATAAGAGGAATCGTGCAGTATACAATACGATTGGCCGCCGTGCCGCGTCAGAAAAGATGCGGTCATGTGACCCTCGGTGGAGCTCTCGCTAACAATTTAAAATAACACTCTCCGGGATATCTACATCCACATTCGGGATCCTGGCATTATGTTTATGCATTATGACAAATGTATTGATGTATCCTAGAACTCTCTGAGTGGGCACAGATGATTACAGCACTGCGGAAATCATGATAGTTTGGGTCCTTTCCCTATCATCATCTTTATTGTTATTATTTTTATTAATTCCATATTGGTTAAGGGATATGTTCCTTCCCCATTGGTGGGTGGTCTCGTTGGATAGTTCAAGGCAGTCAGCTGATTCCTCTTTGGCCTATCAGGAGTCGATTTGTCACATGACCCCATTACTGATGTTTGATTGGCCACATGATTGGTATAGTTTTTATATAAATTTGTACAGTGTAGGAGATGAGTTTGATGCCCCTGTTGAAGTTCATGTGGACGAAACGCATCGGTCGAGCCTTACTCTTCCCTACACTTGATTTTACTGTTTTTTACGTGATCACGCTTTTTATATCGTTTGTTGATTATTGGTTATATCCAATAAAATACGTCATTTGATCTGCACTATTGGCGTTCTATCTATCTTTTTGGGAACCATCCATGCTCTGGAGACTTTCTTGTGGTGGAGATTCCCCCTTGGGCTTTTGAACCGACAGTCATGACGTGGACCATAGAAGATAGATCCCCCTTGAGATCCGGGGTTTCCAGGACCAACCACCGTCCATCAAGGATCTCAGAGCCTTCTTGATTCGGTGTCACTGGCATCCGAATCCACTCCTGTTGGTAAACGTATTCCATCTATTTACATTCCATGACCGTATAACCCATGATATACAGGAGAAGATTCCTACACCAGTCCAACATTTATATTCAGCCTATGTTTGGGACTTTCTTGTGTTCGATTTATAGCTAAACATTGGGACATTACTATATCTCACCCAACACTTATCATTTCGGATTATGTTTCATGTGTTTCAGTTATGTGTATATTTGTAATGGTCACCATTACTGATGTGTTTTTCACCATTTGCTATCATCATTAGCGCTGCATTTCACTTTCATTACTGTGTAAATGTGACTGGCAGTGAAGGGGTTAACACTAGGTGGCGCTGTAGGGGTTAAATGTGTCCTAGGAATGTGTTCTAACTGTAGGGGGGATGGGCTAGCTGTGACACTGATCTCTGCTCCCGATGACAGGGGAGCAGAAATCAGTGACACTGTCACTAGGCAGAACGGGGAGATGCTTGTTTTACCTTATCATCTCCCCGTTCTTCCTCTCTGTGAGACAATAGCGGGTATCCCCGCGGCGATCGAGTCCGCGGGACCCGCGACCTGACTCACGGAGCTCCCGGCCGGCGCACGCGCAATGGCACGGCAGCAATTTCAAAGGGACTTACAGGTACGCCCTTTTGCCTAGCCGTGCCATTCTGCCGACGTACATCGGCGTGCGCCGGTCGGGAACCGGTTAAAAATGGCGCCCACTGGGCGCCCTATAGTCATAGTTACATAGTTAGTCAGGTTGAAAAAAGTCCATCTAGTTCAACCAATTAAAAAAAAAAAAAACATACAATCCCGTACGCACAATCCTATACCCTAGACATGTGCAAAATGGAAACATTTGCTTAGTTTCAGATAGATTCGTTATGTAACTACTTTTGTTTTGTTACGGAATTAATTTAGTTTGGTTTTGTTTGTGTTAAAATGTGTTTTTATTTATTAATTTTCTAACAAATTCCAACTTTTCAGAAAAATTAGAATTCGGATCGGTCAAAAAAATGATCGACCGATTTAAATTCTGTGTGAAGAAATACCTGGTTATTAAGCAGTGGGCTGGGAAGCTGGCCGCCTGCGTCCTTAACAGCCATGAGTCATCATCTGTCAGCGGGCTTCCCCACTGACAGATGAATATATTTATAAAGAATACCGGCATTGCCCAGAGTGCTGTCGGATAGTGCCCACTATCGAGAAGTGCCTGAGCCGCACTGCGCATGCGCCGTACGGAACTGATTTCATGATCTGCTGTTGAGACAGCGCCTGCACATACAATAGCCGACAGGACAAAGTTATTTTCAGATTGTGCCTCACGCTTGCCAGGCGTGTTCATTTCGGTGAAGGGCGGGTTAGGCATCTTCATTGTGGTGAGGGGCAGATTTTTAACTGATGATGGGCAGTGCTGCAAAGGAAATGTTTTTAAACCTCCTCTTCACTAGACTAAACACGCCTCGCAAGCATCCAGGAAGAATGACAAAAAAAACAAATTTCCTTTGCAGCACTGCCCATCAGTTAAAAATCCGCCCCTCACCACAACGACAACGCCCAAACCTGCCCTTCACTGAAATGAACACGCCTCGCAAGCGTGAGGCACAAATTGACAATAACATTGCCCTGTTGGCTATTTTCTGTGCAGGCGCCGTCACAACAGTGGCACGTGAAATCAGCTGTTGTGCAGTTCTTTTATTACAGATATGTTTATTGAGGTTTTAAAGTTTTTATAGTACAGAAGCAATATAAAATGAGAATCAAAGACCAAATGAAGAATAAGATGTTTGTGAAGGTATAAGGCAAATAACATGGCCTTCATAAAGTAAGACAATAGAGCTAGATGGACAGAACAGCATAACTGGAAAGCAGTGATAACTGTAAAATACCTGAGAACAAGGTATCTGGTTAGGCTCAGGTAACAAATCTCAGGAACTACCAGTAAAACTACCTGAGAAGTGGAAGCCTATGATCACAGAGACTAAATAAAGGAAAGGTTGCAAATACATGTAGATATCTAATGAACAGACAGCTACGGATCGGATAGAGCAATTGGAATGTCTAACGGAGAGGGTCAGGGTCAGAGTGAGAGGTATCTTGGATTCTAAGTTTGCCCAATGAGTTGGCAAGGTCAGCGTGTAGATACCAGTCCGAAAAGCGGAAGGGGGGAGGGTTTCATGATTTCCCAATTTCCTTTTTTTTCCTTCCTCCCAGGGGCGTCTGAGGAGAGCAAAGAGAGACAGCGGTTACCAGAGGAATAGAGTGGGTAGTAGGTCTTTAAGTAATGGCAAGCCCAATAAAAGTGATATTGTATAATATAAGAGGTTTATGTTCACCCCAGAAAAGGGGTCGTTTCTGGAAGGAGCTGCGCCATCATAAGGTGGACGTGGCTTTTCTGCAAGAAACGCATTTTGTAAAGGGGTCAGTTCCAAATATGCCATTACATTTGTTTAATCAGTGGTACTATGCACCATCCCCCATTGCAAGGGCAAGGGGGTGACAATAGCCTTTGGAAGGACATGCCCGATGGTTTTAATAGCCTCACAAACAGACCCAGAAGGCTGTTTTCTTTTTGTAAAGGGAAGGTTGCATGGCTATTGTTATACATTTGCCTCAATTTACGCACCAAATACAGGAATGGTCAATTTCCTTGTAAGAACTCTAAAGCTTTTGGAAAAGTTCAGAGAGGGATTTTTGATTCTGGGGGGGGGACTTTAATCTTACCTTAGACCCAAGTAAAGATACGTCAACGGGTAAAACCCCTATATCTTTTAAAGCGCTAAAACATCAACAACTGTTGCGCTCCTTGCATCTGGTGGATGGATGGCGTGTGACACATAATGGGAGTAAGGACTATAGTTATTATTTTAGAGTACATGGCATTCTCGTCTGGACCTTTTCCTAGTGGACCAATTTTACCTGGAAAGGATTCGCTCATTCACTATAGAATCAATAACAATTTCAGACGATGCCCCTATAACTGTGACCTTTGTACCAGTTTCTGCAGGCCACCTAGAAAGGACTTGGAGGCTAAATGAATCATTATTGGATCATAACAGAGTAGTGGAGGCATTGTCTTTTAAGATTAAAACATATTAAGAAATGAATGTGACGGTGTCTTGCCGAGAAAGTTCCCCCGACGGATAAGGACCCCCCTGTACTGCGCATGCACTGCGCTTGCGCAGTAAGAATGACTACGGAGCCGCCGAAAGTCTTCGAAGATAAACAGCTGCTCGCCAGGTCTACACGGAGCCTGCGCACTACGTTCTGCCCTAAGTCCAGGTTCAAGCCGAACCATTCAAGTGGACATAGAGTTAGAATAGTAATATGCCGAGCAAAGCGAGGCCGTGCCCGAAGCTTGGTGAGCGAAGTGAGCCCGCGAGGGGCCCTGTCACAAAGTGATTTTTTACAATAGTGTTGGCACGCAGGTGCTGTGTACAGCTGACTCACAGGTGTTCAGCTTCGGCTATTTTCGGCGGCTCCGCTGTAGTTCCTACTGCGCAAGCGCTGCGCCTGCGCAGTACAGGAGGGCCATTATCCACCGGGGGGGGGAACTTTCTCGGCAGAACACCCGGAGAAGTATCTGAGCAGGCTGTATGGGAAGCCCATAAATCAATGATTAGGGGTGAACTGATAGCGCATGGGTCGCGGATCAAAAAAGAAAAACAAAAAGACAGTAGATCTGCTGGAAGAGATTGATGAGTTTGAGATTAAACATAAAAAACACCTAGATCAAGCAGATATTCAGCAATTAGAGATCTTGCGGTGCAGGTTGGGGCAGTGTATGGATCAGAAAACTTAATAAATAAGTATAGATTTTATGCTCATTGGTCCTATGAACAAGGGAATAAAAGTGGTCCGTTATTAGCCAGACAGCTTAAAAAACAACAAGACTCCAGACATGTTCAAAATTGAATAGTTCATAATAAAAAGATAATGGAAACTCAGGCCATAGCGGCAGAGTTCCATAAATTTTATGAGGCTCTATACGACATTCAGGCTGGCTCCTTGAATGGCAGAGAGGAACAGCGGAAATTGGAGATTAGAGAATACATAGAAGATTCAGCGCTGCCCTCGCTGCCATCCACGGTGACTGAGAAAATAGACCAATTTCCATTAATGAAATAAACGAGGCAATATTGAACCTGTCGATAGGTAAAAAAATTTATTTCTAGATTAGGGGTCCCAATGTGTAGTTATTTCAATTCGATCAATGCTTCAAATCCATTACCCCCAGAAGCTCTTTTGGCATATATCACGATACTCCCTAAACCAGGGAAAGATCCACAACACTGCGCCAACTACAGACCCATCCCCCTGTTAAATTCCGACACTAAGTTGTTAGCCAGAATTTTGGCTCTTAGATTACAGGACCATATAGTGAAGCTTGTTCACCCTGATCAAACGGGCTTTATGAAGTGCCGTGAGGCTAGGGAAAACACCATCCGGGCCTTACACATCCTCCGTTAGGATGCAACACGGCCCTGATAAAGCCCAGAGAGTGACATTGTCAATGGATGCCGAAAAGGCTTTTGACAGGGTGAACTGGGCATTTATGATTGAAGTGTTGAAGGGGATGAGTCTGGATGACCGCATAATGGGTTGGATATCGGCACTATATGTGACTCCGAGAGCGAACGTTTTGGCGTATGCCGATGACTTATTATTATACCTTTCTTCCCCTCAGATTTCATTACCAGCCCTGATGACAGAGGTATCTAAATTTGGAATTTTATCCAATTTCAAAATCAATTTTGAGAAGTCGATACTTCTACCCAGCCATGTACCTACAGCAATGGCAACTATTTTGCAGGGCTCCTATCCGTTTATTTGGAATTAAAATTCATTGGTATACTTGGGAATACATATTACATCAGATCCCAAACTTTTGTATGAATTAAACTATGGCACTTTAGTGACCGGTATAACAGGGGACTTGCAGAAATGGAAGGGCCAGTTTTTAACATGGTCTGGAAGGGTGAGTGCTATAAAGATGAGTATACTGCCTAAAATAATTTACACTCTACACATTGCCAATTATACTCCCACAGAGCTTTTTCAAAACTATACGGAAGGCTTTTATATCATTTGTATGGAAAGAGAAACGGCCCAGATTGGCTCATGACATTCTATGCAGAGGTAAATATGAAGGAGGAATGGGACTACCAGACGTAGCCTTATATTATAGGGCAATGTCTTTGGTGAGGATTTTGAACTGGTGCCATGACTTCCTCGAAGGAAGCTGGCAGGAATTCCTTGGATCCCAAGTGTAGATAATGGCCTTTCAAAATGGACATCACCTTTAACTCAGAGTACCTTAGCGACCTGGGATAAATTAAATCAACTGGGAGATTATGCCTCCCGGATATCACCTCTGACCCCATTGGAGGGGTACCCATGGTTCCCTCTGGGAGAAGAGGTGGAATCTTTGGGAGCATGAGGGAGGGATGGAGACACGACATGTGGCAAATTTGCTCCACATGGAATGCTAGCCCTCTTCCCAGATTTGGCATTAAGGCTGGGAAAGGTACTCGTGCTGGAGTGGAGATACCATCAATTGGTGTGTTTTTTCAATAAGCTGAAACCATTAATGAGGCCACTAAACTCGCTTATTGTATTTGAATCTATGTGTGTACATATATCAAGTGCTAGACATTTGCTGTCGCAGATGTATAGACTGGTCCTTGGGACAAAAAATAAAACAGTTCCCTTTTTCATTAGAGAATGGGAAGGGGAGATAAAGCAGGGGATCTCTAGCACACAAATTAAAAAGATTATTGACTTAACACACTCTACATCTATAAGTTCACGGTTTCAGGAGATGTCATATATATTTTTAGCCAGGTGGTATCAGACTCCAGTAAGGTTGGCACAGATGTACCCGACCACAGATGCCAGGTGCTGGAGGAGGTGTGGGCAAAAGGATACTTATCTCCATCTACGGTGGTCCTGCCCCAGGATTAAGGTATTTTGGGAAGAGATCGCTCCATGGGTAAAGAGGCTGTCCTCTGGACCCATGGAATTAACTCCCTTAAATTTTCTATTTCATTGGACACCAATGTCTATTAGATCATATAAGAAAAGTATTACTCCACATCTATTGAATGCAGCCAAATTGTTAATAGAACAGACTAGATGTCCAACTCTGTTGGACTGGAAGAGAGAGGTTAATTTAATAATGGAGGCTGAAAGATGGGTACATGCAATTAAAGATAAAAAGGAAAAATTCAGGGAAATATGGGCAGGTTGGGAACAATGCTCTATGGAGATTGTGTAGAGTAATAATCTATAAAGCTGCATGGTCGCTGGGCTCGGATGTGGTTGCTCCGGGGGGGGGGGGGTTTTCTCCCTTTCACCTCCCTTTCCCCCCCTCTTTCCTCCATTTCTCCAGGGGATATAGGTAGGGGGAAGGAGTGATGCACTCGATGTCGAGGAAGGTAGGATTTAATAATGGGAAGAGGGGACAGAGCACACAGGGGGGAAGGGTAAAGTAAGGTGGATATTTAGGATGGGGGGGTAGAAGGAGTAGATATGGTTAAAGGAAGATGAGGTGTATATTCACTATAGATAGGTAAGGGGTGGAGTATGGCTTATAGAAGCCTCGTAATTTTTTTTTTTGGTTTTGGATGTAAAGAGTGATATGGACATGGCTCATAGAAGCCTCTTAAATTTTTTATTTCTTTCCCTTGGTTTCGGTGAATTGGGTACACATTTAATATAAGGAATTTGGAGAAGGAGAGGGGGGAGAGGGGAAAGTTCCCCTTTTTTGGGGGGGGGGATTGGGTAGTAGATAAAGATGTGTTGACAATTTGTGATAAATATAAATATGTTATGAAGGCTGTTTCAATGGATATGTCAATTAATTAAAAATGTAATAATAAGAAAGGGACTATACAATACTTGGAAGCCTGGTGAATAATGTGGTTGGAGTATAGCTCCGAAATAGAGTAATGGCCTCTGGTTAGCAGAACATGAGTAAAGGACTGTTGGCATGGGTTTTGACGTGGGCATAATCTCTTGGAAATTATTTTTGCATCAACATTGATGAGGGATATGGGCCTTTAGGAACCAAGAAGAAGGGGATCTTTTCCCTTTTTGGCAATAAGTTTGATGTGTGCTTGGGAGCCAAAGGGCATATATGGGCCTTCCGCCCATATCACCTTATAGACATGGCCCAGGGTATCAGGAATTAAATCCATTGTTAGTTTGTAAAATTCGGCGGATAATCTGTCGGGGCCGGGAGCTTTCTCTGTGGAGAGAGATTTAATAGTGGTGCAGATGTCCTCGGAGGTGATGGGAGCATTTAAGGTCTCAATCTGATCGGGAGACAGGGTGGGCAGATTAGTTCCCTCGAGTAAGTTGGATGCCACTTCTGTATCTATAGGGTCTTTCGAATAGAGGGAAGTATAGTAGTTGGTGAGGAGGGAGCAGATCTCAGAAGGCGCAGTAACAATGTTGTAAATGGTAGAAACCACCAACCCGCGCAAGAGGAAACTAGTAAATTAAATAATTTATATGATATATGAATTGTTTTAGGAGCAGCACGTTATAAAGGTAAGTGAAGAAAGAATAATTAACAAATTAATTACAAACCGCGCTCCCTTTAGAGTGCCAGTGCAAATATTTGACAATCAGAAAAATATTGCAAATGAAAATATTAATCACAAAAATATGAAAAATACTGTGTCCGTAGTGACAATCATAAATAGCTTTCAGCTAGAGTCCAAACAAAAAAGCAACAGAAAGCATCAAGGTGTTGAAATATCAAGCAATGAAAGCAAAAATCAAAATTCAAAAACAAATAGTGTTCAGAAATTGGTGTACCGTATATACTCGAGTATAAGTCGAATTTTTCAGCACATTTTTTTGTGCTGAAAGTGCCCCCCTCGACTTATACTTGAGTCAAGCACTTTTCTGCAGCAAAAAATTTCATTTTCCGAACCGACTTTGGGGACCCGTATCTCAGGGCCCCTTGGTGCTAGAAACCCCACATTTGGTATGCAAACCCAGTGGACCTAGTACTACAACATATCCAAAGTGGAAGTTCCTAGCACTAAGTGACCCCGAGATACGGGGCCCAAAATCGGTTCGGAAAATGTCATTTTCTGATGCAGAAGTGCTTGACATTTTCTGAACCGATTTTGGGGCCCCATATCTCAGGGCCACTTGGTGCTAGGAACCCCAAATTTGGTGTGCAAACCCAGTGGAACTGGTTCCATAACATATCCAAAGCTGGGGTTCCTAGCACCAAGTGGCCCTGAGATACGGGGCCCCAAAATTGGTTCGGAAAATGTCATTCTCTGCTGCAGAAAAGTGCTTGACATTTTCTGGAATGATATTTGGGGCCCTGTATCTCGGGGCCACTTAGTGCTAGAAACCCCAGCTTTGGAAATTTTATGGTGCTAGTTCCACTGGGTTTGCACACCAAATTTGGGGTTCTTACTACTAAGTGGCCCCGAGATACGGGGCCCCAAATTCGGTAACTGTGTCTATCTGCAGCAATGTCATTTCGGGACCCTTTGGGTTCAGAGACCCCAAATTTTGGCTGCAGCTAGGGGGCATCTTGGAACCCTTAACTACCGAGTTTGAAGTTCAGGGGACCTATGGCTGCAAATGGGCACAGTGAGGCATGCAAATGGGCACAGTGATGCTGCAAATGGGTATTGTTGACCCTCTTTTCCACTTACAGTAGCTGTGCATTTCTCACCCTCGTCTTATACTCGGGTCAATAAGTTTTTCCCATTTTTTTGTGGTAAATTAGGGCCTCGACTTATACTCGGAACGACTTATACTCGAGTATATACGGTAAGTATTCAAAACTTCTGGCTAAAAAACCTGCATGTTCCTTGTGGTTTATGCAGGTTTTTTAGCCTGTTTTTAGCCTGTTCAATACATTTTTGGCATACTTCACGATGGGAGTCTTCCATTCGTTATCTTCCCATTCATGGCATTAATGGTCTTCAATGACCAATCTCCATCCGAGGGTCCATTTACATCCATCCAGTGTCCATGCAGTCACATCGTTCCTGATTTCCAGCACTTGGACCAAGCCGATCATGTGAGGCTTTCTGGCATGTCTTTGAAGCGCTTCTGACTCCTGTTATGGGAGTCACCACAATCTGGTGAGTAGGCTGTGTGGCCGGTGATGGTGGTGGATTACTGTTCCCTTAATGTTTGCCGATTACTAAGAGGATTTATCCAGAAGTTTTGAATATTTACACCAATTTCTGAACACTATTTGTTTTTGAATTTTGATTTTCGCAGTAACAATGTTGCCGTTAGGGGCACGTAGGGCTCCAATATGAGTCGGTGGATGGCGGCCAGAGCATAGTTTCTCTAAAAGCTTGCCTGCCTTGTTACCATGCCGGTGGTAAAGCAGAGCAGAATATGATTGCCTGGTGAGCTCCTGTTGCACAGACCAGTGGTCAAAGGCGTGTTTAGCTGCTTGCCAGGCAAGCGTATGGGCTGGGGTATGGGATAGAGTCAGGGCACGGTGGGCTAGGCAAAGAGATTCACTGGCTCTCGAGTATTGTAGATGAGTTTGCTTTTTGAATTGAGAAGTGTAAGAGATGATGCGCCCTCTGAGAAAAGCTTTCCCTGCCTCCCAAAACAAATTGGGGGAAGAGAGATGGGCTCCATTGGTTTTGACAAATTCAGCCCAGGCAGCACGCAGGGCAGTTTTAAAGTCATAGTTATACGCCAAGAAAGAGGGGAAGCACCATGTACCTGCGCCACGAGGGGATGTGTGTCCTGAGACCTGGATGCTGATGGGGGAATGGTCTGAAATTGCCATATCCTCAATGGATGAGGAGGACACTAAAGGGAGTACACCCGACGAGCAAAGAAAATAATCGATACGAGAGAATGAGTTGTGAGGGGGTGAGAAAAAAGTGAATTCTTTACCAGTGCGTGGTACGCCAAACATCCGTAAGGTGAAGCGCGACGGTCGACTGGGCTAGGAGTGTAGGGATGTCAGTTTTTTTTTTTAAATCAAGAAAGTTTTTATTGCTCTTGGAACATATAGTATCACATTACATTTAGGTTATCACATTCTGTATAGTCAGTTATATGTTATACATACATTCAATTAAACCTTTTTTTTCCCTTGTTAACAAGTTCACATATACATGTACCACTGAAAATCAACAAATATAGCTTTAATAAATTCCTTTTTAATCATTATATCTGTTGTTGTCTTTCTTATCCTCCCCCCTTCCTTATTCCACTATCTCATATCATTAACGTCCATGCTATTACTCCATGAATCACACTGTATCTCCTCTGTCCACATTCCCAAACATCTCTATATACCTTTAAGCAATCTCATTTGTACCAGCTCCACAGGACTTATACCTGGGGTATCTAGCCATGCATCCCATAGCTTGTCAAATTTCCCTGGGGTCCCTCTATGCTGATATATGTACTTTTCCATAACCAGGGTATTACCCATCTGTTGGATCCACATTTTAACCACCGGTGGTGTGTCTGATTTCCAGTGTAAAAGTATTGTTTTTCTTGCCTGAAATAGGGCTCTGGCAAAGGCCATTCTAGTTATATTCTCCGGGATGATCTCCTCTAATACGCCCAGAAGGCATCTCAGCGGGTCAAGAGTAACATTGGTTTGAAAAACCCTATTGAGTAAGGTCATGACCCCTGTCCAGTATCTATGGAGTTTGGGGCAACGCCAGTGTAGATGAATCAAATCGCCTGGTGCATTTCTGCATCTGTTACACAGTGGATCTTGTAGCCTCCCCATTTTGTGCAGTTTTACCGGTGTATAATGTACTCTCAGCAAAATATACAGTTGGGAAACTTTTTGTGATACGTTTAATGAGCATGCATTGACCGCTTGAAGGGCTTCCTCCCATTGCTCCCCTGTAATGGGTCCTAAGTCTTCCTCCCATTGTGACATTGCCTTCATGGGATGCCCCTCTAGAAAGGAGGATAGAAGCATGAGGTAGCATTGAGATATTATCCCCTTTGTGTCTGTTGCCTTTTGTAATATGTGAAAAATAGGGGTGGGTGATTGTACCCACTCCCCTGCCCTGCCCTGCGCCCGCACTGCGTGTCGGAGTTGTAGGTAGAAAAACAGCATAGTAGATGGTAAAGTATATTCAGACTGCAAGTCTGCAAAAGATAGCAGCCTCCCATTCCGAAAGATGTGTTTTAGGTGAGTAATTCCCAGACGACGCCATCTAGGACCCTGCTTAATTTTGGCCAGTTCCTCATAGGAGTTATTTTCCCATATTGAGCTGTAGGTGGTAAATCCCACGACATGTTTCAGCTGTTTAACCTTGTTCCATACTTTTTGAAGAAGTGCGTAAGTTGGCATCTGCTTATTTGGTTTCTGAAATCTCTGAGCTTCTAGTCCCTCCGGTATGGAATCCACCCCTGCTCCCCTCAGCAGGAGCTTGGCCGACGAGCCTGCAGGGGATGGAGCCATAGCCCCTATTAAATGCTGTAATTGCGCCGCTAGATAGTATATCCAAGGATTGGGGAGTGCAAGACCTCCCCCTTCTTTTGGATATTGCAGTTGCTCCAACTTGATTCTAGGGGGCTTATTATGCCATAGCAATGTTCTGAATAGTGTATTGACCACTCTAAATATTTTGAGGGGGATGACTATCGGTGTATTATGCAGCATGTATAGGAGCTGAGGCATCAGGATCATCTTAATGAGATTCGTCTTCCCAGCCAAGGACATTTTAAGTTTGTTCCATATGTTGATTTTGTCTCTAAACCGTGTCAGTAGGGGGTATATGTTTAGTTTGTAGTAATCAATCAAACTAGGGGATATGTAGATGCCTAGATATTTAAAGGAGGTTACTACTGGGATCGGACATGGGAGACTCGCTGGTAAGACCGGAGTCTCGTCCAAAAACATTAATGCAGACTTAGACCAGTTAATCGTAAGACCTGAGTAGTGGCCAAAGTCTGCAATCATGGACATTGCATGGGACAATGAGGCGTCCACGTCCTCCAAAAAGAGGAGCATATCATCCGCATAGAGCATTATCTTCTCATGCAATTCACCATATCTAAATCCCCTGATTTGCTGACAATCTCTGACCTGTGCTGCAAGCGGTTCAATGGCCAACGCAAATAGCAGGGGGGACAAGGGGCATCCCTGTCTGGTCCCCCTACCCAGTGCGAAGACCTGTGACATCCTAACTGTTACGCACACTGCTGCCTGCGGTGAAGCATAAAGCAGCCGTACCCATGCGATAAACCTAGGACCAAACCCGAATCTGAACAGTACAGCCCACAGGTATCGCCAGCTAACACTGTCGAATGCTTTATTAGCATCAAGAGACAACAGTGCCCTACTGCCAGTTCCCTCTGCTGGGGTCTGCATGTTCAGAAAGAGTCGTCTCAAGTTAGTGGCGGTTGACTTCTTGGGCATAAAACCTGCCTGGTCAGGATGTATAATGGAAGAAATGACTCTATTAACCCTTAGGGCCAAAGTTTTGGCCAGTAATTTCACGTCACTCTGCAGTAACGAGATAGGCCTGTATGAACTGGGATCTACAGGGTCCTTACCAGGCTTAAGTAGTAGTATAATATTGGCCCTAGTCATGGATGTTGGTAGCTTTCCTGATTTAAAGGATGAGTTGAATACCTCTAGCAATTTCGGTAGGATCGCCTCCCCGTATTGTGTGTACACCTCCATTGGGAGCCCATCATCCCCCGGCGCCTTGCATGTAGAAAAGGAGGCAGCCGCCTCCTTCAATTCGTCCAGCGGAATTGGGGCCTCCAACTCCATGCGCTCCTGACACGACAAGGCAGGCAGGGAAATCTTGTCTATGTAATCCTGTAGTGCAGCATCTGTATAGTTCTCACATGGCTTATATAAATTCTCATAGAAAGACGCTAGTTCATTAATAATTGATTCAGTGTCATTTACTAGTCTCCCATTTGAGCACCTGATAGCTCCTATAGTCGGTGACGACTGTTGGGACCTCGCAATTCTGGCCAGTAGCCGACCAGTCTTTTCTCCTTCCTCATAAAAAGCTTGCTTAGTAAAAAATCGTTTCCGCTCTGCAGCGGAGGATCTCAACCGGTTCAGGGAATCCTGTCCCGATATCCATGCCTCCCTTGCAGACTCAGATGGATCCGTGACATAGGATAACTCAAGCCGCCGTACCTGGTCTTCAACCTGTTTGACAAGGACCGATGAATTATGTTTAATGGTTTCTATTTCTGTTATAAATGTGCCCCTAAGACATGCCTTAAAAGCATCCCATCTAGTTGCACTATAATTATGAAATCGGTTCTCATAAAAATTTTGTTCAATTTGCTTCATTATCCTTTCCTGGGATGTGAAAAGCTTTAGCCAAAAGGCATTAAGTTTCCAAGGGGCCTTTGGCAAAGAGACCTCAGGGCGTGTTATCAGGTGCGTTGCTAATGGGGAGTGGTCCGACACCCCTCTAGGGAGATACTCAACTTTGGTTATTAGGTTTACGACATGTGAGGACCCCACACATAGATCAATGCGTGAGAGCGAGCCATGTGGTTTAGAGAAACATGAGAATTGTTTGGATATTGGGTTTTTTGCTCTCCAGACGTCTATCCAGCCCACTTCCATCAGCAAGCGGCTCAAAATAGTGCCTCTTCCCCCTAGTGGAGCCTGGACCGGAGGATGCCTGTCAAGTTTTGGGTCAAGATACCCGTTAAAATCACCCATGATTATGGTGGGTATATCAGGTTTGTCTACCAGGTACGTCAGCAGGAGCTGCAATATCTCTCTAGAAAATGGTGGAGGAATGTAAACAAAAGCAATGATCAGGGTCAGAGCAAACAGCTTGCAGTAAATGAATACATATCTACCTAGTGGATCAATAGCAGAATCTAATTCCTGGTAGGCCAGGGACCTATGAACCAATACACTCACCCCACGAGAAAACGCAGAGTGCGTGGAGTGATAAGCCCTGCCCACCCAGGAGTATTGCAGGAGTCCCACTGTATCCTTTGTAAGGTGGGTCTCCTGCAATCCTATAATAGCAGGGTGAAACTTCTTCAAACATGAACTTATCATTGTGCGTTTTAGTGGATCATGTACATCTCGGACATTCCAGGACACCATTATTGTAGTAGCCATGTCCAGTAGATTGGGTTCTTATCTGGGTGGAGCAAGAGCCGGCCGGCTCCGCCCCTGGAAGTTAAAGTGTCCCATGTCCGTGGGAATATAGGCAGTTCTTTTAGGTAGTCCATGAACACAAACTGACCTAGATTTAAATTTAGTGATACGATGCAGCATAGAGTGTAACTTAGAATAAGGCGCAACTGCGCAACAGAGAAGAAACAGGGGGAAACAGTCCCTGGTTTTATTGTGGCCATCCTTGGCCCATCGATATAGGATGAGAGTAGACCGTCCCCTTGCTTCTTTAGGTTTATAACAAACAGTCCAACTTGTGCCAACCGGGCAACTGTTAACCTGTCCCTTTGACTGGGATCTGTGATCTGTAAGACCTTGTGGGTGCGACTCACCCACTGTGGTATTGAGCTCAGTTCAGTGATGTATTTGAGCCCGTTCAAAACGCTGAAATTAGCTTAATGTGAAATGTCCCGTTAAACACAGATTGTAACCATCCGCCAACCGCTCACCAACCTTATCAGGGTTCGTAGGGATGTCAGTTGAGGGGGATCGGTTTATGGGTACTGGGGTGCGATCTTCATCCAGATGCATGACTGCATTGAAATCCCCCCCCCCCCCCCCAATAAGATGGAGAGATTCAGGCATTTGTAGGACCCAAGAGGTTAGATCCTGGAAGAAAGATTGTCCTGGGGAGTTGAGTGCATAAACGTTAGAGATGGCAAGGTCACGATTGGCAACCGTTAAATGGAGAATGAGTCTGCGACTGACCGAATCCGACTCATTTGAGAGGATTGTGTAGTGGAGATTTTTATGGAGTAGAATGGCCACACCGGCTTTGCGACCCAAAGCTGCAGATTCGTATACCTTCCCGACCCGCAGTTTGCAGAGGAGAGATCATACGTGCCCAGGTGGGTCTCCTGTAGTAGGGTAACATCTGCCCGCAACTGCTTTAGGTGTCTCAGAATTTGCATACGCTTATGTGGGGAGCGCAGCCCTTTAACATTCCAAGAGATTACCTTTAAGGGATCCCCAGCATCCAAGGGTGCCATGTCTGTAGT
The DNA here is from genome assembly GCA_037952835.1 of Lithobates septentrionalis. NCBI lineage: Eukaryota > Metazoa > Chordata > Amphibia > Anura > Ranidae > Lithobates > Lithobates septentrionalis. The sequence goes on from JBBDGP010004460.1 coordinate 51,997, forward strand.
GAGTGATGGAGAAGAGGTCGCCGAGCAGGGGTAGAGTCACCGCAGAGATTGCCCACTCGGATCCAGTATCACTGTGATTTTGGTAGATTCCTAAAAGAAACAAGATGAAACAAAAGAGAATAACCAACCAGAAATATAAAACATCAAATAATAGGAGGGTAAGCCTCCAAGAACACTTTAGGGACTTAACTTTTTTCCCCATGGAGTACACTCTCACGTCACCCCCATCTAAGAGTGCTTCCTCGCTTGTCGCGGATGTGAAGGTGTTCCGAGGAGGGGAGGAGTGAGAAAGAGGAGGAGGGGACAGGGAGAGGCATAAAAAGGAGAGGGAAGGGGAGGGGAAGAGGGAGCGAAGGAAAGGAGGGGGGGAGGAGGGGAGAGAGAGGAACCAGTGTCATAGCAGGAGCAGCAGAACCATAAGGCAAAGGCATCAAGGCTAGCTACAAGTATCAGTCTGCCCAACAAAGATGAGCGGCTAGGGCCTATCACTGAGGAGGGGTCACTTTGGCAGACATTCACAGTACATGGAACTTAGAAAGTACATGCTAGAACTGGAGTGGCAAGGGGTCCAAACAGGGAGTGAAAGGACAAACCGTAAAAGCTGGCGGGAGCTTGAATCTGGAGATTGAAAAATGGTGGACAGAACGCTCATCAGGCAGACCAAATCGCACCCGCTTGATGGGAGGTTTCTGAGGGCTCTGCCGTTTTTCAGAGACCAAGGCTGTCTTCCTGGAGAGTTTCGGCTTGTGGGAAGGGGAGTGATTCCCTTATTCCATGTTGTTATATTCTTAATATCTAAATTTTAATTGGCATTATTATATTTTTTTTAGAATATGAATTCCCTATATTATAATTGTATGAATGGCAGACTTCGAGTTAATAATCTCCACAAAGTAACATTTGAATTAAGTTTAAATTCCAGAAGTAGTCTAATTATATTTGATGTGCATTGTAATATTATATATGTTTTTCTAAGGTATTCCTATGTAATTGATATTTTGACATGGAGATTGTGTGGTTTCTGTAGAACCTCAGGAAACCTCTACTTCAAAGGCTTTCTTACATCCTGTCTTATGAATAGGCATTCTATGTTTTAAGATAAACCAGATGTGGAGAGCTCATGTATCCACTCTCTTCACCCCCACTATTAGGTGGGAGGAGAGAGAAGAGGAAAAGGAGTGTGTATTCTTTTGAGCGGGAATTTAAAGGATCCAGTTTCTGATGTAAGGGAGAGCTGAAATCTGTTCACTCTCTTTCTACTTCCTGCCTGCCATCTACACACAGCTCCTTCTTCAGCACACAGACTTTTCTTCAGCACACATGAGGTTAATCAGCTATCTTAAGAAGACAAAGGAAGACCACATGGCCTGAAGATTATTCAATGAACTTTGTTTTCCTATCTTTGAAACAAACGAACTATACTTGAATCTTTTAATCATATATGAAGCAACACTTTTATTCTGTACTATTTGTGTAAGTATTTTCCAAGTTTTTGTGTGTACAATAAAACACACAGTTTGATTTAAGCTGACTCAGACATAATTAAGGAAATTCGTCTCACAATCAGTCATTATTGAAAGCTTTTTCACAACATTAAGTGCCGGTTCACATAGGAAGCGGCACGACTTGCAGGTCGCCTCACCGAGGCGACCTGCACACGACTGCCGGGGCGACTTGCAAGACGACTTCTGCATAGAAGTCTATGCAAGTCGCCCCCAAAGTAGTACAGGAACCTTTATCTAAGTCGGAGCGACGGTTCCATTTTACAGAACGGGAGGCGACTTGTCAGGCGGCTAATTCGCCTGACAAGTCGCCCCCGTGTGAACCGAGCCTAAGCATTTTATTACACATGTCGAGAGGTTGCGTCTCATTAAGGTAGTTCTCTGCTTCCAGTGGAGAGGTAAAGGATAAACGCTCTCTCGTGGCAGGTTGATTGTGGAGAATCGCTGGGTATGCCAGGACAAATTTATCATTGTTGTTACGAAGCGTGGAGCAGACCGCTGAGAAGGCCTTGCGCTGGCGCATGACATCGATGGAGTAGTCAGCAAAAAAGTAGCAGCGGATGTTCGTCAACGGACAACTTGTGCACTCTGTGGAATTTTTGAAGTACAGCGCGTTTGTCCGCATAGTTAAGATATCTGACAATCACTGGTCTGGGTGTGGAGTGTGATTCCGAAGGTTGACTAATGCGGCGGACTCATTCCACCAGGCAGGGGGTGCGTAGTCCCAGCTGTTCCGGGATGGTGGAGGAGCAAATGGTTCCCAGAGAGGAAGAGGAGTACGATTCTGGGAGGCCACTGATGCGCAAATTATTGCATCTGGATCTATTTTCCAGGTCGTCCACTTTTTCCTGGAGTTCTTTTTTGTACTGTGGAGAGCCTGGCAATGGCGGCAGAGAGGGCAGTAGTGTCATCTTCCACAGTGGAGATCCGTTCCTCTGTTTGATCAATTCTAAGGGATTGAGCTTGGAGTTCCCTATGCAGTTGCTCTAGCCCTTTTAAGAACTGTGTTGTCCACAGCCTCAGTGATCATAGGGGTGAGAAGGGCCACTACTGCCTGGGCTATACCAGCTGGGAATGCAGGATCCAGCTGAGAGGGCGTCGTGAGAGCCGGAGGGGCTGCGTGTGTCTGCAGCCCGGCTGTCGGCAGAGAGAGCAGGTGCCATGATTGGCTTCGGCTTGTGCTGTGTCCCCTGTGTTCAGGCACGGAGCGGGAGCCAGCCGAGACGTGGATCACTCCACAAATCGGTCCATGGGGGTTCGCTTGGTGGAAGGGAGGCTAAGGAGGGGGTTACCTCAGAGACTGTGTGGCTTATAGGCTGGTTATGGGAATCATTCTGAAAAGTTGGAATTCGTTATAAAGCAAATAAACAAAACAAATTTTAACGGATTTCAACAAAATTTGTTACTATGCGTTACTATTTCATTCAGAGATTCTGATACATCCGAATCTTCGAATAACCAAAAACTCGTCCGAATTTGTATTTGGACCGAAACTAATTACACATGTCTACTATACCCTCAGTTGATCCAGAGGAAGGTGAAAAACCCCAGCAAAGCATATTCCAATTTGCTACAGCAGGGGAAAAAATTCCTTCCTGACCCCCCGAGAGGCAATTTTATATTCCCTGGATCAACTTTACCTATAAATATTAGTATCCAGTTATATTATGTACACCTAAGAAAGAATCCAGGCCTTTTCTTAAAGCAATCTACTGGGATGGCCAGAACCACCTCTGGAGGGAGTCTATTCCACATTTTCACAGCTCTAATGCCCCGTACACACGGTCGGATTTTCGAACGGAAAATGTGTGATAGGACCTTGTTGTCGGAAATTCCGACCGTGTGTAGGCTCCATCACACATTTTCCATCGGATTTTCCGACACACAAAGTTTGAGAGCAGGATATAAAATTTTCCGACAACAAAATCCGTTGTCGGAAATTCTGATTGTGTGTACACAAATCCAACGGACAAAGTGCCACGCATGCTCAGAATAAATAAAGAGATGAAAGCTATTGGCCACTGCCCCGTTTATAGTCCCGACGTACGTGTTTTACGTCACCGGGTTCAGAATGATCGGATTTTCCAACAACTTTGTGTGACCGTGTGTATGCAAGACAAGTTTGAGCCAACATCCGTCGGAAAAAATCCTAGGATTTTGTTGTCGGAATGTCCGAACAAAGTCCGACCGTGTGTATGGGGCATTACTGTGGAGAAACCTTTCCGTATTTGGAGATGAAATCTCTTTTCCATTAGATGTAAAGAGTGCCCCCTTGTCCTCTGTGATGACCTTAAAGTGAATAACGCAACATCAATACATTTATATATGGTGATCATATCCCCTGAATGATTGTTTGATTTCTGAGGTAAATCCACAATCCTGTAAATGTTGTTTTCTGTGTTTCTGTAGACATGTCTGCATATTCCGATTCATCACTGAGGAAGATATACGAGTATTACAGAGATGATCTGATCCACATCCTGGAGAACATGGACACTCGGGCCCTCCTGACAGAGCTAAAATCTCAGAATGTTTTAAGCACAGATGTAAGACAAAAATATTTTGAAATAAACTGTGATAAGTCTATGTCAGTGCAAACCACATGTTAATAATTTGCTGTGAAGGAAGAAAAAAGTCCGGACAGCCGCACACCAGGAGAATATAATCCAACGAAATTTCTTTATTGTAAAATCAGGAACAAATCATGTACAAAGCACCATGGATAGAATGTACAGATAATCAGCTAACGCATTTCACGCTCTGCGGAGCGCTTACTCATAGCTTTATAGCTTAATAATTTGCTGCTGAAGTTTTGTGCAAATCTTAACTTTCTCTATAATGCCGCGTACACACGGTCAGACTTTTCGGCTACAAAAGTCAGACGGACGCCGACGGACAATCTGATCGTGTGTGGGCTTCCCCGGACTTTCATCGGACTTTTCAAACCGCAAATCTGACGGACTTTAGATTTGGAACATGCTTCAAATCTTTACGTTGTAACTCCGCCCGACCCAGAAATCCGCTCATCTGTATGCTAGTCTGACGCACAAAAACCCACGCTAGGGCAGCTATTGGCTACTGGCTATCAACTTCCTTATTTTAGTCTGGTGTACGTTATCACGTACGAATCCGTCGGACTTTGGTGTGATCGTGTGTAGACAAGTCCGGTCGTTATAAAGTCTGTTAAAAGTCCGCCAAAAGTCCGTCGAAAGTCTGTCAAAAGTCTGTCGGACGGGCTGTCGGACTTTTGTAGCTGAAAAGTTTGACCGTGTTTACGCGGCATAACAGTCAGGGTCGATCTTGCCCTGACTCCTGAGCTTGTTAGGGTAAAATCTTGTATATAGATTTAGCTGTCTATAGTTCTGGATCCCATTATTTTCTGCATGCCTTGATTTTAGTACCATCTGAAAGAATATAATAAGAAACTGATACACACAATGTGTGTATCTATTCTGTATTTGTGTCATGATTTTAAATAGTATATACTGTATTTTATTCGTTGGAAAAAGTTTTACATGAGAGGTAACAGTTGTAGTACATAAATATAACAACAGATATACATAAAATTTGTAGTATTACAAAATATATTTATATCTTAATTTAAAAGGATTGTAAAGTCAGAAGGTTTTTTATCTTAAAGCCCCCTTTCTGTCCAGCAATGTCCACGAGTGTCTCAGCCATCCCAGATTCTCCTTCCTGATTGGCTGAGACACAGCAGCAGCACCATTGGCTCCTCCTACTGCTGTTAATCACAGTCAGCTAGCCATCAGGGGAGAGAGGGGGCAGGACTCAGTATCTGAATAGACACAGAGAGCTGTGGCTCGGCTTGGGTTCCCCCATAGCAAGCTGCTTGCTGTGGGGGCACTGAACAGGAGGGAGGGGCCAGGATCACAGAAGAGGGACCTGAGAAGAGGAGGATCCGGGCTGCTCTGTGCAAAACCATTTCACAGAGGAGGGAAGTATAACATGTTTGTTATTTTTACAGGGAAAAAAAAAGACTTTACAATCGCTGCAGCAGGGCTGCTCTATTGCTTGAAACAACGTACCTGTACGTTGTTTCATGCAATAGATAATGTGGGCTCGTGCGCCCGCTGCACAGCGGCGGAGCTGATGCGTGGGTCTGGTGGACCCAATGTCTGCCGACCACTTACAATCGCTTCAGAGAGGCAGAATGTGGATCTGCTTATGTAAACATAGCAGATCCCCTGTTTTGACGGGACAATATGGAGATCTGCTGTTCCTAGTAATCAGAAACAGTGATCTCTGTGTTCTTCCTGTCACTACTTTCCCCACACAGTAATAAAGCTCAAACAGGGAACACATTTAACCCTTTGATCGCCCTTGATGTTAACCCCTTCCCTGCCAGTGTCATTAGTACAGTGACAGTGCATTTTTATAGCACTGATCACTGTATTGGTGTCGCTGGTCCCCCAAAAGTGTCACACAGGGTCAGATTTGTCTGCCGCAATGTCACAGTCCTGCTAAAAATCGCTGATCGCTGCCATTACTAGTAAAAAATTTTTAAAAAAAAGTTAAAAGTCCATAAATCTATCCCGTAGTTTGTACATATATAAACTTTTACGTAAACCAATCAATATACGTACAGGTGGTCTCCGGGTTACAAACAAGATAGGGTCTGTAGGTTTGTTCTGAACCGCTTCCCGACCGCCTCACGCAGATATACTGCTGCAGAAGGGCACATACAGGCAGATTAATGTACCTGTACGTTGCCCGTTAAGAGGCGGCTTGCAGGTGCACGCGCGCCGCTGGGAGCTCCGTGACCGCGGGTCCCGCAGACCTGATGTCTGCGGGGATACCCGTGATCATCTCACAGTGAGGAAGAATGGGGAGATGCTAATGTAAAGCATCTCCCCGTTTTGCCTAATGACACTGACACTGATCATAGCTCCCTGTAATCTGGAGCGGTGATCAGTGACGTGTCACACACAGCCCCCCCCACAGTTAGAATCACTCCCCAGGACACACTTAACCCCTACAGAGTCACCTAGTGGTTAACTCCTTCACTGCCAGTCACATTTTTACAGTAATCAATGCAATTTTTTAGCATTGATCGCTGTATTAATGCCAATGGTCCAAAAAATGTGTCAAAATTGTCCGACGTGTCCGCCATAATGTCACAGTCATGATAAAAATCACTGATCACCGCCATTACTAGTAAAAAAAAAAATATTAATAAAAATGGCATAAAACTATCCCTTATTTTGTAGACGCTATAACTTTTGCGTAAATCAATCAATAAACGTTTATTGCGATTTTTTTTTTTTTTTTCCAAAAATATGTAGAAGAATACGTATTGGCCTAAACTGAGGAAAAAAATTGTTTTTTATATATTATATTTGGGGATATTTATTATAGGAGAAAGTAAAAAATAATGCGTTTTTTTTTTTTTTTCAAAATTGTCGCTATTTTTTTTTTTTTTTCCAATATTGTTTATTGGTTATTTTCATAGTTAAACAAAGTACAAAAGATACATTGATATACGCATCATCTGATATACATCCTTATATTATCATTGAGGTGACTTTGCAGTTTATAAAAGTCAAAATCATTTGGGCCAAATAGACCAACAGTCGTCAAACATTTTACAGTTCATAGAATTAATAGCTATGAGACGTTCAAAGGTATAGTTTCTGTGTACCGTTGTAACAATGTCAGATATGTTTATGGCTTTGCTGGAGAACCAATTACACAAGATCAGTAAGCGTTTTTCTAGGAGTATATGCGCTAAGACTTGTCTGAAGGTGTTCTGAAATTTGTCTATGTTTAAGCGTAGAAGTGCTAGAGGGTCTGGTTTTATAATTATTCCTGTTAGAGAGGAAATTAACTATTTTTTTGTTTATAGCGTGAAAAATAAAAACCGCAGAGGTGATCAAATACCACCAAAAGAAAGCTCTATTTGTGGGGAAAAAAAGGACGTCAATTTTGTTTGGGAGCCACGTCGCACGACCGCACAATTGTCAGTTAAAGCGACACAGTGCCGAATCGCAAAAAGTGCTCTGGTCTATGGCCAGCAAAATGGTCCGGGGCTTGAATCTGTTTTTAAGTCAGAACAGGTACATTTTTTAAGTGTAGCTCCAGCCAAAGAAACAATTTTTAAGCTTTTTGGGTAGCCTGGGGAAGGGCAATGTTCTGTTCTAATGGAGGATAATTATATTGAAATAGATTATGGTAATTGGCTGAGAGGGAAATACCTAAATATGGAACTTTTGCTGCTGCTGACCACATCTCTGCCTTCTACCTGGACCAATGCTTTGGCTGTGCTGACAGTATCTCTGCCTATACTAACTGACGTGGAAATTTATAGATAGGCAACTCCTATCCTCATATTGAATAGGCATACAAAGTAGAATACAATTATATACAGAACTTACAAATTTCCTTTACAGTCTCTGCTCTTTTGATCAATATTTTGATCACTAACCATACCTGCTATCACCTTTAACCTGGAACCTTCACACGCTTAGGTGAAGGTAGTCCTGGCCAAAGAGGCAAAACTCCATTGTGGAGAATATAATAGCTGAGCAGCTTTTTCATTACAAAATTACTTTTCATTGTGAAAAGCAAATGATTGATAAGACAAGTTTACAGAGTACTGGCTGTACACTCCTGTGGCCAGAATGGCTTTCTAGCTCAATTGTTGGAATGCTGACTTATCAGCATTACGGATGAGCTTGGAGTTTGAGTCGAACTCATGTTCAACTCGAACATCGGCTGTTCTCCAGTTGGCCGAACAGCGAACAATTTGGGGTGTTCGCGGCAAATTCGAAAGCCGCGGAACACCCTTTAAAAGTCTATGGGAGTAATCAAAAGTGCTAATTTTAAAGGCTTATATGCATGGTATTGTCCTAAAAAGTGTTTGGGGACCCGGGTCCTGCCCCAGGGGACATGGATCAATGCAAAAAAAAGTTCTAAAAACTGCCGTTTTTTCGGGAGCAGTGATTTTAATAATGCTTAAAGTCAAACAATAAAAGTGTAATATTCCTTTAAATTTCATACCTGGGGGGTGTCTATAGTATGCCTGTAAAGGGGCGCATGTTTCCCGTGTTTAGAACAGTCTGACAGCAAAATGACATTTCAAAAGGAAAAAAAGTCATTTAAAACTACTCGCGGCTATATGAATTGTCGGTCCGACAATACACATAAAAGTTCATTGATAAAAACTGCATGGGATTTCCCCACAGGGGAACCCCAAACCAAAATTTAAAAAAAAACTGGCGTGGGGTCCCCCTAAATTCCATACCAGGCCCTTCAGGTCTGGTAGGGATATTAAGGAGAACCCTGCGCCAAAATGTAAAAAAAAAAATGACGTAGGGGGTCCCCCTCAAAATTCATACCAGACCCTTCAGGTCTGGTATGGTTTTTAAGGGGAACCCTGCTTCAAAATTTTAAAAAAACTGGCGTGGGGTCCCCCCAAAAATCCATACCAGACCCTTATCTGAGCACGCAACCTGGCAGGCCTCAGGAAAAGAGGGGGGGATGAGAGAGCGCCCCCCCTCCTGAACCGTACCAGGCCACATGCCCTCAACATGGGAGGAGGGTGCTTTGGGGTAGCCCCCCAAAGCACCTTCTCCCCATGTTGATGAGGACAAGGGCCTCATCCCCACAACCCTTGGCTGGTGGTTGTGGGGGTCTGCGGGCGGGGGGCTTATCGGAATCTGTAAGCCCCCTTTAACCAGTTGACGACCGCCTCACGCAGATTTACGTCTGAATGGCACGGGCAGGCAAAATCACGTACCAGGACCCCCCCCCCGGTGCCAGAGGCGGTCGCCAAATGTTCCTGGGCAATGAGAGGTGAGGGGGAGGCCATCCATTGATGGCCACCCCCTCCCGATCGCTCCCGGCGAATCAAATGCTTCCTCTCCCTCTGAAATGTAAACAGAGGGAGAGGAAGTGATGTCATCTCTCCTCGAGCTGGTCTTTTTTGTTCCGGCGCCGAGGAGAGAAGACATCAAGTAAGTCTGCACAACACTACACTAACAGTAGAACACGCCAGGCACACTTGTCACCCCCCTTCACCCCCCTGTACCCCCTGTCACACTGACACCAATAGCAGTTAACCCCTTGATCACCCCCCATCACCGTCACCAGTGTCGCTAAGCGATCGTTTTTCTGATCGCTGTATTAGTGACACAGGTGACGCTAGTTAGGGAGGTAAGTATATAGGTTCGCTGTCAGTGTTTTATAGCGACAGGGACCCCCATATACTACCGAATAAAGGTTTTAACCCCCTGATTGCCCCCTAGTTAACCCTTTCACCAGCGATCACCGTATAAGTGTTACGGGTGACGCTGGTTAGTTAGTTTGTTTTTTGTAGTTTATTATAGTTTTAGGGCACCCGCCGTTTATTACCTTATAAAGGTTTTACCCCTAATTGCCCGGCGGTGATATAAGTTACGTTTTTAGGATCAGATAAGGTCTGCGTTGCCCCAGGCAGTGTCAGATTAGCGCCAGTACTGCTAACACCCACACACGCAGCATACACCTCCCTTAGTGCTATAGTATCTGAACGGATCGATATCTGATCCGATCAGATCTATACTAGCGTCCCTAGTAGTTTAGGGTTCCCATAAACGCAGTGTTAGCGGGATCAGCCCAGATACCTGCTAGCACCTGTGTTTTGCCCCTCGGCCCAGCCCAGCCCACCCAAGTGCAGTATTGATCGATCACTGACACTTACAAAACACTAAGCACACAACTCCAGCGTTCGCAGAGTCAGGCCTTTTTTGGTAGCGTTTTGATACAGTCGCTAACAGTCAGGAGCTTTTTTGCCTGTGAGTCTCACTAGTGTACCCCTAAATTTAGCCCAAAATGGCAAATCGAAGGTACACTAGTGAAGAGGCCTACACGTTTCTGAGCATGACAGATAGTGAAGAGGAAGTCACTCATCTGTCAGATTCAGGCTCAGAATACCATCCTGTAGAGGACAGCGGCTCCATGACAGATAGCTCTGACGACGGAGTTGTGGTCCCTGCTAAGGTCAGGCGTACCAGACCCCAAACTGCTTCTTCTGTCCTTGAAGTGCAAGAACCGCAGGTCCCTCGTATGGAGCAGAGAAGTACTAGTGCCGCTATTCCTTCTGGTGAACTGGCAAGCACCAGCGGCCTAGTACACCCTGGTCGTACATCCAGCACTGCAGTAACACTTGGTAACGTGGCGAGTCCCATAAGTGCAGTTCAAGCTGGTGAGGTGGCAAGCACTAGTAGTGTCCCGCTGCCACCAAGAAGACAAAGACAGGCCTGTCGTGCCCATAGTGTCCTTCCTGCTGCATTCCCCAATCCGAATTGGGAACCCACCACTTCTGCAGCACCCGTACTTGCCCCATTCACTGGCCAGCCCGGAATTCAGGTGGAAATAGTTGATTTTACGCCACTGGATTTTTATTCGCTGTTTTTCACCGAAGATCTCTATAGATCTATTGTGGACCAAAGCAATTTATACGCTGGTCAACACATCACCGCTAATCCCCAGTCCTCCCTAGCCAGAGATTGGAGACCAATTACGGTCTCCGAATTTAAGATCTTTCTGGGCCTTTCCCTCAACATGGGCTTGAATAAAAAGAGTAAGTTTTGGTCATATTGGTCCACTGACCCAATTTACCATGCGCCCATGTTCTCTGCCTCCATGGCCAGGGCACGATACGAGCAGATTTTGCGGTTCATGCACTTCAACGACAATGAACTCTGTCGTCCTCGTGGAGACCCTGAATACGATCGGCTCTACAAAATTCGGCCCCTCGTAAACCACTTCAACCAACGTTTTGCAGACTTGTTTACTCCCCATCAAGTTGTCTGCGTTGATGAGTCCCTGATTCAATTTTCTGGCCGCTTGTCATTCAAACAGTACCTTCCCAGCAAGCGTGCCAGATACGGGGTCAAGATGTATAAGCTCTGTGACAGGGTCACAGGCTATACATGTAGTTTTATGGTTTACGAGGGCAAAGATAGTCACTTAGAGCCGACAAACTGCCTTGACTACATAGGAAGCGCTGGCAAGATAGTGTGGGACTTGGTGTCACCCTTATTCGGAAAGGGGTACCACTTGTACGTGGACAATTATTACACGAGCGTGCCACTTTTTAGCCACCTTTTTGATCATCAGATTGGAGCATGTGGCACCGTGCGACCTTTCCCCAGTGGCTTGTAGATTCCCGTCTTAGGCTGGGGGAGAGAGCCTGCTTGAAGTATAATAATTTGCTCGCTATGAAGTGGAGGGACAATAAGAATGTTTTCGTTCTTACCTCCCTTCATGCAGACACGACAGTCCAAATTCCTACGGCGACAGGTGTTGTGGAGAAACCCCTCTGTGTCCACGAATATAACCAAAATATGGGAGGGGTGGACCTCAACGACCAGTTGTTGGCGCCGTACCTAGTTGCCCGTAAGGCCAGACGCCGGTACAAAAAAGTGTCTGTTTATTTATTTCAATTGGCTTTGCTGAATGCTTATGTGCTATACAGAGCTTCAGGACGGACTGGATCCTTCCTTAAATTCCAGGAAGAGATCGTCAGAGCCCTTCTGTTTCCAGACGGTGCTCCACCTCACCTTCCCCAACCAAATGCAGTAAGCCGGCTGCATGAGAGGCATTTTCAATATGCCCTCCCGAGTACCCCTACCCAACGAGCCCCCCAAAAAAGATGTTGTGTCTGCAGCAAGCGCAGATTTAGGAGTGACACCCGGTATTATTGTCCCTCCTGTCCTGACAATCCTGGTCTTTGCATTGGTGAATGTTTTGAATGCTACCATACACTAGTGGAGTATTAGCGTAGGGTACAGCACTGCACAGACTAGGACACACTTTCACAGGGTCTCCCAAGATACCATCGCATTTTGAGAGACCCAAACCTGGTACCAGTTAAAGTTAAAGTTACAAAAAAAGTGTAAAAAACAAAACAAAAAAAAGGTAAAAAAAAAAAAAAAAAAAAAACACAAAAAAAAATAAAATAAAAAACCCAAAAATAGTTGTTTTATTGTTCTCTCTCTATTCTCTCTCTATTGTTCTGCTTGTTTTTATTGTATTACATTGCAATGTTTTATTGTTATGTTTTTATCATGTTTGCTTTATAGGTATGCAATTTTTTTATACTTTGTTTTTTTGTTAACCACTTTTTTGTTTTCAGGTACGCCATTCAGCTGCAGAGCGGATTTATTTATCTTGACAGCAACAGCGTTTGCTCACACGATACATAAAGCCGTGACTCCAGCGCTGTCAGAGGTGATTTCATCGCCACAGTTACATACTTTAGCATATATGCCGAAGCGTGGGGGCAGCAGTGGGTGGAGGAGCGATTTGCTCCTGCCTTTTGCGGGAGGATGCCCCCATGCTTCGGCATATATAAACGGTGCATGTATGCCCATCATTAGAAGTGGGTGGATGAAGGGAGGTATTCTAATGGTGGGCATACCCACCGATCAATATCTTTTTTTCGTTCAGCCCACAGGCTGCATGAAAAAAAAGTTTACAATATATGCCCAACAAGGACCAGCAACGTACTGGTATGTTGCTGGACTTTGAGTGGTTATACCAGAATGATGTCTGCAGGTTTAGGTATCATCTTGGTATCATTCTTTTCAGCCAGCGGTCGGCTTTCATGTAAAAGCAATCCTAGCGGCTAATTAGCCTCTAGACTGCTTTTACAAGCAGTGGGAGGGAATGCCCCCCCTCCCCACCGTCTTCCATGTTTTTCTCTGGCTCTCCTGTCCCAACAGGAAACCAGAAAATGCAGCCGGTGATTCAGCCAGCTGACCATAGAGCTGATCAGAGACCAGAATGGCTCCAAACATCTCTATGGCCTAAGAAACCGGAAGCTACGAGCATTTCATGACTTAGATTTCGCCGGATATAAACAGCGCCATTGGGAAATTGGGAAAGCATTTTATCACACCGATCTTGGTGTGGTCAAAAGCTTTGAGGGCAGAGGAGAGATCTAGGGTCTAATAGACCCCAATTTTTTTTAAAAAAGAGTACCTGTCACTACCTATTGCTATGATAGGGGATATTTACATTCCCTGAGATAACAATAAAAATGATTAAAAAACATAAAAATGAAAGGAACAGTTTAAAAATAGGATAAAAAAAAAAAAAAAGCACCCCTGTCCCCCCCTGCTCTCACGCAAAGGCGAACGCAAGCGTCGGTCTGGCGTCAAATGTAAACAGCAATTGCACCATGCATGTGAGGTATCACCGCGAAGGTCAGATCGAGGGCAGTAATTTTAGCAGTAGACCTCCTCTGTAAATCTAAAGTGGTAACCTGTAAAGGCTTTTAAAGGCTTTTAAAAATGTATTTAGTTTGTCGCCACTGCACGTTTGTGCGCAATTTTAAAGCATGTCATGTTTGGTATCCATGTACTCGGCCTAAGATCATCTTTTTTATTTCATCAAACATTTGGGCAATATAGTGTGTTTTAGTGCATTAAAATTTTAAAAAGTGTGTTTTTTCCCCAAAAAATGTGTTTGAAAAATCGTTGCGCAATTACTGTGTGAAAAAAAAAAATGAAACACCAACCATTTTAATCTGTAGGGCATTTGCTTTAAAAAAAATATATAATGTTTGGGGGTTCAAAGTAATTTTATTGCAAAAAAAAAAATTTTTTCATGTAAACAAAAAGTGTCAGAAAGGGCTTTGTCTTCAAGTGGTTAGAAGAGTGGGTGATGTGTGACATAAGCTTCTAAATGTTGTGCATAAAATGCCAAGATGGCACAAAACCCCCCCAAATGACCCCATTTTGGAAAGTAGACACCCCAAGCTATTTGCTGAGAGGCATGTCGAGTCCATGGAATATTTTATATTGTGACACAAGTTGCGGGAAAGAGACAATTTATTTTTTTTTTTATGCACAAAGTTGTCACTAAATGATATATTGCTCAAACATGCCGTGGGAATATGTGAAATTACACCCCAAAATAAATTCTGTTGCTTCTCCTGAGTACGGGGATACCACGTGTGAGACTTTTTGGGAGCCTAGCCGCGTACGGGACCCCGAAAACCAAGCACCGCCTTCAGGCTTTCTAAGGGCGTAAATTTTTGATTTCACTCTTCACTACCTATCACAGTTTCGGAGGCCATGGAATGCCCAGATGGCACAACCCCCCCCCCCAAATGACCCCGTTTTGGAATATAGACACCCCAAGCTATTTGCTGAGAGGTATAGTGAGTATTTTGCAGACCTCACTTTTTGTCGCAAACTTTTAAAAATTAAAAAAAGAAAAAAAAATACATTTTTCTTGTCTTTCTTCATTTTCAAAAACAAATGAGAGCTGCAAAATACTCACCATGCCTTTCAGCAAATAGCTTGGGGTGTCTACTTTCCAAAATGGGGTCATTTTGGGGGGTTTTGTGCTATCTTGGCATTTTATGGCCTTTGAAACTGTGATATGTAGTGAGGAGTGAAATCAAAAATTTACACCCTTAGAAATCCTGAAGGCGGTGCTTGGTTTTCGGGGCCCCGTATGCGGCTAGGCTCCCAAAAAGTCCCACACATGTGGTATCCCCATACTCAGGAGAAGCAGCTAAATGTATTTTGGGGTGCAATTCCACATATGCCCATGGCCTGTGTGAGAAATACAGGGGGTCCCCTAGTTACAAACATCCGACTTACAAACGACTCCTACTTGCGAACGGAGGCAGACAACAGGAAGTGAGAGGAAATCTACCCCTAGGAAGGGAAATTCTCTCCTGTAAGAGCTATTATGGGGAAAAGGTACCTCCACTGATGCTTTATCACCAAGGCTTGTTTCCACAACAACCCAAAATTTTCAAAATCCAATTGTCATTGGGACAGAAAGTGAGGTGAAATCTTCTGAACAGGGGCACACACAGCAAAACAAATGTTACAGGGGTGTTACCCCTTCCCTATGCTATCCAAAAAGCTTAAAAATTGTTTTTTTGGCTGGAGCTACACTTAAAATATGTACCTGTTCCGACTTACAAACAGATTCGACTTAAGAACAAACCTATAGTCCCTAACTTGTTTGTAACCCGGGGACCCCCTGTATATCATTTAGTGACAACTTTGTGCAAAAAAAAAAAAAGTTACCCGCAACTTGTGTAAAAAAATAAAATATTCCATGGACTCACCATGCCTCTCAGCAAATAGTTTGGGGTGTCTACTTTCCAAAATGGGGTCATTTGGGGGGGTTTTGTGCCATCTTGGCATTTTATGGCCTTCAAAACTGTGATAGGTAGTGAGGAGTGAAATCAAAAATTTACACCCTTAGAAATCCTGAAGGCGGTGCTTGGTTTTCGGGGCCCTGTACGCGGCTAGGCTCCCAAAAAGTCCTAAACATGTGGTATCCCCGTACTCAGGAGAAGCAGCAGAATGTATTTTGGGGTGTAATTCCACATATGCCCATGGCATGTTTGAGCAATATATCATTTAGTGACAACTTTGTGCAAAAAAAAAAAAAAAAAATTGTCACTTTCCCGCAACTTGTGTCAAAATATAAAATATTCCATGGACTCAACATGCCTCTCAGCAAATAGCTTGGGGTGTCTACTTTCCAAAATGGGGTCATTTGGGGGGGGTTTGTGCCATCTTGGCAGTTTATGGCCTTCAAAACTGTGATAGGTAGTGAGGAGTGAAATCAAAAATTTACACCCTTAGAAATCATGAAGGCGGGGCTTGGTTTTCGGGGCCCCATACGCGGCTAGGCTCCCAAAAAGTCCCACAAATGTGGTATCCCCATACTCAGTAGAAGCAGCTAAATGTATTTTGGGGTGCAATTCCACATATGCCCATGGCCTGTGTGAGCAATATATCATTTAGTGACAACTTTGTGCAAAAAAAAAAAATTGTCACTTTCCCGCAACTTGTGTCAAAAAATAAAATATTCCATAGACTCAACATGCCTCTCAGCAAATAGCTTGGGGTGTCTACTTTCCAAAATGGGGTCATTTGGGGGGGTTTTGTGCCATCTGGGCATTTTATGGCCTTCAAAACTGTGATAGGTAGTGAGGAGTGAAATCAAAAATGTATGCCCTTAGAAATCCTGAAGGCAGTGATTGGTTTTCGGGGTCCCGTACGCGGCTAGGCTCCCAAAAAGTCCCACACATGTGGTATCCCCGTACTCAGGAGAAGCAGCTGAATGTATTTTGGGGTGCAATTCCACATAGGCCCATGGCCTGTGCGAGCAATATATCATTTAGTGACAACTTTTTGTAAATATTTTTTTTTTTTTGTCATTCAGTCACTTGGGACAAAAAAATAAATATTCAATAGGTTCAACATGCCTCTCAGCAATTTCCTTGGGTGTCTACTTTCCAAAATGGGGTCATTTGGGGGGGGGGGTTTGTACTGCCCTGCCATTTTAGCACCTCAAGAAATGAAATGAGGCAGTCATAAACTAAAAGCTGTGTAAATTCCAGAAAATGTACCCTAGTTTGTAGGCGCTATAACTTTTGCGCAAACCAATAAATATACGCTTATTGACATTTTTTTTTACCAAAGACATGTGGCCGAATACATTTGGCCTAAATGTACGACTAAAATTGAGTTTATTGAATTTTTTTTTATAACAAACAGTAGAAAATATCATTTTTTTTCAAAATTTTCGGTATTTTTCCGTTTATAGCGCAAAAAATAAAAACGGCAGAGGTGATTAAATACCATCAAAAGAAAGCTCTATTTGTGGAAAGAAAAGGACGCAAATTTCGTTTGGGTACAGCATTGCATGACCGCGCAATTAGCAGTTAAAGCGACGCAGTGCCAAATTGGAAAAAGTCCTCTGGTCCTTAGGCAGCATAATGGTCCGGTCCTTAAGTGGTTAACAAGGGGACCCCCAGATCCCACCCCCCCTTGTGTGAAATGGTAAGGAGGTACAAAAGTACCCCTAACATTTCACAAAAAAACTGTCAATGTTAAAAATGACAAGAGACAGTTTTTTGACAATTCCTTTATTTAAAGTCTTCTTTTTTCCATCTTCTTTCTTCTATCTTCCTTCAGTTTCTTCCTCCATCTTCTTCTTCCTCCGATCCTCTGCTTCTTGCTCTGGAGTTCTCGTCCGGCATCTTCCTCCGCGGCGACTTCTTCTTCTCGGGCCGCTCCGCATCCATGATGGGAGGCTCCCACTGTGTGACGCTTCTTGTCTTCTGACGGTTCTTAAAAAACGGAGGGCGGAGCCACCTGGTGACCCCACCCCCCTCCGACTCACGGCTCACGGGGAATTGACGGGGACTTCCCTGTGGCATTCCCAGTGAGGGGATTACCCATTATGTAACGGGTGACCTCGCCCCCCTCTGACGTCATGGGGAACGCCACAGGGAAGTCCCTCTCAAGTCTCCGTGCATCAGAGGGGGTGGGGTCACCGGGTATATATACACACATACATATCATTCTCTCACTTTCCTTTAACTCGCTTTAATATTACCCCACTTTAAATTCTGTCTTACTTATTTTGTTCTGATACCCTTTGCATCCCATGTATTGTAATCCCATACTTCACATACTCTAGCTTCTATAATCAGAAGGGCAGCCATAGTGCTCATCCCATCTTCCCTCTCTGACAACATATAAAGTATTCTGTTTTAACTCTCATTTCTCTGTTTTGACTTTACTAGTTGTATTGCCTGACCCCAAATTCATCCCACAACTTAACATCAAAATGTCCCTTTCTGTCTAGTGTTACCCTTCATCCATCCTGCTCACATAGATAGCGGTTTCTGTAGCTGTTTAATCTGCATGACTCTTAGTCCCTGCAGACTTTGGTGGTAACCAAAGTTACCAGTAACCAGTTACCCATTGTGGATCCCTGTCCACTTTAACCATTGATCTAGGGACTCAGTATAGGCGGAACCGCACCTTCGGTTCATATATTTTATAGCGCTCCTCTTGCGCTGGGCATTTTTTGAGGGTCTCTTACCCTTCATTCCCTTACTTAAATTAATGCCCATAATGACTGGCCAGTCTTCTCTACTTGGGCCTATACCCTCTTTCCTCTAAACTACTTTATCTATAACTACTGCAGATGGAAAGATGCAGAGTGTATCATTTGTGTCTGTTTCCTACTGCAGTAGTTATTATTAATTTGGAACCACTAATCAATATGAGGATAGGAGTTGTCTGTCTATAAATTTCCATGTCAATTGCTATGGACAGTATTTCCCCCTGCTGCCTGAACAATTGCTTTTACTGTCACTGACCACATCCCTGCCTGCTGCCTGGACCAATGCTCTCCTCTGTGGACCACTGCACTACTAAAACCACAGCTAATCTTTTGTAAATTGGTATATATATGCTATGTGTTAGAAATATGAAGGGCCTTCAAAAATGTGATCGGCAGTCAGAAAATTATATGTGTAATTTTATGTCTCTAGAACAGTGGTTCTCAACCTTCTAGTGCCGTGACGCCTTGATAAAATTTCCCAAGTTGTGGGGACCCTTAACTGTAAAATTATTTTATAGTGCTGGTTGTCAGCACCCAAGGCAAGACAAGTAATACGCACCCCTAACCCACAGACATTTAGTGCTCCCTGAGTACCCTCCACTCATTCAGTATTAAAACCCCTTATGGTACATTTTAGGATGTATCACTCCTTTTCTTTGTTCTCCTTGCTTTCCCTTTTATCTCTCTCTATCCTAATCTCTTGTTTTTTCCCCATCTCTCTATCTAGCCATCTTTCTTGTTCTCTTATTCTGTCTCTCCCTTTTTCTTTGTTCTCCCCCTCTTTTCCTCTCACTTGCACGTATTCTCTATTTTTTTATTCCTTCTCTTACTCATTTGTGTGTGTGTGTGTGTGTGGGGGGGGGGGATGGGATGAGTGGCAATGCTGGAAGGAGTTCTGATCAGTCCACTTAGGTGCTCTTAGTCAAGGTCATCTGCTGATCTGAGAACTGTAGTGGGGACTTTTAATGGCAACTATAATCACAAGTAGTGTTACTCACTGTGTCTCTGACTTTGTGGCATCTCGTAGCAGTGACACCTATGCCGAAATCAGGAGATAGGGTCTCCTCCAGCCCCTCCCACTTCACATTCCTCACCAGTCAGCTGACCTCTAGTCTCTGACCCCCAGCCATACCGTGAACTGAATGGGCGGCCGAGTTGGCGGCTGTAGGCTCCAGGAACAGCCCAGCTGGGCGGCCACAGGCTCCAGGGACAGCCCTGCTGGGCGGCCACAAAAAGGCTGGGAGAGTGGTGCAGGCTTCAGGAGCAGCCCAGGATTTGGTGACCCCTGTCAAATCATCATTCAATCCCCGAGGAGGTCCCGACCCCCAGGTTGAGAATCACTGCCCTAGAATGATTGGAGGTGCTACTTGGATGTTGGGCCTCTGTATGTGGTCTGGCTGTGTAAAAGTTTCACACATGTGGTATCACCATACTCAGAACGAATAACACAATGTACTTTGGGGTGTAATTAGGTAAACTTTCTTTGCTGACATGTACCTATTAGACATGTGCATTCGTTTTAGTCCGAATGCATTTTCGTCCAAATTTCAGGTATTTTCGTTATCGCTTTAACAAACGATAACGAAAGTGCAGAATCCGAAAAACGAAAGATCCGACATAAACAAATGCTTTATTTTCGTTTTCGTTGCTACAACAGTTCGATATAGATAGGAGATTCGACATGATGATGACAATAACAATCTGTGTCCATCAAACCTGTGGTCGAATGTGCCTAAGCCTTCAATGACAGATACCAAATACCTTAATTTGGATTTTCGGACGAATGCAATTTTTAACGAAAAACGAAATAAATAAAAACGATTTTCGGGAGTAACTAAATAAATGTATTTTTCGGACGAAAACAAAATTCCGAAACAAAATATTTCAGTGTGCACATTTCTAGTACCTATAGGTAAGCCTATAATAAGGCTTGCCTATAGGTAGTGATATTTACAGTACATAGTCTAGAAGTTCAGGCCCAAGGAATGCATGTCATCAACATTAACTAGTTCATGTGGCAATAGGAGTAGTGGTAGTCTTTTAGGATGAAGTGGATTTAGGGGCCGTGTGTGAAGCACTTCAGGCTGCTGTCTCCAGAGTATTGCCAGCTATGTATGATATAGGAAGAAAGAAGAGGAGGAAGTGCCACTAAGTACAGTATCACCTGGGGGATTTTAATACAAAAGAATAAGAACACTTACAAGATAAAACTATATTTTTCGCCCTTCACATCAAAGTGGATGTCTGTCATTTCTCCCTCCTGCAGACGCTGCCAGAAGCTGATCCAAGGTGGATGGTGGACCCTCTGTAACAGCCAGTAAGTGTAGGTGGAATTTCAGTGCCCCTGGAAGCTGAAACCATGGTCGATGATTCCACTGTATCAGGCAGGAAGTGCACGCTAATCCATGCTGGGGTCTCTGGCGGACGTGAAGTCACCAGAGAGAAAGAGAAGGGCTGAACTGATAGCGGGCTTGAAAGAGCAATGAGCTCTGAGCGCGTAGCCTGTCATTCAGATCTTTCATCCCTATCAGTCCAGCCTTTCTCTTTCTCC
Source organism: Lithobates septentrionalis (assembly GCA_037952835.1). Classification (NCBI taxonomy): domain Eukaryota; kingdom Metazoa; phylum Chordata; class Amphibia; order Anura; family Ranidae; genus Lithobates; species Lithobates septentrionalis. The sequence continues at coordinate 72,949 of JBBDGP010004460.1, forward strand.
CTGGTAACGTCACATCTGCCGGAGACCCCAGTGCTGCTTGGCGTGCACTTGCTACCCGATACAGAGGAATCATCCACCCTGGACCAGCTTCCGGTGGCACTGAAATTCCGCCTACACTCCCTGGCTGTTACAGAGGGTCTATCATCCGCCTTGGATCAGCTTCTGCCGGCATCTGCAGGAGAGAGGAATGGCGGCTATCCACTTTGATGTGAAGAAAAATACAGTTTTATCCTGTAAGTGTTCTTATTCTTTTGCATTCAAATCCCCCCCAGTGATACTGCACTTTTATTGACATCACTGGAGCATGCCCTCTGAAGGAAAGGCCACAGGTTCTTCCAAGCCTCGTGCCATGAACGGCAGCTCCCGCATGCATGCATGCGCGGGAGTGACGACATCATGGCTCCGGCCAATCACATCACCGACGTCCGCAAACCCAGAGAAGACTCCGAGGAAAATGGCAACGCTGGAACAACTTTGTTCCAAATTAATTATTTCTCGTCAAATTTGTTATTATTTTTTAAATATAACAAAGATTGACAAATTGAGTACATACAAGAATGGTGGTACAATATTCAAATAGCAATAAAGCTAAACATATCGATTTATGAACAAGTGGGGGACATAACAATGTAAAAATGTAATGAGTAGAGCAACGAATAAACCAATAAAGTATTACATCGGAAGCATTAGAAGATTCCATCAGAAGGAAAAATGTAAACTAGTGACTATTGGTTCATTTTGCAAGAGCAGTAATTAGATCAATCTAATAGGTATAAAAACAAAAAACAAAAGAGATAATGTGTTTATAAGTACCACACAATAATAGAAGGGTAGAAAACAAAAAATAGGCAAAAAAATAGGCATAGATAGAGAGAAGATTGTAGAAAAAAGGGGGAAGGGAATGAGGGGGCGGCGGGTTTAAAGGTGGTAATGTGATCACATAGTATAGTCAAGGCAAATAGAGTAGAATTACCAAGGCAATATTAGTGTGCCATCAAGGTCTGGAGGTAAACAATGCTTAACTCAAGGAAGCCAGAGTTTCTCAAATTGAGCAATTCTATCTCTTTCGATTGCTTCTATTGTAGCATGAATAGGAGCTTTATTAGTTTTGTGTATGGTATCAGGTAGAATTAAATATTGAGTTTCCCATGCCTTAGCAATAGTTTATTTTGTGACTGTTTTGAGCTGTAAAAGAAGGCAAAATTGATTGTGTGATCCCATCAGGTTTCAGATTTAAAAGGGCTATAGCAGAATTAGGCTCTATAGTTGTATCAAAGATTTGAGACCAAGTCAAAAACTGCAACCAGAACTTTTGGGCAATCCCACCAAATATGTTGAGTGCCAGACTCTGAACAGCCACAAAACAGGCTCCGCCCATGCGCCTCCTAAGGTAAGTATTTTATAATGAGCTGGTAATTAGCTCATTATGACTGTCTTACAGCGTTTTTTTGTTTGTTTTTCTGAGGTTTACAGCCTCTTTTATTTGTATATGTGTGTAGGTTTCATTGATTGATTCCATTTTTAGCAAACTTTATGGAAGAAGCATTGCCATGCAACAGAAATTTTGCCTTAGACCATTTCAATGCCTTTTTAACTTTATCAGATAATAAAGCATCAAGTTCCAGGCATTTTTGGTGTCAGGGTTATGTACCGTATATCATTTTTTTTTTTTTTTTTTTTATACAGTAGGTCTAGATCTCGTGTAAGAAGATTAATTATTTTATGTTCTTTATTTTTAGATGAATCTAACCTAATAAGTTTTCCACTTATGAATGCTTTATGAGAAACCCAGCTAGTAGAGATTGGAAGTTTTGAATTGGTATTAATATAAAGATTCTTCTATGTCTTTGGACAGTTCTGCTTCATTGATTGGGTCAGGCAGAAGAGATTCATTTAATCTCCATGAATATGGGGTTGTGGATAGGCCAACAAATTTGGTAGTAAAAGACATTAGGTGATGATCTGACCAAACACAACTATATATATTGGAAGAGATCAAATTTGCCAAAATAAGAGTGCAAAAAATGTAGTCCAGCCTAGCAGAGGTATTGTGAGGATTTGAATCAAATAGTATATTCTTTGGCTCCTATGTTCATATCTCTCCCTGTGTCAATCAGTTGGCAGTCTTGTAATTTTTTGGAGAGAGATTTAGCATGTGAGGTGGGATTACTTCTGTCAAGAGAGGGGTTGGCTACTATATTAAAATCCCCACCTAATATCAAATGTGAGGAGTGAATTTTTTTCCAAAATTTCAAAAAACTAATGGAAGAATGAAGCAGAAAAGTAATTTGGAGCAGAAATATTGGCCATTGTAATCAAGAACCTGACCTTTTTAGAATGAGAAATCCTGCTTTCTTCATCACGGCATACACGTTGAACTCGGCTGGGGAAAGAGTTGAATGAAAATTGCAACTCCTCTACATTTAGAGTAAAAAATTATATAATAGGATTGGGTATAAAATCTATGGAAGTATTTAGGATAGTTTGAATAAGCAAAATTAGTCTTTAAGAAATGAAAAACCCTTTTCCTCTTATGGGGGAAATGAAATCCTTGGACCATATGTGAAGAAAAATGTGACATAAGTCAAAAGAGCAATAGCAATTTACATAGTTAGTTACATAGTAGGTGAGGTTGAAAAAAAAAGACACAAGTCCATTAAGTCCAACCTATGTGTATAATTATGTCAGTATTACCTTGTATATCCCTGTATGTTGAGGTCATTCAGATTCTTATCTAATAGTTTTTTGAAACTATCGATGCCCCACCCCCCTGCTGAGACCACCTCCTGTGGAAGGGAATTCCACATCCTTGCCGCTCTTACAGTAAAGAACCCTCTAAGTAATTTAAGGTTCTTATTTTAATGAGTGGCCACGTGTCTTGTTAAACTCCCTTCCGTGAAAAAGTTTTATCCCTATTGTGGGGTCACCAGTACGGTGTTTGTAAATTGAAATCATATCCCCTCTCAGCGTCTCTTCTCCAGAGAGAATAAGTTCAGTGCTCGCAACCTTTCCTCATAACTAATATCCTCCAGACCCTTTATTAGCTTTGTTGCCCTTCTTTGTACTTACTCCATTTCCAGAACATCCTTCCTGAGGACTGGTGCCCAGAACTGGACAGCATACTCCAGGTGCGGCCGGACCAGAGTCTTGTAGAATGGGAGAATTATCACTTTATCCCTGGAGTTAATCCCTTTTTTAATGCATTCCAGTATTCTGTTTGCTTTGTTAGCAGCAGCTTGGCATTGCATGCAATTGCTGAGCCCATCATCTACTAGGACCCCCAGGTCCTTTTCCATTTATCACCACCCTCTGAACTCGCCCTTGTAGCCAGTTTTCAATCCATGTACTCACCCTATGGTCCATGCCAATGGACCTTATTTTGTACAGTAAGACCCCTTTCACACTGGAGGAGTTTTTCAGACACTTTAGCTCTAAAAATAGCACCTGTAAAGTGCCTGAAAAAAGCCTCAGCTGCAAACCCAGTGTGAAAGCCCGAGTGCTTTCACACTGGGGTGCTGCGCTGGCAGGGCGTCAAGAAAAGTCCTGCCAGCAGCTTCTTTGCAGCGCTTTAGGAGTGGTGAACTCACTGCTCCTAAAGTGCCCCTGCCCATTGAAATCAATGGGCAGCACTGCCGGCAAAGCGGCGCTGCAGCGGTGCTTTTAACCCTTTTTCGAGTATAGGTGGTGAACCACAAAGAGAAATAATCTATTGTCAATGGAGTGTTGCCAACATCCCAATATTTATTGTATGAGGACCCTAAAAAGGGACACAAGTACCCTCCGGTACAACGGGGCTTTAAGGGTGAACAAAAAGAAAAATTATGTATCATAAAATGTCATTTATTTAGAAAAATAGTTAAAAAAAACATGTATAAAAATAGGGCAATAATTTATACAGCACATTTTGTGCAAAACAAAGAACTTTTACACATAATACATTGTTTACACATTCAAGGATGAACATAGATTTCCTCCATTAGCCTGACATGTTTCAGGAAAAATATCCCTTTCTCAGAGGTGTTTATAGGAGAAGATATAGATACATTCTGAAAAAAAAGTAAGAGTAGTTTTGACAAAGCATCTTTCAAGGCAGCATCAACATTGTAGTGTATAAGCTTATCCAGCATACGTACCAATATTGAATTGTAAAAGAAATTTTTAAAGGACAACAATTTTGCTTAGAAAACCAATTTGCCATGATTTGTCCATCGGACCCGATGAACCCCGTCTGGGCTCGGAACAGCCCTCACAAAGGTCCCCACAGGACGACCACCACAGCACAGCCACAGAAAAGACCCTGAGGAATAGTAAGATGCCCCATTATAATTGAATTAATATATAAAGAATGTATAAAAATATACATCGAAGATACTAATGTTGTAATTGTTTTAATAGGATGGGGCTTACTTCTATTACAGGATTTATATAGCGCCGACAGTTTATGCAGCGCTTTACAACATTTGGGCAGACAGTACAATTACTATACAATTCAATACAGGAGGAATCAGAGAGCTCTGCTAGTTAGAGCTTACAATTTAGAAGGGAGGGTCAAGTTATACAAAAGGGTAATAGCTGTGGGGATGAGCTAAATGGAGAAAATAGTGCAGTTGTTAAAATGGAAGCAGGATAGGCTTCTCTGAAGAGGAAAGTTTTCAGGGATCGCCTAAAAGTGGATAAATTTGGAGACAGTCTGACAGATTGGGGTAGGGAATTCCAGAGGATGGGCGAGGCTCGGGAGAAGTCCTGGAGGCGGATATGGGAGGAGGTGATGAGGGAGCTAGAGAGCAGGAGGTCTTGGGAGGAGCGGAGAGGGCGATTAGGTTGGTATTTTGAGACTAGGCTAGTGATGTAGCTGGGGGCAGAGTTGTGGATGGCTTTGTAACTTATTGTTAGTATTTTGAATTTAATTTGTTGGGTGAGTGGCAACCAATGGAGGGATTGGCAGAGAGGGGTAGCAGACACTGAGCGGTTTGTAAAGGTGGATGAGTCTGGCAGCAGCTTTCATGATGGACTGACGGGGGGATAGTCTATTTAAAGGTAAGCCAATGAGGAGGGAGTTGCAGTAGTCGAGGCGAGAGATAACCAGGGAGTGAATCAGGAGCTTCTAGATACATTATACAGCCTCTATTACATACCTAAAGAGGATGTTGCTTCAAATAGCAGATCACTCTAATGTTTTTGTGAGAGTTATAGATTAAAAGTCCTTATGGGTGAAACAAAGGGGAAAAAAGACAAAAAGAGGGAGTGAAGGGGGGGGGGGGGGGAGAGGCAAAGGCATCTCCTTCCATTTGAAGTACCATTTGAATATATGTAGAGCAAAGATAAAGGGGGTGAGAGAAACAAAGCAAAACCGAACAAACAAGCTTTTTTGCTTAGTTATATAGGCACAGGTGGCTGAGGCATTGTTAATCTTGAGAGGCAAGGTTTGCACTAGTGCACCAACTGCAGGCCTTAAAGGCCGCCGGTGCATGCGCAGTACTCTTAAGCAGTATGGTGTCAGCATAGTATGTTAGCTTGCGCAGCGTCATCGCATGTAACAACGCGATGGCGTCATCACACCGCGAGCCAAAAACGAGGAGAATGGACAAATCACAACGCCACGAAGTGAGTCTAGCGTCACAGTAGGCGGGCCAGAGTGGAGGTGCATCCCCGGCACACCTGTGCAGCTGGCTGGCAAAGAAATGCCATTGCGGCTTGTGTGGGATGGTCAGACACCAGGCACCCTGTCTGTCTCTGCTTTACTCCCTCCCCCACCCTCCCCGCACATTGTGTGGAGCTGAGAGGATGCAGCAGAGATCCCGGAAGGGAGCCGCGGTGCCCAATGCCAGTCCGGGCCTAGTGACATCCTCTGGCGGGTGTCACCCGGGTAGGGTCTGCACCCTCATAGCAACGCCCACTGCTTGACCTTTTCCGGATGCAGTGGTTTTCCAGATTAGCAATGGATGGGGAGTAGGAGGAAGGGGTATAGCATCTGGTTCCAACAGACGCAGTTTGATTAAGATGTTCTGTCCTTCTGGAATGGTAGAAGCCACGTGTGTAGAACCTTGATTACCTGTTCTAAACAATATCCACTCTTCAGGGTCATAGTTAAAACCAAATACCCAACAGCCAATAGTATTGGATGTACAAAAAAATATTTTTGACATTGAATAATTGGCATACATAGTTTCAAGAGGTTGAAAAATATAGAAGGATGATTTATGGACATTTATGTTTATGTAAACCAAACATTTCATATTCCTGATATGTGCCTGCTGTACCATGCACTTGTATGAGAAAATCTCCTGTTCTTTGTATTTCTCCCTTTATGTGAAATCCCTGGTGTTTCTGCCAGTCCCTCCGCTTTCCTATTAAAAATGTATTACACTAAGCATGAGAACACACCATGGTCAGTTCTCTAGATGTGCTGGGAGCCTGTTCTCCTCCAACAATCAGGCTTGTCCTGACACTCCCCATGTGCTACGGTTTCTACTCTCCTGCAGCTGAGAACAGAGGGAATGTGATCACCTTATAAAAAACATTCTAAATACTTATTTTCCCTTTTTTTATATCTATACACAAATATTATACCTTTCATTTCTATTTTAAATTGAATGGGTTGTGGTACAATGTAAGGGTTTACATATACTTTAATAGACTTTTCACAGATATAATTTTCTGTAGAGGTGTTTTTTTTTAACTGTGTGGATGGTTTATTATTATTATTATTTTATTAGTAGTAGTATATTGTAGTATTATTATTATTGTTAAGCTGATTTGGTATATGACATTGCCCTGCCTGGTTTTAATATTATCTGTCTTTGTATTGTTGCTCAGGGAAAAAAAACTCCAACTCAACCCTGCGGTGCAGATACCCTCTAGGTGTACATAAGTGTTGCAGCTAGGGATGCACCGAAATTTCGGCCGCCGAAACAGATCGGCCGAAAATTGTGTTTTCGGCGCCTTGCCGAAATGAAAATCTTGCTGATAATGGGGCCGAAACCCCGCCCCATTCCTCCCTCCTCTCTTCTCCCCTCCTCCCTCCACACAGAGCGGCGATCTCTGTGTGTCACGGAGCTGTGAATTGAATTGCCTGGGCAGCTGCAGTAACATTGAACCGCCTCCTGTGAAAGAGGACACACTGATCCAATGGCGGGACATTGAATCAGCGTGACGTGATCACAGGAGGCGGGACATTGTTACTGCAGCCGCCCGGGCAATTCAATTCACAGCTCCGTGACACACGGAGATCGCCACTCTGATCCAGGCACTGGTGAGGCTGCATCTGATGGGAACTGCCACTCTGCATCTGATGGGAACTGCCACTCTGCATCTGGCGGGCACTGGTGAGGATGCATTGATCTCTTGTATCATGTCTGCAGTCTCTGAGCGTCTCCTGTAACATGTCTGCAGTCTCTGACCGTCTCCTGTAGCATGTCTGCAATCTCTGACCGTCTCCTGTAGCATGTCTGCAATCTCTGACCGTCTCCTGTAGCATGTCTGCAATCTGACCATCTCCTATATCAGATGGTTGGAGACTGCGGACTGAATTTTCTTGAGCTTTTATTGCACCAAAAAGGTGCCAATGGCCAACAATAAGTTCATATTAAATTGATGATATGAATTAAAAAGTCGAATATAATCCAATTGTATATAAAAATATAAATTTTTTAAAAAACTGTTTATTTTCGGTTTTCGGCCTAGTGTATTTTTCATTTTTGGGATCGGTTTTCGGCACCAAAAAACCCTTTCGGTGCCCCACTAGCTGCAGCCTCAAGAAACTTTTGTCACAGGCAAATGCCGGGCTGTTCTGACAGGCAAACGGATTGGCACTTCCAATCCCATTTGAAAGCAAAGCTTACAATCATTGCAATGGACCAATAGGAATACGTGAGGGAGGGTCCTATGGGGGAACTTTAACACTTCTTGGAAATAGTGCTGTTTTTCTGATCAGTCCAGCTCGGGATTGGGCCATGATAGAAAGGTTTGTCAGGCAGCTACAGGTAAGTGTCTGATCTTTATATCTGCAGCATTTCCTATCAACCCGCTCAATTTTTTTTTGGGGGGGGGGGGGCGCAAAGCCCTAACCAACCCCAGCCACCCCCCCCCCGCTGGTCACTCGCCCACAATAGGGCCTACAGATAGTTAAATAGACAGATAAATGGACACAAAAAATAGACACTGGGTGGGATGGATAGATAGACACTGGGTGGGATGGATAGATAGACACTGAGTGGGATAGATAGACACTGGGTGGGATCGATGAATGGATGGACACTGGGTGGGATGGATGGATGAATGGACGCTGGGTGGGATGGATGAATGGATAGACACTGGGTGCGATGGATGAATGAATGGATAGACACTGGGTGGGATGGATGAATGAATGGATAGACACTGGGTGGGATGGATGAATGGATAGACACTGGGTGGGATGGATGAATGAATGGATAGACACTGGGTGGGATGGATGGATGAATGGATAGACACTGGGTGGGATGGATGGATGAATGGATAGACACTGGGTGGGATGGATGGATGAATGGATAGACACTGGGTGGGATGGATGAATGGATAGACACTTGGTGGAATGGATGAATGGATAGACACTGGGTGGGATGGATGAATGGATAGACACTGGGTGGGTGGGAGAGAGATATACACTGGGTGGGATGGATGGATGGATGGACACTGGGTGGGATGGATGGATAGACACTGGGTGGGTGGGAGAGAGAGATATACACTGGGTGGGATGGATGGATGGATGGATAGACACTGGGTGGGTGGGAGAGAGAGATATACACTGGGTGGGATGGACGCACACTGGGTGGGATGGATGGATAGATAGATAGACACTGGGTGGGTGGGAGAGAGAGATATACACTGGGTGGGGTGGATGGATGGATGGACACTGGGTGGGTGGGAGAGAGAGATATACACTGGGTGGGATGGATATACACTGGGTGGGATGGATGGAGAGACACTGGGTGGGATGGATGGAGAGACACTGGGTGGGATGGATAGACACTGGGTGGGATGGATGGATAGACATTGGGTGGGATGGATGGACAGACACTGGGTGGGATGGATGGATAAACACTGGGTGGGTGGGAGAGATAGATATTGGGTGGGATGGACACACACACAGATAAGTGATGAGGACTTACATATCTGTTAATGAGGCTCTGTCTTGCAGGCTTCAATCCATGGCTAGTGACAGACAGGCAGCTGTCCTGACACCTCCTCTGCTTCCTTCCATACGCTGGCTGGGAAGGATGTCTTATCTCGTTCTTATTTCCGTGTGTAGTCAGTCACACAAGGCTGGTCCCCTTATTTGTACAGGATGGATGGATTGATGGGGATGCTTCACAACATGGGCTGTGTGTTTAACAAGAGCCTCCACTGACACTGCCAAACCAAGACACAGCAACACCAGTGGAGATAATAGAAGCATTGACGATCGGCACTTGTTAAACACACAGCCCATGTGAAACTTCCCCATCCATCCATCCGGTATAAATAAGGAGACCAGCCTTGTGTGATCATCAGTGCTTCTATTATCTCCATTCTTCACTGGTGTTGCTGTGTCTCGGTTTGGCAGTGGAATCATTTGGCTTTGCCCCACTCCTATGGATTTCCAACTACTTGCTTGTTTCTCTTTGAAGTTGAAGGCACCGGAGGAGTCCTCTCCTCCACTCGGGCACACTGGTCTGATACAGGGAAAACCGGAAGTGACATACTAACTAGTCTGTCACTCAAAGCACACAGCCATAGTAATACACTATGGGCGCTGGGCGGAATGTCGATCAGCGTTTTGGTTTGCGCCACAAGGCGGGTTAAAACCCCACAAATGAAGCGCCTCATCTGCAATCTTGTGATTGCATAGACGTGGCACTTCCCATAGTGCACTGTGCCCAGCACCCGAACACAGGTGCACTTAAGGACTTTTTTTTTTCAATTTTTTTAAAGGGCCATTTAAAAAAAAATAATTTCAAAAATTTTTTTTTTGACTGCCTGGGGGGGGGGGGGGGCCCGGCCCCCCCTTATGGACGGGCCGCCACTGCTTAAATCAGAGTTTTACTCGTTTGCAAGTTTAGTAAAAGTCAGCAGCAACAAAAAGTATAGCTGCTGACTTTTAATAAACTCACTCGCCTGTCCCACGATCTGGCAATGTGGCCGCCCGAAGCCTCGTTCGTCTCCCCCTCCTCTGCGGCATCGGCATTGAAAGCATGGGCACGCAGCTGTGACAGCCTGCGGCCTCACAGCCGGGTGCGCACGCGTGAGTCGCGCTGCGCTCTCTTAGTGGCCAGGCAATCTTCTGGGACCTGTGATGTGTTCAAGAAGATTGCAGAGAGGAAGAGGCTGCGTAGGGGGAGAGGAGGAGTCACCTAGGTGGTGAGGTGATGAGAGCAGGAAGTGAGAGCTGGGTACCTGTCAAAACTAGGTACCCACTCCCCCCCCCAAAAAATTACAAGCCAAATATGGCATGTAATGGGGCGAGGAGTGCTTAAAGCGGAAGTTCCACTTTTAGGTGGAACTCCACTTTAAGGATTGCAAGTACAACTACACAAAACTCTTACAATAAATCATAGGTGTGCACAGCCTTGCATTAGGGTGTGCACCTCAAAGCTCAAATACGTGTGTGTGTGTGCATGTGTATTTATACTGATGGTGTCAGTAGAGCAGTGGATGGTGTCAGGGCCGGAATTGGTGTCCGTAGGGCAGTGGATGGTGCCAATAGTTTTTATTTATTTTTTACAATTCTATTTTTTGTATTAGTTTTTACAATTTTTGTTAGGATCCCCATCAGGGGCTTTGGTGAAACATCAGGGGTTGAAACGGGGGAATCTGCGCCACACAGGGTGATTAGGGTGTGCCCGGACACACCCTGTGCACACACCTATGCCAGAAATCATGGTTGTCATTATAAAATGTCATAGATAGTAAGGATTGTTCCATGTTAATCATTCCATTTTTATTTTTTTATCTTTATTTTTATCTTCTGCTCAAAAAAAAAACAAACTATATTTGGTGTTTCAGACCCTCCGGGTAAGGGAAAAACATATGAGCAGGACTGCCTTCTCACACACCTTGTTACAAGATATTCAGGATCGGGGAAGGAAAGCTGTGACTGGACTCTGGGAATGTCTCTATGAGCTACAGAAAGATCATCCTCATCCTAACTTATTGGCAGTTCTGGAGGAAATCCGCCAGAAAGGTAAGAGGACTTTGTGTTTGCAATAAAAATTGTGATAATCTTGAGGCACAGTGGTCGCATTATGAGTGTAGAGACAAATCGCATTGTGCAGCGGGGAGATGACATGGACATCTAACACACGAACATCTCAGATACTGAAGTTTCTGCTGGAGATGTAGCTATTCAGGAGAGTGATGCTCCAAGCCATGGATAGAGGAACAGGTATTGATCTTTTTTTGTGGGTGCCATTGGATTTGTAGCTTTGTGTCCAATTCATCAAAGCACATTTATTGATATTGTTTACCTGTATAATATGTCAAATTCATCATTGGTCAAAAGTTTTTTTTATTCACATATCAAAAGTATATGGTTTTATTATATGTAGACTGTTTTGTTTAGACCTCTTTCACATTCATCATTTTGTGGGTCTCCTCAAATGGATGTGATCAGGATAAAGCATTTATTATTTTTCTATAGGTGAGGGTCTGGTGGAGCAGATTCTGTTGGATGAAATTGGACATTCACCGACTCCGGAGCTGAGAGGTAATTTAATTAAAAAGTCACCAATTTTCTTCAAACTGCAGACAGAGTTGGTGTTGTTTTCCCTAAGGCTAGGTTCACACTTGTGCAGGTTGGGAACACTCACTAAATAGCACTTGTTCCTGACTAGGGATGAGCTTCAAGTTCGAGTCAAACTCATGTTCGACTCGAACATCAGCTGTTCGCCAGTTCGCTGAACAGCGAACAATTTGGGATGTTCGCAGCAAATTCAAAAGCCGCGGAACACCCTTTAAAAGTCTATGGGAGAAATCAAAACTGCTAATTTTAAAGGCTTATATGCAAGTTATTGTCATAAAAAGTGTTTGGTGACCTGGGTCCTGCCCCAGGGGATATGGATCAATGCAAAAAAAAAAAAAAAAGTTTTAAAAACGTCAGTTTTTTCGGGAGCAGTGATTTTAATAATGCTTAAAGTGAAACAATAAAAGTGTAAAATTCCTTTAAATTTCGTACCTGGGGGTGTCTATAGTATGCCTGTAAATGGAGCGCATGTTTCCAGTGTTTAGAACAGTGACAGCAAAATGACATGTCAAAGGAAAAAAAGTCATTTAAAACTACTCGCGGCTATTAATGAATTCCTGGTCTGACAATACACATAAAAGTTCATTGATAAAAACAGCATGGGAATTCCCCACAGGGAAACCCCGAACCAAAATTTAAAAAAGAAAAAAAAAAAAAGTGGAGGGTTACCCCTAAAATTCCATACCAGGCCCTTCAGGTCTGGTATGGATTTTAAGGTGAACCCCGCGCCAAAAAAAAAATAAAAAAAAAAAAAAAATAAAAGGCGTGGGTCTCCCCAAAAATCCATACCAGACCCTTATCCAAGCACGCAACCTGGCAGGCCGTGGGAAAAGAGCGCCCCCCCTTCTGAACCAGCTACATGCCTTCAACATTGGGAGGGTGCTTTGGGGTAGCCTCCCCAAAACACCTTGTCCCCATGTTGATGGGAACAAGGGCCTCATCCCCACAACCCTTGCCCGGTGGTTGTGAGGGTCTGCGGGCGGGAGGGGCTTACTGGAATCTGGAAGCCCCCTTTAACAAGGGGGCCCCCAGATTCCGGCCCTCCCCCCTGTGTGAATTGGTAAGGGGGTACAAAAGTAACCCTACCATTTCACAAAATAAATGTTAAAAATGACAAAAGACAGTTTTTGACAAATCCTTTATTTAAATGTTTCTTCTTTCTTCCTTCTATCTTCCTTCGGTTTCTTCCATCTTCTTCTGGTTCTTCCTCCGGTGTTCTCGTCTGGCATCTTCCTCTGCGGCGCCGGCGTCTTCTTCCCTTCGTCTTCTCGGGCCGCTCCGCATCCAGCATGATGGGAGGCTCCCGCTGTGGCGCTTCTCTTCTGCCGGTTCTAAAATAATGGGGGGCGGGGCCACCCGGTGACCCCGCCCCCCTCTGATGCACGGTAACTTCCCTGTGATGTCAGAGGGGGGCGGGGTCACCGGGTGGCTCCGCCCTCCGTTATTGGAGAAGCGCCACAGAAGATAGAATCATTTAAATAAAGGAATTATCAAAAATTGTCATTTAACATTTTTGACACTTTTTTTGTGAAATGGTAGGGGTACTTTTTTTACCCCCTTACCGTTTTACATGGGGGGGGGGCGGAATCTGGGGGTCCCCTTGTTAAAGGGGGCTTCCAGATTCCGATACACAAGGGGGAATTTTCCTCTTAGTGGGACTTTAAAGGGCAGGAGTCTCAAAACAGTGCATCAACAAAGTGTAAATAATAATTGCTTATTTTATTTGTCAAAAGGTTAAAAAAGACATCACAATCGATAAAAGAAAAAACGGATGCCAAAATTTCAATTTTTCCAATTGATGATGATACAACAATATTCCATGACAGTTTCCAAAAGTACACTTAACCCCACAAAGGCTGTTTCAGCAAGATGAAAGCTGTACAGTGAAGCCCGGCGCATTTCAAGGTCTTATCAGTGTTGAGACCTCTTCTTCAGGGGCTGATAGTGAGGTATTTTATCTGTCTGAAGACATTTTATAAACAAAAAATATATATAAATGAAAGAAAAAAGGAGAACAAACACAGAAACAAAAACCAAAAAAGCAGGATAAACAACACCGTGTGAACCAGGCAAAACACAATATTCTTTATTTACATGACATAAACATCATAGTATAGTGCAGAAAAAGGTTCTAACCGTGTTGTTTCTTGATCATCATGTAGCATCCAATTTAAAAACTTTAAAGGGATGGAGTGGTTCGCCAGTAGGGTTCAAGAACTGAAAGCCTCTGCTGTCACTGAGGGACTGAATGCGACCCCAACCTAGGACACGACACAAAGGGCGTCCCGCCCACCAGCTAATGACACTATGGATGTTGACTGTTGTACAATGTAATTATCCACTAGAGGGAAAAGAAAAATATATGTGGTGGAAAAATGTGTCCCATACAAAGAAAAGAGAAGAAGAAACAAGCAGAGTGGTATCTTGTTAGACATACACCTGCAGGATATTAACAGGACTGTGTGTATACATAGTTGTACATACCTGTCAGTGCATGTATAGGGTAAGTTGCTCCTGTAGCAGGCTAAAGTGAGGGTGTCCCAAAAGGTGCTGTCTGGTCTATAACACCAAAGAGAGGGCACCAAAAAAGCCTCTGCAGTCAGTGGCTATAATCAGGAAGAAAAAAAAAAAAAAAGAACTGAATAAATGAGTATGGGCTCTGAAATGAAACTCAGTTGTACATAAAAAAACACAGAAACTAAGGATAACTAGGGATCTGCATATGGAGAGTCCTCCCAATGCATAGACCAATATCCCTGTGCTCTGCATGTAAAGTACACGCTGAGTTTCAGGGACCATTGTTCTCCATATGGTGCATAGGGTAGAGCGATATGGCTTACCTCTAGAAGCTTAGACAACTGCAACATCCCGTCCGACGCCCACACTGTCATTGAGTGAGGCGTCTACATTTGTAGCTTAAATAATGCTGCTCATTAAGAGCAGATGTCTCACAGCTGACTGGAGGCAGCGTCATCGCCGGTGGGCAGGGCCACCCTCTGAGTCCCCGGCACGCAGGCCAGCCCCCAAACCCCACACATGAGTACCAGCCAAACCCCACACGAGTACCAGCCCAGGAGAGGAAAAACGTCACATCCTGGAACAACAGGACCCATGCTGGTAGGGAGCTGATGTCCGCGTCATCGGCCCGCCGATTGCCATGGTAACGGGATAAACATGTCCCGACCATAGGCAATCAAGAAAGGGAGGCCAAACGCTGCCAAATACGGATGGCGCTATTGGCCCCCGTGCGCCGAGTGGAGTATCCAGGTGTGGACCAAACACTCCCCCAGACCTGCATCAGCCCAGAACCACTGCAGCACCAGAGTGGATGACAAGGACTAAACAGGGGGAAAGGGGGAAGGGGGGGGGAAGGGCAAACCATCCTTTACCTTTAGGCGGGCCAGATCCATTAGAGACAATTTGGTAGCTAGTGAGTACCTAGGCGGTGGTGCGGGCAAACGGGATCCATGTAAACGTCCTGGAACATTTCGTTGCGTTGGTTGTCCTTACTGCCAATTCATGAATGTCAAGCCCAACATCAGACTACCCAACGGTCAGAAATACATACCAAAGCATTTTGCAAATTGCAAAACAATTGGGGTGGTATATTTGCTAATGTGTGATTGCGCATGTTATTATGTGGGCAAGACAAACCAGGAGTTTTGGCGGCAAACATACCGACACATGAAATCCTGCAATCCCAGCCTACCACTGGGTAGACACGTTTCCAACTTTCATGCGGGTATTTTCCCCAAAGCGTCCTTCGTGATTTTGGATCGTGTTCACCCAGGACTACGTGGTGGGGATTGGAATAAAACTTTACTACAAAAGGAACAGAAGTGGATTTACAGTATTCAGGCCACCAAGGCACCTGGCCTTAATGATGCTACCACCTATAGACCCTTCTTAGAGGGTTTCACCTCGGGGGGATCCGAGTGGGACCCCCCTGGGGTGCATACCCCCCACTTTCTGTAAAACTATTTGCTAATTCAGGTTCACATGCACTTTATGCGACTTGGAGGTCCTTCTGACCTTTAAAGTGCTCCCCGACTATGTCTGGACAGATTATGACTAACATCATGAGATTAGATTGGTATGAGACAATGGATGGAGATAGATTCAAGATGTTATAACGTTAATCGATCGTATACCTCCTTTCTGTAGAGGTCGGTATTGATATGTATCTATGTCTTCCTTTTTCTTAATGATCTCTATTGCTATATGCCTTCTTTTATTCCCTCTAGTGGATAATTACATTGTACAACAGTCAAACATCCATAGTGTCATTAGCTGGTGGGCGGAACGCCCTTTGTGTCGTGTCCTAGGTTGGGGTCGCATTCGGTCCCTCAGTGACAGCAGAGGCTTTCAGTTCTTGAACCCTACTGGCGAACCACTCCATCCCTTTAAAGTTTTTTAATTGGATGCTACATGATGATGATGATCAAGAAACAACACGGTTAGAACCTTTCTCTGCACTATACTATGATGTTTATGTCATGTAAATATAGAATATTGCGTTATGCCTGGTTCTGGTTCTTCAGACAGATAAAATACCTCACCATCAGCCCCTGAAGAAGAGGTCTCAACACTGATAAGACCTTGAAATGCGCCGGGCTTCACTGTACAGCTTTCATCTTGCTGAAACAGCCTTTGTGGGGTTAAGTGTACTTTTGGAAACTGTCATGGAATATTGTTGTATCATCATCATCAATTGGAAAAATTGAAATTTTGGCATCCGTTTTTTCTTTTATCGATTGTGATGTCTTTTTTAACCTTTTGACAAATAAAATAAGCAATTATTATTTACACTTTGTTGATGCACCGTTTTGAGACTCCTGCCCTTTAAAGTCCCACTAAGAGGAAAATTCCCCATTGTGTATCTATACAGGCATGTGGGTAAGGTGTCTCTTTCTACTAAGTCCCGGTCACTACTCTATGTTCCAGATTCCGATAAGCCCCCCGCCCGCAGACCCCCACAACCACTGGGCAAGGGATGTGGGGATGAGGCCCTTGTCCTCATCAACATGGGGACAAGGTGTTTTGGTGGGCTACCCCAAAGCACCCTCCCTATGTTGAGGGCATGTGGCCTGGTACGGTTCAGGAGGGGGGGGCGCTCTCATCCCCCCTCTTTTCCTGCAGCCTGCCAGGCTGCGTGCTCGGATAAGGGTCTGGTATAGATTTTGAGGGGGACCCCACGCCATTTTTTTAAAATTTTGGCCGGGGTTTCCCTTAATATCCATACCAGACCTGAAGGGCCTGGTATGGAATTTGGCGGGACCCCCCACGTAGATTTTTTTTTAAATTTTGGCTCGGGGTTCCCCTGTGGGGAATTCCCATGCCGTTTTTATCAATGAACTTTTATGTGTATTGTCGGACCGGCAAGTCATTAATAGCCGCGAGTAGTTTTAAATGACTTTTTTTTCCTTTGAAATGTCATTTTGCTGTCAGACTGTTCTAAACACGGGAAACATGCGCCCCTTTACAGGTATACTATAGACACCCGCCAGGTATGAAATTTAAAGGAATATTACACTTCTATTGTTTCACCTTAAGCATTATTAAAATCACTGCTCCCGAAAAAACGGACGTTTTTAAAACTTTTTTTTGCATTGATCCATGTCCCCTGGGGCAGGACCCAGGTCCCCAAACACTTTTTATGACAATAACTTGCAAATAAGCCTTTAAAATTAGCACTTTTGATTATTCATATGTGTGTCCCATAGATTGTAATGGTGTTTGCACTAATTTTTTGCCTGTTCTGGTGCGAACTGAACAGGGGGGTGTTCGGCTCATCCCTATTCCTGACCCATCGGCAAAACATGCTGCTTTTTTGCAGACTTGTGGGGATGGCATTAATTCTTAAAGGGGTTGTAAAGGCAGAAGGTTTTTTATCTTAATGCATTCTATGTGTAGCACCCTCTACCATAGTTAGGTGTTAGAATATGATTTTTTTAGGGAAAACTGTCAATACAGGCAAATTTAGGCAGGCCTGTGCTTTAGGCTAGGCCTGTTTGTTTTGATCTGAGGCTGGGAGTGGTTGGTGTAGCAGTGGGTGTGACCACTTGTGCTGTGGTACTGAGGCACCTCCCCTGCTTCCAGGGAGATTGTTCTGGAAGAGGGGCTGTGCCTGGAATTGGAGTGGCAGGCAGCTTATGTGAGGAGCCCTGACCAATCCCCATTTGGTATTGGCAGGGGGCAGGCCTCCCATATAAGCTGAGGTCACATGCTGCTGGGGGAGTTGTGGACCGAGAGAAGTGGAGGATGGAATACTAGGCAGTTGCTGTAGGGCGTACAGACCGGGGAGAGCTGTGAGGGAACCTCATCCTTACACGGTCATTGGTGAGGTCAGATTCCGTACACGGTCACAGATGAGGATTTCCTGGAGCAGAGGGGCAGGAGATGCTGCTGGAACGTATTTCCGGATAAAGTTCTCCATCATGGACTTGGGGCAGGAGAAGGTCAGTGTGTATACCACAGTGGAGTGCTGGGTGCGGAGGCATGCCAGGAAGTCTGGGAGGGAACTTTATCCTTACACGGTCATGGATGAAGTCCTCATCTTTACACTGTCATTGGTGAGGAGTCCCAGAACGGAGGAGAGACTGTGGGGTGTAGTGTCAAGTCGCTGTGGCCTGAGGGCACAGAATTTTCAGGTCGGACTGGCTGGGAGCAGTAGTCTGTCTGTTACCATGTGCTACTAAAATTGCTAGGCCGCCGGGGAGGGGTACTGCAGACCTTTGGCCTAGTAATAGCACTTAAGTAACATCATTCAAGGAACTTCACAATAGTAACGAATTACAGCCAGCAAGCTGGGGTTATTCAGAGTGATCCCCTTTTGTCACATTGAAGATGATGAAAACAGGAGCCTAACGTTTTACAGTGAAGATTTGTGCAGAAGGAGAGGAGTCCTGGGAGTGATATTCTGCAGGAGTTAGTGCAGAGGAGGAGGAGCAATAGTCTGCATGGAGATATGCAAGGGAAAAGACTGAATGTTAGAAGTGCATCGGTTCAGTTCTGTTCTTCAGGGCTAAATCTTCTAATCAATGTTCTCTAAATTCGATGGCAATTCAACAAGTTCTATGGGCATCCCATATCTCCATTTACCCCAACCAAGTTATATTCCCCAAATAAACAAAACAATGCAAATGACTGCTCATTGTCTGAAGTGATATATGGGGGTCTGGCAGCAGGGTGATTTGGTGGATGTTTGTTACTAGTAGCAACCAAGCGCTATATATGCATTAAGATAAAAAAAAAAAAAAAAAAACACTTCTGTGTGCAGCAGCCCCCCTAACATTGACCTGAGCAGCCTCTCTCTCCAGCGATGTCCACGAATGCCTTAGCCGCCCAGGACTCTCCTCCTGATTGACTGAGACACAGTGGCAGCGCCAATAGCTCCCACTTCTGTCAAAGTCAGTTAGCCAATCAGGGGAGAGAGGGGGCAGGGCTCTGTGTCTGAATAGACACAGGGAGCTGTGACACGGCTCCGGTGCCCCCATAGCAAACTGCTTGCTGTGGGGGCATGCATAAGGAGGGAGGGGCCAAGAGAACTGACAAGGGACCAGAGAAGAGGAGGATCCAGGCTCCTCTGTGCAAAACCACTGCACAGAGCAGGTAAGTATAACATGTTTGTTAGTTTTAGAGAAAAAAATTTGACTTTACAATCACTTTAAGGGCACCCCAATGCATCAGCAATGCAGCACATTTTTACACTTGTCAAAATGCTTGGTGCTGTGGCGCAATTTAAAGTCTCAGAATTTTTCCCCTGCATTTCTGCAGGTAGGGCAGCCCATTGAAATGAATGGCAGAACACCAGTTGCAAGTCGCACAAGTGTGGACCTAATGTAAATTCAGACTTTGCCCTTGAGATCAATTTACATAACAAATATGTTTTAACGATATCTAAGGATATATAAGCTCAATACAAATGTGTAATATATTGCAACTTACAAGTCCTTAGGCGTGGTGGTTGCATTCATTTTCTTTCTTCAGGCTTTTCAGCAGGTATAGAAAATATCTATTGATCTTGCCAAAAATGAAGGGTCCTTGTAAGCTCAGTGAATTGAAAAGAAAACAAACAATATTGATATGAATTATCGGTTCTGGACCATCCTTTGTATTAATTCGGCAAGCCATCCATGGACCCTTTGGTACCGAAGAGACAAATTCAGTGAAGACAGAAAGCAGAATTGTGTTCACCAAACTTAGTCTGTCTTTACTAAGAAGGCATACAGTATTTATGGAATACAAGAACAAAAAACATAGGAGGGGGTGTTTAGCTCCATGAGCTTTTGACAAAACAAGTTTTGCTATCTATAAACAGTTAGATGGGCACCTTGTCATTAAGTCATAAATCTAAGCTTATTGCCTAAGGTAAACAGGACATCTTGACCATAAACAAACACAATAGGGGGTGTGTTATGCAAACATTCCTACATACCAAACAGATATACAATGGAACCTCAGATTGCGAGTAACGCGGTTAACGAGCGCTTCGCAATACGAGCACTGTATTTTTAAAAATCGTAACTCGGTTTGCGAGTGTTGTCTTGCAACACGAGCATGATTCAGGCCAAAGCGGTGCGCAGTACCGCTTTTGGCCTGAGATGGGGGGGCGCCGGAGTCGAAAGTTGCCGATTGGCGTAGTTCGGAAATGCACGGAAAGGCCCGAGTACAGCACGGCTGACCATGGCAAATCTCGGGTAGGAAGTCTTTCCCAGGTTTGCCGAGGTCAGCTGAAGTGTCCTTGGGCCTTTTCAGCCCTTTCCGAGGCTCACCGGCGCCCCCCGCCTCTGGCCGCATGCGGTATTGCATCCCATTGAAGTCAATGCGGAACGAATTATTTTCATTTCCATTGACTTCAATGGGAAAACTCGCTTTGATATGCGAGTACTTTGGATTACGAGCATACTCCTGGAACGGATTATGCTCATAATCCGAGGTTCCACTCACAAGAGAAAATATACATTTAAATTAAATTCAAAATACTAGCAATAAGTTACAAAGCCATCCACAACTCTGCCCCCAGCTACATTACTAGCCTAGTCTCAAAATACCAACCTAATCGCCCTCTCCGATCCTCCCAGGACCTCCTGCTCTCTAGCTCCCTCATCACCTCCTCCCATATCCACTTCCAGGACTTCTCCCGAGCCTCGCCCATCCTCTGGATTTCCCTACCCCAATCTGTCAGACTGTCTCCAAATTTATCCACATTTAGGCCATCCCTGAAAACTTTCCTCTTCAGAGAAGCCTATCCTGCCTCCATCTAACAACTGCACTATTTTCTCCATTAGCTTATCCCCCACAGCCATTACCCTTTTGTATAACTCTACCCTCCCTCCTAGATTGTAAGCTCTAGCGAACAGGGCCCTCTGATTCCTCCTGTAATGAATTGTATTGTACTTGTACTGTCCTCCCTAATGTTGTAAAGCGCTGTGTAAACTGTTGGCGCAATATAAATCCTGAAGAATAATAATAATGAGTTTAAACAGCCAGATACATTTTAAGATGGTGGCTTTCCTCAAAATGGAGTTAATTTATGTGAAAAAAGGGAAGGATAGATATGGCGCTGCTCTTAAGAGGTAATTTGCAACCTCTAGATACTTGAGGGCTGTGTATGCCATGGGTTCATATAAAGCAAAATGTGGAAAAAAAGTGCAGAAAATAAGAAATGTAAAGGATATCCTACTGTGTAAACTTCCTGATCGCTTATTTATATCCGTTAGAAGCTATGTGCATTCAAACAAAAATAAAATGAAAAAACAAATAGAAAAGCGCTAACTTTTCCTGTGTAAATTCCACAATCCTGTGCAAAATCTGCAATTCAAAGTAACATTTCTGTGCCAAAAAAAAATACAACATGTATGACTGGTGTGACAGACCTAGGCGGGAGAGAGACTTTTGGAGGGGACTGAATGCTAGCCTCTTGCCGATCGATCGTGGACCCTGGCATTTGGGGGAACGGTGCTCTTTGTGAGTTGTATGCCTGGGGACCCTTGAGGTGGTATTACTGTGAATTCAGACACACAGACTCTGGGGACCCTGGATTTGCCATATTGGAATAGTGACCGATTCATACCGTTGGGACTCCTACTGTTAAATGCTAATGTCATCAATTCCAGCTACCTGTCTGTTGTCTGCTAAAATGTGTATTGTAAATAAGTCTCTAGTATGGGATCTAAGAGTCATTAGATCCCCATTGTTGTTTGTGTTGATTAACTCTGCTATTGTGATAATGTTGATTGGGCTTTCTGAGCTACAAGATGGCCAGTCTGGCCTAAAGGTCATGTCTGAGTCATCCAGGCTGTCTAAAGGGATTAGTTAATTAGCTCATGTTAATTAGGTTAATTAGGATACAGCTGTATTGTTAGAGTAATATGAGCAGGAGGTCTGCACCTCCTCTTTTATTGTATAAAAGAGACTGTATTCCTGTCAGTAAAGTGAGATTCCTGGTTGAACTTACATACAGCCTGCCTGGTGTTTGTTCTGAGCTATCACAACTGGGTTAGAACGGCACATAGCTGTAGTTCTAATCCCGGAGCATTGGATGACCGAGCAATCAGATGTTGCGATCTGCAATCTGATTCTATAGCAGCAGAGGAGTGTCAGGAGAGTGGAACCGAGCGAGCAAGGGGCTCGTTACAACTGGTATATAGTATTGCTGTGAAACTGGGCTCAGAAACATGCATATACCATCCTTAAACCCTGGTGTATAAAAAAGTCCAATAATAAAGTGACAATGTGCTCCTTCAAATTGTTCTGTGCTTCTTAGAAAACAGTGCCCCTAAGAAACTCACTGCTGTTATTCACCTCACAAGGAGGTATTTCACTTTCACAGTATGAGCCACTGTGCAACCTGTGGAGTAGGAAAACTTCCTGTCCTGTATCCTCCAAGTGCCTCCTTGTCTGTGATGTAACTGGTCTCCTTCCTGTTAACCTCTTAAAAGTTGCCTACATGTAGAGATAAGAAACTCCATAGTGTGATACCGTACAAATTTCCAAATATTTATTAGTAATACTGATGGGTACTTACATTTAATAAAAATCATTAAAGGAAAAAAATGTTTAAAATCAGGAAGTCGGAGCTATCTGCGCTCCACAGCTCGAAACCAGAAGTGATGCAATTACGCTGTTAATCCCGCCATACGCGTTTCATCACTGGGACGTCATCTGGAACGGTGCCATCTTGTTACACCATCTGGTTTTTATATGGTATGAGGTGTGTTCCAAATTGGTGGCCATGTGACCGCGGCCATTTTTGGTTAGTCCAGACTTCGGCATGGCAGATGCTATTGATAAGAAAAATAAGGGGTTGCGCTAATACTGATAAAACATAATGAATAATTTACAGTGAAGAAAAATTCATATAGTGATCATACATAAAAATAAGTCAATGTGCAAAAACGTTTGGTGATAATGAAAAAAGTCCCATTAAATGAAACGTCAATTAAGTGTCATGAAAAAATCCAAATCACCAACAATATACAAAAAAAGTCCAAGTGATAATGATGAAATTCTGTGACAGCAAGGAAGGGTCCACCACCAGAAATGGAAGGGGTTACTCCTTACCAGAAGGCCATGACCCCCCACCACAGAGGATCACAGCAAGCAGGAATCTTTAGAAGCCAAGAAATGGGAACTGCCAGCGGTGTCCACCAGGGGTCATCTCATCATCAGCAACTCCAACAACCCGGGGCATAGATACAATAAAATATAGAAGGGGCTCACATAGTGTAAAACCGATTTAATTTATTAAAAAGTAGATAAAATACAAATGCACACTTACAGAGTGTAAATGGATAGAACAGCCTTAAGTCCGGCTCCGTGGCCACCGGAGCTCGGACAAACCCGCCCTGCTGGAATGCAACTCGCTGGGGGGGTGACGTCAGTGCGTCGTCTGGCTCCGCCCTACGCGTTTCGTGACATCATCGCGTCTTCCAGGGGCACAGGCGGCGCGCTGCGTCACCCGCCTTAAGTAGTGCTAGACCGGACCAAGCCTCGCTATGGATCGCTGCACACAATGGACCGCCCGGACCACCGCGCACACTTCCGACGTCTGGATGCGCTCCACAGTGCGAGCGACCAGCAGAGGCCACGTAGCCCAGGCAGCACATACAAACCGATGCATGATCATAAAAAATCCTGTACATAAAACAACTATACCCAACATAATATTTTATGCAAATGAACACGATACCCAATACGTGTGTGTAGTTAGACACAAAATGAACAGAACAAAATAAACCATCCCTCCAGTTCTTATCGCCACTGAATCCCCAATCAAACACAAACGATCTGGGTTTGATGATTGAACCGATCAGGGCCAAGAACCAACAGGGTCTAAATAAAATTAAACAGGGGCTAGTAAAAGGCCAATAAGGGATGTAGCTAACCCTATTCCTCCAACCTTACATCTGGGTCTAAATTTTAAAAGCCAGAACTAGCATCCTAAGAAACAAATGGCCTCTGAACTGACCCTATCTCCTGCGAACGGCAGCGCCATCCAATGGTGAAGTCAGAAAGGCTCACCAGGGGGCGTGTGTCGTACTCCCTGATAGTCAGAGGAAAACATAGAATAACAGAAATAAAAGTAAAAACCGCAAATTAAAAGATAAACCTAAATTGGCTCCAGGTAGATAGATGGCGACTAGGGCAGAGGGGGTCCTCAAAAGGACCACTATCCGATAGCTCTAACAATATTACAAAAATTCCCAAAAAATTATTTTTTTTTTTCGCCAATTTTTTCGCCAAGATAGGGGTGTGGCTATGGGGGCAAAGTATGCCCCCAGCTTAGCCAATCTCTTTATGGCCAAGTGGGAGGACGTCGTCAGGGCCTGGACCAGACCACAGGTGGTCTTATGGGCCAGGTATATTGACGACGTCCTCCTCCTATGGGATGGCAGCGAGATTGAGCTTGAGAACTTCATGACCCTTTTGAATGATAACGATAGGGGCAATAGGTTGAACTTTGAGATAAGCACGGAGGAGATTAGTTTCCTTGATCTCAAGATCAAGGTTCAGGGGGACAAACTGGTGACGTCCACCCATTTTAAGGCAACAGACAGAAACTCCTTCAATCCCCTTGATAGTTGTCACCACGAGTCTTCGCTGAAAGCGGTCCCAATGGGGCAATATACACGCCTTCGGCGGAACTGTACAGAAATAGAGACTTTCGATAATCAAGCAGCTACCCTAACCGAGAGATTTGTTGAGAAGGGTTACGATCAGGTTGCACTATCAAGATCTTTGGCGCAAGTAAGGGATAAAGACAGATCCCTGCTATTAAATTCAGGTCAACGACGGGAGATTGAGGGTGATTTTAAATTTATCCTTTATCACCACTTTCTCCACTCAACATCGCCAGATCAAAGACCTAATAAAGAGACACTGGCACATTCTAACCACGGACCCAGTCTTGAGTCCGATTCTACCTAGAAACCCCCGTATCATATTTAAGGGTGCATCCACATTGGGAAACAAAATTGCCCCAACAGTGCAAGATCCACCCATTACCAACAGGTCCTTTTTCCATGACCTCACAGGGTATTATAAATGCAGGAACTGTCAAGTCTGTTCCCTTAATAGTAATAGAGGTAGAAAAATATGCCAATTTACATCTACCAGTACCTCACGGGCCTATCAGGTTAAACCTTTCATAACCTGTACGTCCGAGGGGGTCATTTATCTTATTCAATGCCCCTGCGGATTGCAATATGTGGGCAGGACCAAGAGGGCCCTCAAAGTAAGATTGTCCGAGCATATTAATAATATCCGCAGGGGTTTTGATAAGCACCCAGTGTTGAGACATTTTGATGAGGTACATGGCAGGGACCCCTCCAATACTCTGTATGTTGGGATCGACAAGTACAGACCACATTGGAGGGGGAGCTCTCTTGTAAGGGAAATCTCCAAATGCGAAATGTCTTGGATTTACAGACTCCGAACTTACACCCCCTTTGGGTTAAATGTGGATACAGACGTCAATGCGTTTATTAACAACTCTTAATGCATTTCGACATCAGTACCTATAGGGCTATATTGTAGACCATATACATACAATCTTTTGTTATATTTTGTTATTGGTAACCTTGATCAGCTATTTGTACCCCACATAATTTTGACTAGCTCGAGTTAAGTTTAACTCTTAATTTTTAAAAGATATATTTTTTTATATACATTTTTTTTGGAATTTTACAATATCCACTTGGTAGGGTTTTACACCAAGTGGATATATATTGGCACTCCTATTTAGAATACAGGTATCTGTAGCATTTTCTGATACATCCACTAGATGGCACCACCTATTAAGTGAAGTGGGTTGGTGACCACAACTAACATAATACTCCACTTCCGGTTTAATAACCCCGTTGTTTAAGGTAGAGAGAAAATTAATTTTTTTTTTTTTTTTTGAATTTTTGTAATATTGTTAGAGCTATCGGATAGTGGTCCTTTTGAGGACCCCCTCTGCCCTACTCCCCATCTATCTACCTGGAGCCAATTTAGGTTTATCTTTTAATTTGCGGTTTTTACTTTTATTTCTGTTATTCTATGTTTTCCTCTGACTATCAGGGAGTACGACACACGCCCCCTGGTAAACCTTTCTGACTTCACCATTGGATGGCGCTGCCATTTGCAGAAGATAGGGTCAGTTCAGAGGCCATTTGTTTGTTAGGATGCTAGTTCTGGCTTTTAAAATTTAGAGCCAGATGTAAGGTTGGAGGAATAGGGTTAGCTACATCCCTTATTGGCCTTTTACTAGCCCCTGTTTAATTTTATTTAGACCCTGTTGGTTCTTGGCCCTGATCGGTTCAATCATCCAACCCAGATCGTTTGTGTTTGATTGGGGATTCAGTGGCGATAAGAACTGGAGGGATGGTTTATTTTGTTCTGTTCATTTTGTGTCTAACTACACACACACGTATTGGGTATTGTGTTCATTTGCATAAAATATTATGTTGGGTATAGTTGTTTTATGTACAGGATTTTTTATGATCATGCATCGGTTTGTATGTGCTGCCTGGGCTACGTGGCCTCTGCTGGTCGCTCGCACTGTGGAGCGCATCCGGACGCCGGAAGTGTGCGCGGTGGTCCGGGCGGTCCATTGTGTGCAGCGATCCATAGCGAGGCTTGGTCCGGTCTAGCACTACTTAAAGGCGGGTGACGCAGTGCGCCGCCTGTGCCCCTGGAAGACGTGATGATGTCACGAAACGCGTAGGGCGGAGCCAGACGACGCACTGACGTCACCCCCCAGCGAGTTGCATTCCAGCAGGACGGGTTTGTCCGAGCTCCGGTGGCCACGGAGCCAGACTTAAGGCTGTTCTATCCATTTACACTCTAAGTGTGCATTTGTATTTTATCTACTTTTTAATAAATTAAATCGGTTTTACACTATGTGAGCCCCTTCTATATTTTATGGTATCTATGCCCCGGGTTGTTGGAGTTGCTGATGATGAGATGACCCCTGGTGGACACCGCTGGCAGTTCCCATTTCTTGGCTTCTAAAGATTCCTGCTTGCTGTGATCCTCTGTGGTGGGGGGTCATGGCCTTCTGGTAAGGAGTAACCCCTTCCATTTCTGGTGGTGGACCCTTCCTTGCTGTCACAGAATTTCATCATTATCACTTGGACTTTTTTTGTATATTGTTGGTGATTTGGATTTTTTCATGACACTTAATTGACGTTTCATTTAATGGGACTTTTTTCATTATCACCAAACGTTTTTGCACATTGACTTATTTTTATGTATGATCACTATATGAATTTTTCTTCACTGTAAATTATTCATTATGTTTTATCAGTATTAGCGCAACCCCTTATTTTTCTTATGCTTTTCCACAATTGATGTTTTTGTGGGGATTGCTGCTTTTCACATTATTTGATTCTCACTTGGTTTTTAGCGCAGTTCTTTTCACCATTTTCTATAGATGCTATTGATAGTAGTGTGATTTAGAATGCCAATGGGTAAACAGCACTACTCCGCAACATGACGAGTTGTAATTTTAAAAGGACTGAGTTCATTATAAACGGACACACCGCATAATCCAACAATAAATATCATGGTACACAATATAACAAAATTATGTTAAAATATATAGTTACATAATGGTATTCTACTAGTGGCATCTTTGACTAGAGGTAAAAAATGTTAAAGGATGTATAATGACATCCGAAGGTGGACAAGTACTAAAAGTAAGAGTGTATAAAAGCGATAAAATGCAAAAAAATTGCAAAAATCGCAGCAAGTCGCAAAAAGTTGCTAGAATTGCTAAAAATGTATGCAAGGTATATTTATAAAACACATGCATACAAAAATGTCTTGATATTCAATGGTTAAAAAAGTGGTTACATGATGGTGTTCTGCTAGTGATATCTTTGACTAAAGATGACAGTGATGTTAAAGAATGTATAGCAACATCCGTAGGTTGACATGAAAAGTGCTAGAAGGAAGAGAGGGTGTCATTAAGGTGAAAAAACAATAAAAATGGCAGCAAGTCGCATGAAGTCGCAATTTGCAAAAAATTGCTAGCGATTACTAAAAACATATGTACATTTATCAAACACATGCATACAAAAAAGCCTTGATATTCAATGTAATAAAATGTGGTAACATGATAGTATTCTGCTAATGGCATCTTTGCCAAGAGGGGAAAGTGATGTTAAAGGATGTATAGTGACATCCGTAGGTGGACATGAGAAATACTAGAAAAAAGAGAGGGTATCACTGCGATGAAAATGCGATAAAAAGCAAAAAATTGCAAAAATCACAGCAAATCGCATAAAGCCACAATATGCAAAAAAGTTGCTAAAAATTGCAAAAATGTAAGATATAAAAAGCACATGCATACAAAGATGCTTTTAAAAGTTCAATATAATTAGATATAGATGAAATATAAGATTCCAATGGTAGAAACCGTAGTTAATAATAGAGGAACCCTTGTAATGTAAACTTCAACAGGACAAGTAACAAAGGCACTCACATGAGTGTAGACAAGTAGGCCGCACACCCCAAAAGTGCAAAAAACTGTACGAGAACCCCCTAACGGGGCTTTAAAGCAGCCAGAAAAATGCAGTGTTGATGGTTGAAAAAATTCAGTTTTATTAATACAAAAAGTATATAAGTAGCATAATATAAAAATCACTGAGGATAGGTACTGACTAATCGAGTCACGACATGATCTGAGTATGGCATACCATTACAATAGACAAAGCATACAGTTAAACCAGGCACTAGGCACAATGCATTAAATGGCGACCAAGGTTATCTTAAAAGTAAAACTCTTAAAAGCGGTAGCAACAGATATTGCCTGTGATACCATACATGTGTGTGGGGCAACAGAAGTTGTATACGTTAATCCTGACGCGTTTCGACCCTTCCCGGGTCCTCTTCAGAGGATAGTTGCCCACTGTGGAAAAGGTCAACATGTGTCAGACATAGCATCAAAACCAACAGTACCAGACTTATGTACATGCACCATCATATTAGAGTTGTCTAAATCATATAGTTACCTATTATAGAAATTATGACGTTTCCGCGTGCAGTTTAAGCATTGTGAGTTGTTATATTTTTAGGTGGTGCAGTTTCTCTTTAGTTCCCCTGTCTCCCCCGTGTCGGAGCAGCTCCCGGGAGAGCGGGCGGTGGGCCAAGTGTGTCTTGCGAGGGATCACATCTGACAACCCCCGTGTAGGACGGGGAAGTTTAGGGAGGGAGGGGCAGCGAACAACCCGAAAGGCACCTAAAAGGGGTATAGGTTATTGCCAGAAATAAAATTTAGAAAGGTATAAAGTGTTAAATGCTGAAGAGCAAAGAGTCACTAAATTAATCTACACAGATTGGAAGGTTTCCCAGCTATGGAGATTTATAAAAGGTGTTGGATGGTGGGTACATATGTGTGCAGAGGGCATAGCTAGGGGAAAGGGAAAAAAAGAGGAAAAGAAAATATTGAGAAAATGTGAGAGAGGGAATAGGGAAGGGGAAAAGACAGAGAGATGAGAAAAGACAGTGAAAAGGAATGAAAGAAAAGAAGTAACCCAATGCAGTGTAAGTGAAGATAGAATGAGTAGAAAATAGCAAATGCCCTGCTGCCAGTTAGTTCCCATGTACCGTGAAAAGTATATGCAAAGAGCAGTAGGTAAAAGCGCCGATAAAACCTCCAGTGAATGGACAAGGGGGAATACGAGGGGGGGGAAAGGGGGGGAGGAGAAGGGGAAAATCAACCAAAGAAGAGTGGTGGAGAGAATGAATAGAATGAATTGTGTGGAAAAAAGGGAAAAAACAGAAGAAGGGGGAAAAAAGGAGAGAAAGGAAAGGGGTAGAAGGGTGAAGTGAAAGCAGGGTGTGGGGCAGTTGGGGACAGGGGGAGGGGAGAAAAGGGGGAGGTGACAAGAAAAGTGCAAGTGGGGTGAAAAATGGGGTGTGGGACATGGATGGATGGGGGGGGGGAGAAGGGGGGGGAGGGGAGGGGAAAAAACACATGTGGGGGCGAAAGTGAAAAAGCCATGTGGGACAAATGTGCAAAATACAATCAACAACAGTGAACAAACAGTGAGGGTGACAAGCAGTGTGAGAGGATACAGGGGAGGTGTCGGGACTAATTACCTAATTTGGCTGAGCTGAATGGAAAGACTGAAATATTCTGAATGCTGAAAGAATTTAATTAATTAAAGATGTAGATGAATTTGACAAGGTCAACAATGATTTAAAAGAACCAAGTCATTGAGAAAAGTATCACATTCATTCCATTTGTGCTTACAAGTGTTTGCTGTCAGTCTGTGTGACCTGTCATCGGTTAGGAAAAAATCCAATGAGTGTTCCCTGGTGATTCCCATATTTATAGGGAGTGCCGATTGGCTGACTCCCTTCAGGTGTTCGTATGCCCAGCATCCCTCCCCTTCCCCCTCCATCGGGGGAAACGAGCGACACAGCGGTGCGCCCGAGTGTGGTCCCCCCGGCGTTCCGGAAAGGAATACACCTCTGGGCGTCCCCGTCGCTTCCGCCGCAACTGCGCAGGTGCCGCTACGTCACGGGCGCGCGCTCCTGAGTGCAGCGTCCGGAAGGGATCCGGGACGCCGCTGGCAGGGAGAGAGACATCCCACTCAGGTGAAGCCACCTAGTGGGCATGTTGGGAGACGCAGGCCCCAGCGTCTCCTTTCTCACCCTGCCAGGAAGACACTAAAGAAGGTCCACCCCGTCCCTAGAGGGGAGACACAAACACTGAGGGAGGCCATGGGGAACATGGAGCCATCCTGCCACCAATACACTATTGAGCAGGAATAGTAGTAGTAGTAATGATAAGACATAGCATAAATCATTTGTATACCCTATCTGGTGGTGCTAAACATATAGTCTGTGTGCCGTGGGCTGACTGCTAGCTGGCCATCTCAGGTGCATCTTGCATCTGGCCATCTCAGGTGCATCCTGTCATACATGGCATTGTATACCTTGGCATGATTGCACAGTTACAAAAGCAATGATTTATTACAACCTGCGCAATCAGAATGGTATATAGACAAAAACAGAGGAAAGGACAAAATTACATAATCTTAAGTATTGAAACAATAAAAAAACTCCGAGCTATTTAAGGCTAGATTTTACAAGGGGTAGAACGATACAAAGCATATGATCCATTTTATTGATCAGTAGTATACACATAAATATGCATCTCGTACATCTGAGCATGATGGAAAACAAAGGTAATCATGATGACTTTAATGGTTATGTGTGGGGAAAACCAGGCAGCGATATATACAAATCTGGAGACGCGGTGTTAAGAAAAATTAATTAGCTGAGATCAGTAAAGGGAAAAAAGGGAGGGGGAAAAAAAAAAAAAAAGGGGGAAGACAGGGGGAGGTCATTGGGTCTTCCCCGATGAAAATCCCTGCAAAAAGGGAGCAAATGAGATTGATTCATTTAAACCTGGTGGAGAGGTGGCTTGTAACTGGAATATCCATCTCTGCTCTTTTTGCAGCAGAGACTTATTCCAGTCGCCACCTCTGTTGGGGATGTTTATTCTATAGAGGGCCACGAAGGTAACTTTGGGAACTTTGTAATTGTGTGTAAAAATTATATGCCTCCCAATGGGGAGGTATGGGTTCCCCACCTCCATACTGTAAACGTGTTGGGAGATGCGTTTCCAGAATTCCTGCCTGGTTTTCCCCACATAGTATGCACCACACTCACATTCCATCAAGTATACGATTCCGCGAGTACGGCAATTTACAAACTGTTTAGGTGTAAATGTATTGCCGTTTGGCAGAACAAAGATTTTATCCTGTTTGATGAGTGAGCAATACGAACAGTGTCCACAGGGGAAGGAACCCACTGTGGAACAATGTTTGAATCTCTTGTTATCGTTGGTATATTCACTGCGGACAAGCTGGTCACGTAGTGACATGGCTCTTTTGTACGTTATAGTGGGTCTATCTTGAACAAATCCACGTAGCTTGGGGTCATCGGTGAGGATGCTCCAATGACGTTCTATAATCTTTCTGATAGCCTGATGTTGACGGGAATAGCGCATAGTAATCCGGGTAGGGTTGCATTCAGGGCTTGGGGAAGGTTTGGATTTAAAAAGTAGCTGAGATCTGGAGTGTCCAATAGCCTGATTGTAAGCTTTTTTAAGACAAGATTTACTGTAGCCCCTTGCTAACAGTCGATTTTGAAGCCCCTCTGCTTCCTTAATGAATAAAGCGTCGCTGGAACAGTTGCGCCGAAGGCGCAGATACTGTCCGTACGGGATCGAGTTTTTCAATGGGATCGGATGGAAACTATCAAAATGAAGGACCGTATTCCCAGCAGTTGTCTTGCGAAACAAAGTGCTGGAAAGATGTCCTTCTGCCGTGGTCGGAACGGAGACGTCTAGGAAGGTGACGCTGTGGGGATCATGGGTCATTGTGAACTTCAGATTTCGATCGTTCACATTGATTCTATTGAAAAATTCAAATAACTTGGTCTCAGGTCCCTCCCAGACGACAAAGACATCGTCGATATACCTCAGCCATTTGGTTATATGGCTGGTGTATTCGACAAGGCCCTCGTCGCCGAGGAGGGACTTCTCCCACTCCCCCAGGTACAGGTTGGCGTATGAGGGGGCACAACAGGTCCCCATAGCCAGGCCCTGCACCTGGAGGTAGTGGGAGTTGTCAAAACAAAAGTAGTTGTGATGCAGTATATAATGCAGACCATTCAAAATAAACCTAACCAAAGCCGAATCATATTGGGAGTAATATTGCAAGGCTCTTTGCACAGCAGCCAACCCCTTAGAGTGGGGAATGCTGCTGTACAGCGCCTCGACATCTATGGTCACCAAAATCGCATTCTTAGGTAGCCTCAGATTGCTGATGAGTTGCAAGAATTGTATTGTGTCCTTGACGAAGGAGGGCAAGGCCAGAAGGAGGAGTTGCAAATGTGCATCTATGACACGGCTTAGGTTTTCAGATATAGCCCCATTGCCTAAGACAATGGGGCGGCCTGTGGGTTTAATCGGATTTTTATGTATCTTGGGTAGACTATAAAAAAGTAGCCACCCTAGGGTGTGGAGTTCTGATAAATTCATAGATATTCCTGGTGATTTCCCCTCTACGGAATGCCCGGGGGTTGTCAGATGTGATCCCTCGCAAGACACACTTGGCCCACCGCCCGCTCTCCCGGGAGCTGCTCCGACACGGGGGAGACAGGGGAACTAAAGAGAAACGGCACCACCTAAAAATATAACAACTCACAATGCTTAAACTGCACGCGGAAACGTCATAATTTCTATAATAGGTAACTATATGATTTAGACAACTCTAATATGATGGTGCATGTACATAAGTCTGGTACTGTTGGTTTTGATGCTATGTCTGACACATGTTGACCTTTTTCACAGTGGGCAACTATCCTCTGAAGAGGACCCGGGAAGGGTCGAAACGCGTCAGGATTAACGTATACAACTTCTGTTGCCCCACACACATGTATGGTATCACAGGCAATATCTGTTGCTACCGCTTTTAAGAGTTTTACTTTTAAGATAACCTTGGTCGCCATTTAATGCATTGTGCCTAGTGCCTGGTTTAAATGTATGCTTTGTCTATTGTAATGGTATGCCATACTCAGATCATGTCGTGACTCGATTAGTCAGTACCTATCCTCAGTGATTTTTATATTATGCTACTTATATACTTTTTGTATTAACAAAACTGAATTTTTTCAACCATCAACACTGCATTTTTCTGGCTGCCTTAAAGCCCCGTTAGGGGGTTCTCGTACAGTTTTTTGTAAACTTCAACAGAGGGAGAAAAATGAGTGTGTGACTGCAGTATTAAAAATAGAAATTAGAAGTTGGTGAGGAAGCAGTTTAAATCTATTATTATTATTATTATTATTATTATTATTAACTCCCTAATTTTGTATTCTTTCCCTGTGGTAATAGATCTGAAAGCCACTTTCTTTTGTTCTGTTTTCTTGCTGTTTCTGCAGGGAAGACACTTTCCACATTCAAAAAATCCTTTTAGATCTTTAAAAATCTTGGTTTGTTTAGGGGGATCTAATGCATTGTGCACCAACCTATTCCTTAAAGCTGGAGCTCTTCTATAAATAAAAGAGGATTTATTTGAAAGCATATTTCTTAGAATATTGTTCAACTGTAAAACAGGCCAGTGTTTCTTGAGAACCTTTTCTACTAGTTTATGTTGTCGGCTGAAACCTGTGAGGATGACCATCTCGTTGTACTGATTATTTTTCTCATTCTTCTTCTGTTCTATCATTTTGTTTCTGTCCAATACTCGGATTTGATTTTTTTAGGGATTCCAGGTCCTTTTTATATCCCTTTTCCACGAACCTCTCAATAAGTATATTGGCCTGGTAATCATAGTCTTTGAGGGTGCTGCAATTGCATCGAATGCGCATAAGTTGGCCTTTTGGTACATTTCCTACCCATTTGGGGGGATGAGAGCTGTTAGTGGGAATGTATCCGTTGCGATTGGTCTTCTTGAAAAAGGTTCTAGTGTGCAATTCCCTTCCTGCCTTAAAAATTTGGAGGTCCAGATAATCAATACTTTGTCCCATACTCCTGTGAACGTAATGCCATAAATATTGTGATTTATTTCTTTCTGGAAACTCTAATGATGCCGTTTGTACAATTTTAGATTTTCTCTTCTCACAGCATAAATTTGTTCCTCCTCCCATCTATTAAGAAATAGGTTCGCGACACTGCGGGCATATTTGGCCCCCATAACTACTCCCTTAGTTTGCGTGTAGTATTCTCCCTTGTACCAAAATAAGTTATGGCTCATTGCCATCCTTAAGCCTTCCAAAATATAGTTGATCTGGGCTTGTTTTAGCTGTTTTTGGGTCTGCAGGGCCCATTCTACACTGCTTATGCTATCTTCTTGTATGATGTTGGTATATAGTGAGTTAACATCAATTGTTACTAAAAAAAACTTTATCCGTTATCTCCATATTTTTTAGCTCCAGGATTAGTTGTTTTCTATCCTTTAAATAGGATTTACCCTCTGGTACAAGTAGCTTAGAAAAGGTGTCTAAGTATTCCCCTAGCCTGGAAAATAAGGAATCTATACCACTTATTATGGGTCTGCCCGGTGGTTTTTCTTGATTCTTATGAATTTTAGGGACATAATAAATGGATTGGCATTTTGGCCGCTTCCGGAACTAGAAATTTTACTTCTGTCTTGGATAGGATCCTCTTGTCTTCTCCTTTTTGCACAAATGCTTTCAGTTTCTTCTCATATTCTCCTTTCGGATTACCCTTGAGTTTTTTGTACGTGTCTGTGACACTTGGCAACTTTTTCATCTTCTTCATAGTCTTTTTTTTTTTTTTTTTTTTGATAACCAACCCCCCTCTTTTATCCACCGGGCAGATGATCACTTCCTTATTTTTCTCTATCTCCTTTATTGTGTTCCATATTCTCTCTTTTCTGAATTTCTTCACCTTTAAATTCTTTACATCTTCCTCAACCATCTTTTTAAAAACTTGCAAACTTTCATTATTTTTAGATTTAGGATTAAAAATGGAATTATTCCTTAATTGGGTATGTTTAAACTCTGTATCAACTATTTTCCTTTGAGGGAATTGTTTTGATGCAAAATTTTTTTTTTTACCTGCATTTCTTCCTTATTAAAATTGATACCAGTTAAAATAAAAATACCGTTCCCTAACAGTATGCATTATAAATAAGCGACCAGGAAGTTTACACAGTAGGACATCCTTTACATTTCTTATTTTCTGCACTTTTTTTCACTTTTTGCATTATATGCACCCGTGGTATACACACCCCTCAAGTATCTAGAGGTTTCAAATTACCTCCTAATAAGAGCAGCGCTATCCTTCCCTTTTTTCACATTTTTCTAGATTTACCTTAGGGTAAATTTATTGATAGAGGCTGCAGCTCTTCAGATATTTTACATTTCATTTGTACCACAAGCGCGGGAGTCAAAATCTTTCATCATTTTTATTACAATCCCCTCTTTAAAGTGGGGTTCCACCCAAAAAACAAAAATACCTGGAAAAATTCTAAAAAAAAAACCAAAAAAAAAATTTGGATATTTTTTTTTTTTCACTTACCGCTAAAATGCCTGTTGCTAGGTGGTCCCTTGTAGTCTGCCTGTTCCTTTGCCTGGGCTGGTGACATCACTTCCCCCCAGGCACAGGAAGGGCTCCACTCTGCTCCCTCCTGTCAATCATCTGGGACCCATTACAGGTCCCAGGTGATTGAGCGGCCAATCACGGCGCGCGGCGCCGCTCGCGCAGTGGGTGCCAGGCTGTGAAGCCACAGCCCGGCGCCCACAGTTGAAATGCCGGCGCCGACGAGCGGAGGGGGGGGGGGGGACGAGCAGGGCTTCGATCCCCCGCATCGCTGGACCCAGGGACAGGTAAGTGTCCAATTAAAAGTCAGCAGCTGCAGTATTTGTAGCTGCTGACTTTTAAATTTTTTTATTTTTTTTTGACGGCCCCCCTGGGTGGAACTCCTCTTTAAGTCAAAATTGACTTATCCCGATTTCATCTTGGTTTTTGTAATATAAGCTGAGGTAAGCTCTATTTTCTGCAGCTGGATCCGGGGTTCAAGTAGCCCGGGAAATCAGGCATTTGACAAGTTTTAAGCAAGCATACACAAATAAGATAAAAAGCAAGATTATAACAATAGCAATGTCTTTTATCCATGATAATATCCCACTAGGGCCAAGCCCTCCTTTGTTGTTAAAAGGGCTCCATGTATTAGCTAGATCTCTTGCTTCAACTGTGCAATGATCTCATAATAATCTGTTACCTCTACACCTGGTGTTATGTATCCAAGTGCAACACTCATAGTCCTCAGTTATTTCGCACAGGCCAGTGAGTGCCGCACTTATACTTTCTATTGCTAGATCATTGAGTTCTAGCCGTTTTCTGATAGCCCTTGTCTCTAAGTTTAGTTTTCAAATGTCATCAGAATTCTTGTCTAATATTTTAGAGTAGTTGATCAGCCTTTTCATCATATCAATTCCCCATCCCGTCCTTGAGGGGAACCACGCCCAGGCCATCTCTTTCTCTAAAAACAAATCTCTCTTGTGGCGGTGATTGAGAGGGTATCTGGGGTGTATGCTGGCCTTCAGTAGGTGTTCTCCCTTATTGTCCCCCAATGTACCCATTATAGGGATCAGTGATGCAATCCCTGAGGGTCCATGGGAATCCATTGGTGACATGTTTTCCCACAACAGATGTATGTACTGTTTCCCAAGGCTAGTGGCTGAGAACTGAGGATTTGTTGTGTATCAATAGAGAAACCTGCAAGAGCTAGGAGTGAAAGCAACTTTCCCATCTAAGTGTCAGTATTAGTACTCAAAAAAGTGTATAGGTTGTTAATTAAAATTACAGTCTGTGGTGGTAAAAATTGTGGTGAAGTCTGGGGTCAGGGAGAAGTTAATTTTTAGTATGGCTACATACCTCTCCATCCTGCGATGAATTTCCCAACCTAAAACACTAATCAGGGAAGTGACTTCTGCCCATGGCTGGAAAGGTGATGGTATTATTTCTTAATGTTATTGCCAGTTAGTGCGGGTAATGGGAGGTGTTCCATTCAGAATGGGGATGAAATTCAAGGGTACAGCCATAAGAGGGATACGTGCTGTGCTAGGATGTAGTTTGCTGCATATCCAACATTTTTCATACCCTGATTTCTGGGCATAGCTATATTTAAAATTTAAGTAATAACATTTTTCCTGTGAAACTATCAGTTTTAGTTACCTTATAATCTGAATATACATCCCTTCTCTGTCTAATAAGTGTATAATTCGTGGTGTTCTTGAATAGGCCACATATGCCTCTAAAGGCCACCAAGTCTTTAGGGTGATAAATACAGTGAGTTACGATCCATGTTGGTAAGAACATCAAAGTCATTAAGAACAGGAGGCTCGAGGCCTTCCCAGAAGTCTGTGGTGAAATAAGCAAAGTCATCTTTTTCAGAGTCTTGACCACCTGCTTCACTCACTGTTCGAGGATTTGTACCACTTGCTTTATCGTGCTTCTGAGGTGTCAGGACCTCGAAAGGGGAGTAACCTGTGGTTTTAGAGGGAGTCATTCTTACCTCTGCAAGGACTGCAGGAAGTACCTTTTTCCATCCGTTGAATGTTCCCCCTGTGGCTTTCCTGATTTTATCTTCAAGTGTCCTATTCATTCTTTCTACTATCCCTGAACTCTGGGGGTGGTATGGGATGTGAAACTTCCAGTCAATCTTCATTTTTTTCACTAAATCTTGACACACTTCTGCTATGAAAGCAGGACCATTGTCTGACTTCATTTGAAGTGGGACAGGGATTATTTCCTGTGTAAGGATTCTGACTACTGTTTGTGCATCTTCCTTTGTGATGACGAACACTTCTGTCCATCGTGAGAACATATCTACAATCACAAGTAAATATTTTTGTCTCTCTTGCCTAGTTTGGGCATGTGTGTAAAATCAATCTGAAAATGAGTAAATGGTGTGGATGGGTAAACAAGGTGTTCGTGTTTTGCCTTGTGTGGATTTCTCGGATTGTTCCTGAGGCATGTAATGCATCTTGCAACATATGATTTTACTAATGAGGGAAGAAAAAAAAAAATCTTTGTCCGATAACCCACATGTAACCTGCCAGCCTCTGTGTCCTATCCCACGATTTTGTGAGATAAATAGGGGTGCGCTAGCTACGGGTATGCATGGTCACCCCTCGTGGCAGATGAGCCCTGATTCAGGGCTTTTCTGCACTCCTTCAATGTTCCATTTCCTAATGTCCTCAAGGGTGGCATGGACCTGAAGGTCGAATAAGGTTTGGTCTAGAAGGGGCATTTCTGGAGCTAGGAAGGGCATTTGTATTGTGGCCTCTTTCCTGCTAGCTGCTTCCTTTGCTATTTTATCCTCTAGTGCGTTTTCCTTAGAAATGTCATCCTGTTGTCCTGTGTGTGCTTTGCAATGTAGGATGGCTATTGATTTTGGAAGTTGTATTGCTTCTAACAGACTTGTAACCGAAGTGGAATGTGAGATTGATTTACCATCAGCCGCTATATAACCCCTTCTTTGCCAAATGACTCCAAAGTCGTGTGCGATTCCAAATGCATATTTGGAATCAGTGTATATGTTCACGTCTCATCCCTCAAAGTGCTGACATGCTCTTGTGAGTGCAATCAGTTCAGCTGACTGGAAGGGAACTAGGTGTGCTTCTAGTATCACATTGGGTAGTTGAACTACAGCATACCCTGCATGATATGTATTATCATTAGGCCTTGAACAAGAGCCATTTACAATACATTTTGTGCATCAGGGAGGGAGGTTGAAGACATGTAAGACCTGGGAGATGTATCTTGGTGTATGAGGTCCATGTACTCATGTTGAGGCACTACTTCATCTTCCTCTCCCTTCAAGCCTAGTAAGGCATTCAGGATAGGAGTGGGGCCAGAGGTGGGTAATGTATATTTTATCTCAAGTTTTAGGTTTGACAACAAGATCACCTCATAGCCGCTCAACCTTTGAGCCAACATATGTTGAGTATGGATGTTTTTTAACAGGGTGGACACATTTTGGGTAGTATGTAGTATAGTTGCATGACCCAGGGTGAATGAAGTAGCCATTTCCACAATCATCGCACAGGGTGCTAAAGCTCGGAGACACGCCGGCATACTCTGTACTGGCATAGGCACAACCTTTGAAAAAAATGCAATAGGACTCCTGTGCCAGGACTCCCACCATGGTTTTACAGTTGTCCCTTGCAACTAGTAGGACAGAACCATGGCAGGGAGTCCAAGACCGCAAGGTTGCTTGGAGGGCCACTGAGTAGACTACAAGGGAGTCCACATAGCCCTGGGGCATTCTACACCATGTCATCTGGTGGTTTCTAAAACAAAATGCAAGAATTGGCTGTGTCTCCTCGTCCACAGGGACGGAAAAAAATGCATACGTTAAATCAATCACAGAGAAATATTCAGCATCGGAGATGGGCTGTGCCCACGCTTTAACTACTTCCATACTGGGCATTTTCACCCCCTTCCTGCCCAAGCCAATTTTCAGCTTTCAGCGCTTTCGCACTTTGAATAACAATTGCGCAGTCATACTACACTGTACCCAAATGAAATTTTTATCATTTCTTCCCCACTAATAGAGCTTTCTTTTGGTGGTATTTGATCACCCCTGCAATTTTTATTTCTTGTGCTATAAACAAAACAAAAGTGACAAGTTTGAAAAAACACAATATTTTTTACTTTTTCCTATAATAATTATCCAAATTTTTTTTTTTTTTTTTAAACAAATTTTTTCCTCATTTTGAGCCGATACGTATTCTTCTACATATTTTTGGTAAAAAATATCGCAATAAGCGTATATTTATTGGTTTGCGCAAAAGTTATAGTGTCTACAAAATAAGGGGATAGATTTATAGCATTTTTATTATTATTTTTTTTTTTACTAGTAATGGCGGCGATCTGCGATTTTTATCATGTCTGCGATATTGCGGCGGACACATCGGACAATTTTGACACATTTTTGGGACCATTCACATTTATACAGCGATCCGTGCTATAAAAATGCATTGATTACTGTATAAATGTGACTGGCAATGAAGGGGTTAACCAGGAGGGGGCGCTGTAGGGGTTAATGTGTTGCTAGGGAGTGATGGGGGGTGGGGGGTGGGGATTCACAAGGGGAGGAGACCGATCAGTGTTCCTCTGTACAAGGAACACACCATCGGTCTCCTCCCATCTGACAGGACGTGGATCTGTGTGTTTACACACACACAGATCCACGGTCCTGCTCGGTTACCGGGCAATCGCGGGTGCCCGGCGGACATCGCGGCCGCCGAGCACGCGCGCGCCCCCTTGGCTGCCTGGAAGGCTGCGCCGTCATATGATGGCTGCCCAGATCAGCTGCACCGTCCCACCGTCATGATGGCGGGCAGCAAGTGGTAAAGTGTGGCCCTATAAGGGGTGCAGAAGTCCCACATCGAGTGCACTTTCTGACCATACTTTCTCAAGGTCCCATTTTATTTCTGTGCTTAGCATTATGGGTCATATCGGAACCTTTTTAGAGTATGTGATGACACCGCACTGACCTGTCATTTCCTTTTTTTTGCACAACATTCCCATCAGGTCCCTCCCCAGGAGATTAACAGGGCAATTGAGGATTATCCTAAAACTTTGGTGAAACACTGATCCCTGCTCTGCATTTACCAGATGTGTTCTTTTGTGTGTGTGGGGTATAAGCTGAGAAGTCTGTCCTTGTGTTTGTTGAATTGGTGACACTGAGCAGTAAACAGGTTTGAAATACTCTTGGGGACAGATAGCCTAGCTAGGGACATTAACATGCCTGAGGCAATGAGTCAAACTTGAAAAGTAAGCACTGGCTGGGCACGTAACTAACTCCAATAACAGCAGAGGGTTTAAGCAGTCTTAAACACAAGTCTTTTGGGATAACAAGTAATGGCAGACCCTTAACAGTTAAATCCATAGGACTACATGTATCAGCATGGCTGATCTTTGGGAATAGGAAACAGATGTAACAGATCTATGGTAGATCCAATTCAAACTCTGGAGAATACCAAAGCATTCTTACCACTAAATGCAGTAACCCCGACAGAGATTTATAACACTTCTGACTTCTTGACTGCTGCTTTATTAATAGTGTTCGGACAGCTAAAGTATTTACTTTTTCCTGGAGCTGTTTCATTTGTTCCTCTGTCCTTAACTCTAACTGATACTCTTCTTTTAACTTTGCTTTTTCCTTTCTTATTGTTTCCTGATATTCTTCTTTTGAAATTGGGTATTTTTCTGATTTCCCGCCTTTGTCAGTAGTAGACTCTGGTGTGTAACTCCTGCCTGACTTTTGCTTTTTGGCACAATGTCCAGCCAGCATTTCTATATCTTCTTTTGTGAGACTGGGAAAGATTTTGTTCGCTTATGGTGGAGGGTTGAATGGGAGGGGGGGGGGGGGGGGGTGTATCTGGTCTTTGTATTTTGCTCGTTTTTGATCAACATCCTCTCTATTCAGACCTTTAACCACTTGAGCCCCGGACCATTATGCTGCCTAAGGACCAGGAGGTCTTTTTCCAATTTGGCACTGCGTCGCTTTAACTGCTAATTGCGCGGTCATGCAATGCTGTACCCAAACGAAATTTGCGTCCTTTTCTTCCCACAAATAGAGCTTTGTTTTGATGGTATTTGATCACCTCTGCCGTTTATTTTTTGCGCTATAAACGGAAAAATACCGAAAATTTTGAAAAAAAAAAAAAATGATATTTTCTACTTTTTGTTATAAAAAAAAATAAATCCAATAAACTCAATTTTAGTCATACATTTAGGCCAAAATGTATTCGGCCACATGTCTTTGGTAAAAAAAATTGACAGTTACTTACCGATAACTGTTTTTCTAGGATATCTTCCAGGACGGCATAACCTGAG
This sequence comes from Lithobates septentrionalis, assembly GCA_037952835.1. Taxonomy (NCBI): domain Eukaryota; kingdom Metazoa; phylum Chordata; class Amphibia; order Anura; family Ranidae; genus Lithobates; species Lithobates septentrionalis. The sequence goes on from JBBDGP010004460.1 coordinate 115,590, forward strand.
AGATGACTGGTCCACCTGACAGGAAACACAATCAACATACAAGGTTAAAAGGCCCCTCCCTTCCCCCTGCACCTCAGTTCTCCCAAAGTAATAGGTTATCCGGGTGACAGAGAGAAACTCTTCCCGTAGTACTTATATTAAAACATGGGTGGGAAGTAGGCCTGCCGTCCTGGAAGATATCCTAGAAAAACAGTTATCGGTAAGTAACTGTCAATTTTCTCTAGTCATCTTCCAGGACGGCATAACCTGAGAGGATGGACAAGGAGTTCAAGGCCTACCTCAGGGCGGGACCACCGCTTGTAGCACCTTCCTTCCAAATATCAGATCCTGGGGCTACAGCAGTTCCACTCTATAGTGTTTCAAAAAGGTATCCTGCTTCGCCCAAGTGGCTGTGCGACAGACCTGTTCTATCGAGGCCCCAGCTCTCTCTGCCCAAGAGGCCGCCAAGGATCTTGTTGAGTGGGCCTTAAGGTTCCCTGGTACTGGGGAACCGGTCTGCTCATAGGCCAATGTTATTGTCTGCCTAATCCACCTAGCCACAGTGGATTTAGACGCCTGCCCTCCCTTTCTAGGGCCGCTAAATAAAACTAAAAGAGGATTCGACTTTCTGTAGTCCTTTACTCTATCTAGATATGTCAATAAACATTTCCCGACATCTAATAAAGTAAATTTCCTCTCCTTTTCATTTTTAGGATTATCACACAAGGAGGGTAAAGTGATCTCCTGAGATCTATTAAACTTAGATGCGACCTTGGGAAGATATAGTGGGTCCTGTCCAAGAACCACTCTATCCTCCAAAATCAACAGAAAAGGCTCCTTAACTGACAGGGCCTGTAGGTCGCTCACCCTTCTGGCCGTGGTTATGGCCAACAGAAACGCCAACTTAAGAGTCAAAAACTTAACTGAAATCTCTTGCGCTGGTTCGAAGGGCGCTTTCGTCAGCACCTCCAAAACCAGAGATAAATTCCATGGAGGAAATACATTCATTCTGACAGGGGTTACCCTCTCCCTTGCCAGAAGAAATCTCTTAATCAGAGGTTCTAGTGCGAGCCTCTGATCCAAAAATACAGATAATGCTGCTATCTGTACTCTCAAAGTGTTCGGGGAAATCCCCTGATCCACCCCTGCTTGCAAAAATTCCAGTACCACTGGTACTGAAGGGTAAGACACCTCCTTATCACGGCACCACTGTGAGAAGCAATTCCACACCTTGGAGTAGATCCTCCTGGTGACCAGCTTCCTGCTGCCCAAGAGGGTCTCAATTACCCTATCAGAGCACCCCTTACCCCTAAGGATCTCCTCCTCAAGAACCATGCCGTCAGTTTGAGGAATCCCGGGTCGGGGTGGAGGACTGGCCCCTGTAGGAGAAGATCTCGTCTGATTGGAAGACGGAGCAGAGGAGAAATTGACCACTTTTTCAGAGTGGCAAACCAGGTCCTTTTTGGCCACCATGGGGCTATAAGGATCAGTCCGCAATCTGAGCGGGCCAATTTTTGTAAGACCCGTGGTATTAAGACTAGTGGGGGAAAAGCCTATGCTAGATGGAAGTCCCAGTCCTGAGACAGAGCGTCCACTCCCTGGGATCCCCCTTCTCTGTTGAGAGAGAAAAAAACAATCCACTTTTTTGTTCCCTCTGTGGGCAAAAAGATCTATATCCGGAGTCCCGAACATCTGACTTATCTGGAGAAAGACCTCCTGATTTAACTCCCATTCCCCTTGAAGGATGGGTTGCCGGCTTAAGAAGTCTGCCACCACATTGGCGGTTCCTCTTATGTGAACCGCCGATATGGACTGAAGATTCTCTTCGGCCCAGTTTAGGATGTTCAGGACTAGACTCAGTAGTTTCCTGGATCTGGTGCCCCCCTGACGATTCAGGTAAGAGACCGTTGTCACATTGTCTGACAGGACTTTGATCTCTAAGCCCTGAATCCTGTCTCCAAAGGATACTAACGCCTGGCCCACCGCCAAGAGTTCTCTGTGGTTGGAGGATGCCCCTGCCTGAGAAGGCGTCCAGGCCCCCTGTGCCTGGATGTCCCCCAGGTGAGCGCCCCAATCGCTTGCATTGGTAGTGATTCTTGTGGGATTCCACTGGTCCCAAGGTAGGCCCACCCTGAGCTTGTCCTGATCCAGCCACCAATCTAGGGAGGTCCTTACTCTTGTTGGAATAGACACCCTTGCATCCAATGACTCTCTCCTTTTGTCCCAGGAGGACAAAAGGAAGAACTGCAGCTCCCTGGAGTGGAGCTGAGCCCAAGGAACCGCTGGAATACACGAGGTCATTAGACCTAGGACCCTCATGATATGCCTGCAAGAGCACTCCCTGGTTTCTTTTAAAGAGGATACTGCTGTAACCACCTTTATTTGTTTTTCCTCTGGAAGAAACAGTTTCTGAACCTCTGTATCCACCAGATATCCCAGGAACACTTATTTGGGACGGTGCCAGAGAAGATTACTCTGTTTACTATCCAGCCCAAGGACTCCAGAGTGAAAATCACTCTGCCTACGTCTATCTCCACCTGCTCTAGGGATTGCCCGTATACGAAAAGGTCATCTAGGTAGGGTATAAGGGACACCCCCTGTAGGTGTAGGTAAGCTACAACCTCCGCCAGGACCTTTGTGAAGATCCTTGGGCTTGCAGCTAATCCAAAAGGGAAGAGCTCAGAATTGCCAATGCTGAATCCCTTCGCTCGTAAGGACTGCGAATCTCAGCAGGGACTGGTGTTCCCTGGTGATCGGGATATGAAGGTAAGCATCCCTTAGATCTATCGTGGCTAAGAAAGCACCCCTTAATAGATATAAATAGAAATAATTGCGTTGCGCTCAGGTATGTGTCTCTATAAACATTCACCCAATTGATATCATATGAAAAAAGTGCTATGTGCACGTGATTCAAACCCTGAATCCATTCCGCATATTCAAATAAAAAAAAAACATTCTTAAACTGAATGCCACATGTGTTAAATACCTGCAAATAAATATAATGCTCACTTATTGATATTAAAAAACAACAATAACCATACAAAGATTAATGTGTAAGAAAAATACAACAAAATGCTCTATGTATAAATACAAAGTGCAATGTGCAAAAAGGCACCATATATGTATCTATATACCTATAACATACCCACAATGATAATGTTCAATGAATTACAAATGAAACTTATAAATAAATACGTGCATAAAAAATAATTGTCACATGCAAAACTCCAATAAAATCATATGAGTGACAAGTGATCGATCAACACATGAGTGATACGTGATGATTTGAGATAGTGACTGTCCTTTTCTGTAGGTTCTTCCAATATAGTATCACACAGCAACATGCAGTGAAAAAGTTTCAAAGTGAACTAAAGTGCATGAAGTGTTTCACAAAGAAATCCAATAGCTGAATCGCAGTGCTCAAACTCTGCCGTGATGTGCCTCAGTGACCTCCAAAGTAGTTGCGCTCACCTCAGAGCGTGTGACACAGTGTTTAGCTGCGTCAATACAGGCTGTGGAGCCACCCCTGGGCTCAATGATGGAACAACAGATGATCTCCAGACAGGCACTTTCAGGCTCCACAAGTAACAACCCAGAAAAGAGAAGGGACTATAGTGTGATATCGCCAAATATTTTATTTAAAACATATACAAAACCCAATCCCCACACTGGGGTACTCACATTTCACAGGTGCTCTTGTGCACCAAACAATATAGGCAGAAATAGCGCTAATCGGCGTGCTGCGGGGTGTCAAAAATCCTCTGCCCAGCTCAGCACTGATCGCTCCGTCCTGGCCCCTCCCCTACGCGTCAGTGCTGAGCTGGGCAGAGGATTTTTGACACCCCGCAGCACGCCGATTTGTTTCCTGTCAGGTGGACCAGTCATCTCTCAGGTTATGCCGCCCTGGAAGAGGACTAGAGAAAATGTCAATAAGCGTATATTTATTGGTTTGCGCAAAAGTTATAGCGTCTACAAACTAGGGTACATTTTCTGGAATTTACACAGCTTTTAGTTTATGACTGCCTATCTCATTTCTTGAGGTGCTAAAATGGCAGGGCAGTACAAAACCCCCCCAAATGACCCCATTTTGGAAAGTAGACACCCCAAGGAAATTTCTGAGGGGCATGTTGAACCCATTGAATATTTATTTTTTTTGTCCCAAGTGATTGAATAATGACAAAAAAAAATAAATTTACAAAAAGTTGTCACTAAATGATATATTGCTCACACAGGCCATGGGCATATGTGGAATTGCACCCCAAAATACATTTAGCTGCTTCTCCTGAGTAAGGGGATACCACATGTGGGAATATTTGGGAGCCTAGCCGCGTACGGGGCCCCGAAAACCAAGCACCGCCTTCAGGATTTCTAAGGGTGTAAATTTTTGATTTCACTCTTCACTGCCTATCACAGTTTCAGAGGCCATGGAATGCCCAGGTGGCACAACCCCCCCCCCAAATGACCCCATTTTGGAAAGTAGACACCCCAAGCTATTTGCTGAGAGGCATGGTGAGTATTTTGCAGCTCTCATTTGTTTTTGAAAATAAAGACAGACAAGAAATTTTTTTTTCTTTTTTCAATTTTCAAAACTTTGTGACAAAAAGTGAGGTCTGCAAAATACTCGCTATACCTCTCAGCAAATAGCTTGGGGTGTCTACTTTCCAAAATGTGGTCATTTGGGGGGGGGGGGGTTGTGCCACCTGGGCATTCCATGCCCTCCGAAACTGTGATAGGCAGTGAAGAGTGAAATCAAAAATTCACGCCCTTAGAAAGCCTGAAGGCGGTGCTTGGTTCTCGGGGTCCCGTACGCGGCTAGGCTCCCAAAAAGTCTCACACGTGTGGTATCCCCGTACTCAGGAGAAGCAGCAGAATGTATTTTGGGGTGTAATTTCACATATTCCCATGGCATGTTTGAGCAATATATCATTTAGTGACAACTTTGTGCAAAAAAAAAAAAAAAAAAATTTGTCTCATTCCCGCAACTTGTGTCACAATATAAAAAATTCCATGGACTCGACATGACTCTCAGCAAATAGCTTGGGGTGTTTACTTTCCAAAATGGGGTCATTTGGGGGGGTTTTGAACTGTCCTGGCATTTTATGCACAACATTTAGAAGCTTATGTCACACATCACCCACTCTTCTAACCACTTGAAGACAAAGCCCTTTCTGACACTTTGTTTACATGAAAAAGTTTTTTTTTGCAAGAAAATTACTTTGAACCCCCAAACATGATATATTTTTTTAAAGCAAGATTAAAATGGTGGGTGTTTCATTTTTTTTTCACACAGTATTTGCGCAGCGATTTTTGAAACGCATTTTTTGGGGAAAACACACTTTTTTACATTTTAATGCACTAAAACACACTATATTGCCCAAATGTTTGATGAAATAAAAAAGATGATCTTAGGCCGAGTACATGGATACCAAACATGACATGCTTTACGATTGCGCACAAACGTGCAGTGGCAACAAAATAAATACATTTTTAAAAGCCTTTACAGGTCTACTGCAAAAATTACTGCCCTCGATCTGACCTTCGCGGTGATACCTCACATGCATGGTGCAATTGCTGTTTACGTTTGACGATAGACCGCCGCTTGCGTTCGCCTTAGCGCGAGAGCAGGGGGCGACAGGGGTGCTTTTTTTTCTTATTATTTTTACACTGTTCCTGTCTTTTTTTTTTTTTTTTTATCATTTTTATTGTTATCTCGGGGAATGTAAATATCCTCTATGATAGCAATAGGTAGTGACAGGTACTCTTTTTTGAAAAAATTGGGGTCTATTAGACCCTAGATCTCTCCTCTGCCCTCAAAGCATCTGACCACACCAAGATCGGTGTGATAAAATGCTTTCCCAATTTACATCCGTCGAAATCTAAGTCATGAAATGCTCATAGCTTCCGGTTTCTTAGGCCATAGAGATGTTTGGAGCCACTCTGGTCTCTGATCAGCTCTATGGTCAGCTGGCTGAATCACCGGCTGCATTCTCAGGTTCCCTGTTGAGACAGGAGAGCCAGAGAAAAAACACGGAAGTTGGTGGGGGGGAGGGGGGGTTGGGCATTCCCTCCCACGGCTTGTAAAAGCAGTCTAGAGGCTAAATTAGCCGCTAGGATTGCTTTTACATGAAAGCCGACCGCTGGCTGAAAAGTGATACCAAGATGATACCTAAACCTGCAGGCATCATTCTGGTATAACCACTCAGTCGTGAATGGCGTACCTGAAGACAAAAAAATGGTTAACAATAAAACACAGTAAAGTATAAAAAAATTGCATACCTGAAAAGCAAACATGATAAAACATAATAACAATAAAACATTGCAGAATAGAATACAGTTAAAAAGAGCAGAACAATAGAGAGAGAACAATAAAAACGACAACTATTATATAGATATAATTTTTTTTTTTTTACACTTTTTTTGTAACTAACTTTTATAACTGTAGCCGGTTCCAGGTTCGGATCTCTCAAAATGCGATGGCATCTCAGGAGACCCTGTGAAAGTGTGCCTAGTCTGTGCAATGCTGTACCCTACGCTAATACTCAACTAGTGAATGGTAGCGTTCAAAACATTCACCAATGCAAAGACCAGGATGGTCAGGACAGGAGGGACAATAATAGCGGGTGTCACGCCTATATCCGCGCTTGCTGCAGACACAACAACTTTTTTGGGGGGGGGTTCGCTGGGTAGGGGTACTCGGGAGGACATAAAGAAAATGCCTCTCATGCAGCTGACTGCATTTGGTTGGGGATGTGAATGGGGGTAGTACGGGCGCTGCAGAAGTGGTGGGTTCCCAATTAGGATTGGCGAATGCAGCAGGAAGGACATTATGGGCACGACGGGCCTGTGTTTGTCCTTTTGGTGGTAGCGGGACACTACTTGTGCTTGCCACCTCACCAGCTTGAACTGCACTTATGGGACTCGCCACGTCACCAAGTGTTACTGCAGTGCTGGTTTGACTACAACCGGGGTGTACTAGGCCGCTGGTGCTTGCCAGTTCACCAAAACGCTACCAAATAAACTTAGCGATCGCAGGGATCAGGCCTGACTCTGCGAACGCTGCAGTTATGCATTTAGTAAGAGACAGTGATCGATCGATACTGCACTTGGGTGGGCTGGGCTGGGCCGGGCAAAACGCAGGTGCTAGCAGGTATCTGGGCTGATCCCGCTAACACTGCGTTTTTGGGAACCCTAAACTGCTGGGGACGCTAGTATAGATCTGATCAGATATTGATCCGTTCAGATACTATACCACTAAAGGAGGCGTATGCTGCATGCGTGGGTGTTAGCGGTACTGGCGCTAATCTGACGCTGCCTGGGGCGACGCATATCACTGCCGGGCGATTAGGGGGCTAAACCTTTATTCGGTAATAAACGGCAGGTGCCCTGACACTATAAAAAATAAACGAACTAACCAGCGTCACCCGTAACGGTTATATGGTGATCAGTGGTGAAAGGGTTAAAACCTTTATTAGGTAGTATATGGGGGTCCCAGTCACTATAAAACGCTGACGGCGAACCTAAATATTTACCTCCCTAACTAGCGTCACCAGTGACACTAATACAGCGATCAGAAAAATGATCGCTTAGTGACACTGGTGACGGGGGGGGTGATCAAGGGGTTAAAACTTTGTGGGGGGGTTAGGGGGGTACCCTGGACCTAAAGGGGGCTAATACTAACTGTCCTAACACAGTAACTGTCACAAACTGACACCAATGCAGTAATCAGAAAAAAAAAAACGCTTGGTGTCAGTTTGTGACGGGGGGGGGGGGGTGATCGGGGGTGTTTTGTGTGCCTGGCATGCTCTACTGTGTGTGTGCACTCACATTGATGTCTTCTCTCCTCGGCGCCGGAACGGAAAATACCGAGCCGAGGAGAGATGACATCATTTCCTTTGATGCTGTTTAGCATACAGCAGCAAAGGAATGTTTCCATTGGCCGGCGGCGATCGCGAGGGGGGGCCACGAACGGATGGCCTCCCCCTCACCTCCGATCGCCGGGGGACAGAAGAGGACCGCCTCGGGCACCGGGGGGGGGGGGGGTTCCACCGACCCTCCACCCGCGGGAGGCAAATCACGTATATGTACGTGATTTTGCCTGCCCGTGCCGCCTTGCATCGGCGTGAGGCGGTCCTTAAGTGGTTAAAGGGCTTCTTTTGTTTCTTATTATATCTCTGAAACCAATAAGGGGCATATTTTAACCAATTCTCCCCCACCTTTTCTCATGTATTCCATATCCCACTGAGGACCATTGGAATACCATGGGAAGGCTTTCTTATCACCCAGCCTTTTGCCATATCTATGTGAAATTCAGTATTACTTCCTACCCGAGGAAATGGGTCACTACTGTTCATAATTTCTGTCCATCCAGCTAAGTTAGATACCCAGGGGTTAACAACTCATCTCCACACACTCTAGCCACATAATCCTTACAATTTTCCCTGGGATTTGGAAGGGGTGAGAGATTTTTTTCCTGCGACTGACACATTATCACAATTACAGTGAAAGAAAGACTGCCTTACCTTGCAGTTTCAGTTCAACCAACAAATTACATTTCAGTTCATACAACAAATTATCTTATACTTCTATGCGATAGATAAGAAAAGCAAGACAGATGTGGGTCACGGTGCCTTAATACCTTTTCCTCCTTTCCAAAAGTAGTATATTACTATTTATTTAAATTATTCTACCTTAGGTCTACCTAAGACCGTTTTTCAAAGTCCTACCAAAGGACAGGTCTACGCAAGACCTCTTTAACACTTATAAGGCATGGTTCGTTATCTTTCTAATAAATTTAAGGGTCTAAATTTTTATCAGAGCCGAGGCAAGAAAATTCGTCAAAATAAGACAAAAAATATACTTACCACGGATGATTATTTTATCCCGGAACGAGCCCCAATTTGATATGAATTATCGGTTCTGGACTATCCTTTGTATTAATTTGGCAAGCCATCCGTGGACCCCTCGGAACCGAAGAGACAAATTCAGTTAAGACAGAAAGCAGAATTGTGTTCACCAAACTTAGCCGGTCTTTTACTGAGAAGGCATACAGTATTTATGGAATTCAGGAACAAAAGATAAAGGAAGGAGTGTTTAGCTCCATAAGCTTGGCGGCATGGCTTGGCGCATGGAGAGGAAGGATGTCTAATAGCTTGGTTCCCGCCCTGAGAACGGCACAGCCGCCAGAGCGACCATCGGCTTCCCATATGAGCAGGAGAGGCTGCAGCAACACCCCCCGCACCCGGGGACCCAGAAATCAGGGGAAATTGGCAGTTATTTCCCCGTGAGGCGACCGGACAGCAAGGCCACGCTGGTTTCCAAGATGGCGGTGACCCACTCGGCGGCAGCACAGGCAGCACACACTGCCTCCAAGGTACAGGCCGTACACCCCCCTCACTCACCCTGGTCCCCAGAGCCAGAAACGCATAGCCCAAGGAGTTATTCGCACTCCAGAAGCCCCTCTCCTCCTCATCGCAGCCAGGGGGACAGATGGGACATGAAGGCCTAGATTAAGGCCCTCCCTACAAAGCAGGACATTGAATCCTACATCAGCAGGCTGGAGAGATCATACAGAAGAGAGATCAGTGATCTCCGCAAGGACATAGGCCACCGCATAGAAGATATTGAATCCACTGTAGAGGAATCAGTATCCAGAACCTCAGAGCATGAATGCATCTTGCAGGAGCACACTAATCAAATCCAACAACTGTTTTACGGTCTGGAGGACCAAGAGAACAGAAGCCGTTGCAACAAGATCTGCATCCGCGGATTGCCAGAGTCAATGGAAAACAAAGATTTAGCAATGGCTGCCACCTCTATGTTTAACCAGATGCTGAACAAGCCCAAAGAGACACCACTTGAAATAGACAGGATCCACAAATCCCTGGGACCCCGCAACCCTAACCCAGCTTACCCCAGAGATGTCATTTGCCGCATACATTTTTTCAATGAGAAATCTGACATTATGCAGGCAGCTCGTTCCCAGGAATCCATTTTGCTCAATGGCACCCCTGTAATGCTCCTGACGGATCTGTTGAGACAGACCCTGCTCATGCGGAAACCCCTGAAACCGATGCCTTACAAGCTAAGCAGATCAAATACAGGTCGGGGTTCCCTTTCCATCTTTCCGCATCCCATAATGGCAAGTCAGCTACCTTCCGTACACTCGGGGACCTGGCTAACTTCTTAGGTACTTTTGAACTTCCGCAAATCCAGGTTCCGGAATGGCCCCTCAGATCTGCAACTTCAGGCCTCTCTATCTCCTCTGGATGGGAAAAGCAATCCAAAAATAAATGCTCTCAATCCCGCACTTCCAAATCTCCCTCAGGATGAAATACCACCCTCCCCACCGGACGGCATCTTATCAGTTTATTCGGGACTTGATTTCCTCTCCCCTGGTTTTTGTTCCTTCCCCCCCCTGACCCCAACGGTCACTCTCCACAGGAGGGAGGAAGAGATGGACTCATCAGCTGTAATATCTATTGCAGCTGCACTCAAGGTTTATTTTCAATGTTTTGAACATGTTATCAGTTACTCGTTTTATATGTTTGTTATCATATGCACAGTTATCAGGTGTTTGGTGACCCTGTGAAAGCCACCTCTAGCTCGATTAATAGTGATTCAATCAGATTACGGTGCTGTGTGAAATATTTGAGCAAAACTAAACACGATTAGGATGGGGGTGGAGCTCCCCTGGTCAGACCAAACACGTTCCCCACAATAGGGTTCACAGAGTCTTTAATGCCTCTGTATCTGCTATGTTTTTTAGTTTTAATCTGTAGTGCCCATTATCTTTACCCCAGAATGGACACTAGAGGAAGCAGTCTATAGATAGTAACAGAGTGCTTAGTCATAAGCAATATATCAAACTGATGCACTGCTCCCTAGGACACCTTTCCCAATTCTAATTTGCACTCAACATACACAGAGTATTGGCATAAATGAATAGTAAAAAAGTCCAGCAATCAAACACTGAATCATAAATACTAAAAACAGCGCTAAAATAAAAGCCACAAAAATTATCACAGTAAGTGGCCAGAGCAAAAATAAGAGTCTCTATGTAGAAGGTAATGGTGAAGACAGTTCAAGGTTTTTATAGGTGTAAAATCACTGATGTCCAAGTGTGCACCTTTCACCAGAAAGAAAGCATGTTCCACCACATGATGCACACTCCCCCAGGGGGTCAAACTCACCAGAAGTAGGGTGCCCCCGTGTCCCGGATTGCCCGGGATTGTCCCTTAATGCATAGTTGTGTCCCGGGTCCCTTCATTCCGGGACAATACAGTGTCCCGGAATGAAAATTAAAAAATACTGCCAGCTCGCCACCCTGATACATTGCTTCGCTCAGCCGAACTAACTGGTTGCTAGGGCCGCCCTGCCTCGCATCTAGCAACCAGTGACGTCGGCTGAGCGAGGCTTACCCAGTGCTGCCCTGCGCTGAGTAGCGCGCCTCCGTGTCCACCACGCTCCTCGGTCCACCTCAGCTCCGCCCCCTAATTCCGGCTCCCTCAGTCCCTCCCCCTGCCTGTCCCCCTGTCCGTCCGTCCCCCTGTCCGTCCGTCCCCCTGTCCGTCCGTCCCCCTGTCCGTCCGTCCCCCTGTCCGTCCGTCCCTCTCACTGTCCGTCCCCCTGTCCGTCCGTCCCTCTCACTGTCCGTCCCCCTGTCCGTCCGTCTCACTGTCCGTCCCCCTGTCCGTCCGTTCCTCTCACTGTCCGTCCCCCTGTCCGTCCGTCCCCCTGTTCGTCCGTCTCACTGTCCGTCCCCCTGTCCGTCCGTCTCACTGTCCGTCCCCCTGTCCGTCCGTCTCACTGTCCGTCCCCCTGTCCGTCCGTCTCACTGTCCGTCCCCCTGTCCGTCCGTCTCACTGTCCGTCCCCCTGTCCGTCCGTCCCTCTCACTGTCCGTCCCCCTGTCCGTCCGTCCCTCTCACTGTCCGTCCCCCTGTCCGTCCGTCCCTCTCACTGTCCGTCCGTCCCCCTGTCCGTCCGTCCCCCTGTCCGTCCGTCCCCCTGTCCGTCCGTCTCACTGTCCGTCCCCCTGTCCGTCCGTCCCCCTGTCCGTCCGTCCCCCTGTCCGTCCGTCCCCCTGTCCGTCCGTCCCACTGTCCGTCCGTCCCACTGTCCGTCCGTCCCACTGTCCGTCCGTCCCACTGTCCGTCCGTCCCACTGTCCGTCCGTCCCACTGTCCGTCCGTCCCACTGTCCGTCCGTCCCACTGTCCGTCCGTCCCACTGTCCGTCCGTCCCACTGTCCGTCCGTCCCACTGTCCGTCCGTCCCACTGTCCGTCCGTCCCACTGTCCGTCCGTCCCACTGTCCGTCCGTCCCACTGTCCGTCCGTCCCACTGTCCGTCCGTCCCACTGTCCGTCCGTCCCACTGTCCGTCCGTCTCACTGTCCGTCCGTCTCACTGTCCGTCCGTCTCACTGTCCGTCCGTCTCACTGTCCGTCCGTCTCACTGTCCGTCCGTCTCACTGTCCGTCCGTCTCACTGTCCGTCCATCCCCCTGTCCGTCCCCCCCCCTGTCCGTCCATCTCACTGTCCGTCCCCCTGTCCGTCCATCTCACTGTCCGTCCATCTCACTGTCCGTCCATCTCACTGTCCGTCCATCTCACTGTCCGTCCATCTCACTGTCCGTCCATCCCCCTGTCCGTCCATCCCCCTGTCCGTCCATCCCCCTGTCCGTCCATCCCCCTGTCCGTCCATCCCCCTGTCCGTCCGTCTCACTGTCCGTCCCCCTGTCCATCCGTCTCACTGTCCGTCCGTCTCACTGTCCGTCCGTCTCACTGTCCGTCCATCCCCCTGTCCGTCCATCCCCCTGTCCGTCCCCCCCCTGTCCGTCCCCCCCTGTCCGTCCATCTCACTGTCCGTCCCCCTGTCCGTCCATCTCACTGTCCGTCCCCCTGTCCGTCCATCTCACTGTCCGTCCATCTCACTGTCCGTCCATCTCACTGTCCGTCCATCTCACTGTCCGTCCATCTCACTGTCCGTCCATCTCACTGTCCGTCCATCTCACTGTCCGTCCATCCCCCTGTCCGTCCATCCCCCTGTCCGTCCATCCCCCTGTCCGTCCATCCCCCTGTCCGTCCGTCTCACTGTCCGTCCCCCTGTCCATCCGTCTCACTGTCCGTCCCCCTGTCCGTCCGTCTCACTGTCCGTCCGTCTCACTGTCCGTCCGTCTCACTGTCCGTCCGTCTCACTGTCCGTCCGTCTCACTGTCCGTCCGTCTCACTGTCCGTCCACCCCCCTGTCCGTCCACCCCCCTGTCCGTCCATCCCCCTGTCCGTCCCCCCCCTGTCCGTCCATCTCACTGTCCGTCCCCCTGTCCGTCCATCCCCCTGTCCGTCCATCCCACTGTCCGTCCATCTCACTGTCCGTCCATCTCACTGTCCGTCCATCTCACTGTCCGTCCATCTCACTGTCCGTCCATCTCACTGTCCGTCCATCTCACTGTCCGTCCATCTCACTGTCCGTCCATCTCACTGTCCGTCCATCTCACTGTCCGTCCATCCCCCTGTCCGTCCATCCCCCTGTCCGTCCATCCCCCTGTCCGTCCATCCCCCTGTCCGTCCCCCCCCCTGTCCGTCCATCTCACTGTCCGTCCATCTCACTGTCCGTCCCCCTGTCCGTCCATCTCACTGTCCGTCCCCCTGTCCGTCCATCTCACTGTCCGTCCATCTCACTGTCCGTCCATCTCACTGTCCGTCCATCCCCCTGTCCGTCCATCCCCCTGTCCGTCCATCCCCCTGTCCGTCCATCCCCCTGTCCGTCCATCTCACTGTCCGTCCCCCTGTCCGTCCATCTCACTGTCCGTCCCCCTGTCCGTCCATCTCACTGTCCCTCCATCTCACTGTCCCTTCCCCTGTCCGTCCATCTCACTGTCCGTCCCCCTGTCCGTCCATCTCACTGTCCGTCCCCCTGTCCGTCCATCTCACTGTCCGTCCCCCTGTCCGTCCATCTCACTGTCCGTCCCCCTGTCCGTCCATCTCACTGTCCGTCCCCCTGTCCGTCCATCTCACTGTCCGTCCCCCTGTCCGTCCATCTCACTGTCCGTCCCCCTGTCCGTCCATCTCACTGTCCGTCCCCCTGTCCGTCCATCTCACTGTCCGTCCCCCTGTCCGTCCATCTCACTGTCCGTCCATCTCACTGTCCGTCCCCCTGTCCGTCCATCTCACTGTCCGTCCCCCTGTCCGTCCATCTCACTGTCCGTCCCCCTGTCCGTCCATCTCACTGTCCGTCCCCCTGTCCGTCCATCTCACTGTCCGTCCCCCTGTCCGTCCATCTCACTGTCCGTCCCCCTGTCCGTCCATCTCACTGTCCGTCCCCCTGTCCGTCCATCTCACTGTCCGTCCCCCTGTCCGTCCATCTCACTGTCCGTCCCCCTGTCCGTCCATCTCACTGTCCGTCCCCCTGTCCGTCCATCTCACTGTCCGTCCCCCTGTCCGTCCATCTCACTGTCCGTCCCCCTGTCCGTCCATCTCACTGTCCGTCCCCCTGTCCGTCCATCTCACTGTCCGTCCCCCTGTCTGTCCATCTCACTGTCCCTCCCCCTGTCCGTCCATCTCACTGTCCCTCCCCCTGTCCGTCCATCTCACTGTCCCTCCCCCTGTCCGTCCATCTCACTGTCCCTCCCCCTGTCCGTCCATCTCACTGTCCCCCTGTCCATCTCACTGGCACTGCTGGTAAGCCAGGATCCACCATGGCAGCCTGTGCCCAGTGCCAGTCCAGGGGCCGACTACTCCCGCTGCCTGCAGCTCATTGCCAGGCCAGCAGCCAACTCACTAATACTATTCTATGAGAAGATGCATGCTTGCAATGAATCATGTGTTGCTTTTAACAATGTTCCTTCTAGAATCTGATATTGTATGTTCATAACAATAAAATTTCTTTTTTTTTTTTTCCTTCACATATGTATTTCTGTGTGGCGGAAAGTCTGGCTATCTCATTCCAAATAGGGTGACCACCTTGGTATTAGACCCCTTTCACACTGTGCCCCCCGGGCGTCAGCGGTAAAGCGGCGCTATTTTTTTAACCCCCCCATTAGCGGCTGAAAAGGGGTTAAATCCGCCTGCAAAATGCCGCCGCAGGGGCATTTTGCCGGCGGTATAGCAGCGCTGCCCCGTTGATTTTTTTGGGGGGCGCGGGTGCGGGGGGGGGGGGGGTTGTCCCTGAATGGCAGTTTGGAAATGTGGTCACCCTAACCAGAAGCCACTATTAAAAGAGCATTGAATGGGTAGTCAGCATCCACTTCAATAGTCAGTCCTCATCAGCAGGATTCACTGGTAAAGGGGCTCCATATATATATCATAAAACACAAGAGCAACACCAACATAGCGTAATCCTGTTTATTCATGTAAAAATCCCCTAAACAGCAGTGTTCCCCTTAATCCTAACTGTGTACATTGTAACATATTGAAAAAAGCAAATAATCAAGCCCAGAGGGCGCTGTCACCATGTCTAGCCGTCCAGGATGGGATGTGTGTTTACCTGCGGACACCACACTATCTTCCTGGTGGATGGTAGCAGACAGTGGAGCACAAGCATCACTTCCGTATCGTTGTGTAGGCCACGCCCTGACCGGTTTCGTCATCAAGGACTTCTATAGAGGGCGTGGATACACGACATTACAATTGATATAAATAGAAGTGCCCTAAGGATCTAGCCAATCAGGCTCGCCCAGTAACTGATGACGGCTGTCAGGCTTTGCAACCTAACTAGCCATAAAATCAAGTGCCTCTAATCTCTCAGCCAATCGGGCGCTGCTAGCAACAAATGACAGTGATCAGCCCCAGCGTTCTGATTGGACAAGAGCAGTGAAATATCGCAAACGGCACAGGACAGATAGAAACATAGCAATGTCACTTGCATTTAGATAGAAGATATACATAGAGCAGTGATGTAGCAGTAAGGGCAGTAGTCATGGTGAACGGTAGAGACCTTGAGCAGTACAGGCACATTAGAGCATAAATATAACAATACAAATCAGACAAAATGCAGGTGCCCTAAGCATCTAGCCAATCATGTTTGCCCGGCAACTAATGATGGCCGCCAGGCTTTGCAACCTAACTGGTCACAAAATCCAATGCCTAAAAACTCCCGGCCAATCAGGTGCTCCTGGCAACAAATGACAGCAAGCAGCCACACGTCCCGATTGGATAAGAGCAATGGACTGTCTCAAACAGCACAGGAAAACTGCAGACATAGCCGTGTTAATTGCATTTGTTAGTAAATGTCTACAGCGTAGTGGAGAGGCAATATAGGCAGTAATCATGATGGGAGACAGGAACTTCGAGCAGCATCAGCACATTAAAGCATAAATATATAGATAAAAAACGGATCATAAGTATAAAATTCTAAGACAGATATGGAGTAAAAAGCATTAAAATGGGCTCATATCAGTGCAACTCATAATATCAATACTATATACGTCAAGATAAATTAAATTGAAACTTAAGACTAAAATAACTGGACGGGTAAAAAATCCTAAGTGTCCTAAAGATTGAGAGAATAAACTCAGAATAAAGACACATAGTTGTAATTGGCAAATAAATAAGGGGAGAGAAAAATAAAAAATAATTCGCACCACAGGATACTAAAACGATATTGTAAAAAAGGGGGTCAATTAATAATCACCAATAAAACAGTTGATGTCTAGGTCAACGTTTAACCTTTTAGGTGATAGGGTATCGACCAGGTATATCTATTGGGTCTCACGTTTATGCCGCGTACACACGGTCGTACTTTTCGTCTACAAAAGTCGGACAGCCTGTCCGACAGACTTCCGGCAGACTTTCGGTGGACTTGCGGCGGACTTGCGGCCTACTTTCTAACGAACGGACTTGCCTACACACGACCACACAAAAGTCTAACGGATTCGTACGTGATGACGTACACCGGACTAAAATAAGGAAGTTCATAGCCAGTAGCCAATAGGTGCCCTAGCGTGGCTTTTTGTCCGTCGGACTAGCACACAGACGAGCGGATTTCGGGGTCCGTCGTAGTTACGAAGTAAAGTTTTAAAGCATGTTTCAAATCTAAAGTACGTCGGATTTGAGGCTAAAAAAGTCAGTTGAAAGTCCGGAGAAGCCCACACACGATCGGATTACCAGCCAGCTTTAGTCCATCAGCGTCCGTTGGACTTTTGTAGACGAAAAGTAGGACCGTGTGTACGCGGCATTAGAGTTCTCTTACTCGGTTAGCACCTCTCCAAAAGGGTTTAAGATGGTCGATACCCCAAAATTTCAATCCAGATGGATCTTGCCTATGGTGTATTTTAAAATGTAATGATACGTTATGGTCTTTAAAACCTATTTTAATATTGGCGATATGTTCTGCAATCCATACTTTTAACTGTCTTTTTGTACGAACCTATGTAGATGAGCCCACAGGGGCATTGGAGTGCGTACACCACATAGGCTGTATTGCAGATGATAAATTCCTTAATTTGAAATTCTTTGTTATTGGAGGTAGACACAAAACTTATCGATGGCTCTGACCGGTGTATTCACATCCTTGCATGCCCGACATCTTCTGCATGCGAAAAAGCCGTCTTTATCCCAGAATGACGGGGGTCTACATGGAGGACACATACAAGAAATTAAATAATGACCCCACCTCCCAGTATGAAAATGAATTACAGGCTCTGGTGGATTCAGGATTCGCAACAGGAGTTCTTTCTACCAAAGAGAAAAAATACTTAGTCCCAAGTAGTAGTAGAATTCCAACGATATATACTTTGCCGAAAATCCATAAGGATCTTCATAGCCCACCCAGGAGATCAATTGTCAACGGGATTGGATCGATAACATCACAAATGGGTCAATATCTGGATCTCTTCCTTCAAAAGAGTGTTATACGAACCAGAGCCTACCTACGTGACACAAAAAAATCTACTACAGCTACTTCAAGAAATTGATTTGTCTGAGAGAAAAGAAGTTTACTTAGTTACAGCAGATGTGGCTTCCCTATATACCATCATTCAACACGATAATGCCCTATTGGCCCTAAATTGGGCTTTAAGCCAGAGGGAAGATCTATCCCATAATCAGAAGGTGTTTTTACGGAATGCACTTGATTTCTGCTTAGGCCATACCTATTTTTGGTACAATGGAGACTTCTACTCTCAAAAACGCGGTGTAGCTATGGGTGCCAAGTTTGCCCCAAGTATAGCAAACCTATTCATGGGCGAATGGGAGAATAAAACAATATTCTCCAGAAAAAGGGACCAACTATTACTTTATAGAAGATGTATCGATGACCTGTTCTTCATCTGGTCTGGAACAATCACATCGTTACAACAATTTCTTGAAGAACTGAATCGCAATACCAATAATATACAAGCGAATTCAGTGACAATGAAGTTCATTTCCTGGATGTCAACATTTTTAGAAAGGGAAATAAGTTCTGTACCTCAGTATATTTTAAACCCACAGACTCTAATAGCTATTTACCAATACAAAGCGGACACCATCCGATGTGGCTAAGAAACATCCCAAAGGGACAATTTACCAGAATAAGAAGAACTTGCACGAATATTGAAGACTTTAACACACAAGCCGTAATTATAAGAAAGAAATTTGTGGAAAAGGGCTATTCTGAAGAGAATTTGGACTGTATAATTGAGAATGTGGCCTCCACCTCAAGAGAAGAACTTCTAAAGGATGTGGCACACCCTCCAGTTAATAACAATCAAGAATGGAGCTTTATTTCAGGGTTCCCCCTTTTTTACAATATCGTTTTAGTATCCTGTGGTGTGATTTATTTTTTATTTTTCTCTCTCCTTATTTATTTGCCAATTACAACTATGTGTCTTTATTCTGAGTTTATTCTCTCAATCTTTAGCACACTCAGGATTTTTTACCCGTCCAGTTATTTTAGTTTTAAGTTTCAATTTAATTTATCTTGACGTATATAGTATTGATATTATGAGTTGCACTGATATGAGCCCATTTTAATGCTTTTTACTTATTCCATATCTGTCTTAGAATTTTATATTTATGATCCGCTTTTTATCTATATATTTGTGCTTTAATGTGCTGGTGCTGCTCAAGGTTCCTTTCTCCCATCATGATTACTGCCTAAATTGCCTCTCCACTACGCTGTAGACATTTACTAACAAATGCAATTAACACGGCTATGTCTGCAGTTTTCCTGTGCTGTTTGAGACAGTCCATTGCTCTTATCCAATCGGGACGCTGTGGCTGCTTGCTGTCATTTGTTGTCAGGAGCGCCTGATTGGCCGGGAGTTTTTAGGCATTGGATTTTGTTTGCCAGTTAGGTTGCAAAGCCTGGCAGTCGTCATTAGTTGCCAGGCGAACCTGATTGGCTAGATGCTTAGGGCACCTGCATTTTGTCCGATTTTTATTGTTATATTTATGCTCTAATGTGCCTGTACTGCTCAAGGTCTCTACCATTCACCATGACTACTGCCCTTACTGCTACTGCTATAGGTATTACCATACTTATTACTGTCTCAGTGCACACATTCCATACCTTTCCTTCCTCATCTCTTTGCCTATTCCCCCTCTTAGCTCAGCTCAACAGCTCAACATTAGTCCCCTTCACCTCAGGACCCACAGACATTTGTTTCACCACTTCACGATCCTCACACTATGGCGACCACCTTAGAGTTTAAGATATCCTCACTAAACTGCGAGGGTTTAATACGCCGAAAAACGCAGGCAGATACTAAAGTAGCAGAAGATCGGTAAATGACATTGTTGGACAAAGAACTCTAGTATGGGAGATTTATTCCATCTTTCTGGCCAAAAAGAGTGGACACTCCTGACCCGACTAGTGTCTACATGTCAAGAGTGTCCAATACAGCTAATACAGTGTACATATAATTTTCAGCATATTGCGTCACAAGCGAACAGGCGGTACACTTCCGTTATACAAAACATTCTAACCTTTTAAAAATCAACCTAAATCAACCTACGCATGTTAACCCAGACAGGTTCTGCAAAACATATATATTTTTAAACCTTATGTAAAACTTTCATTTCTCTGCAGTGTGCTCTTGCACAAAAAGAGGAACCACAACCTGTCATAAGAAGTTTCAGGATGAAATACAAGAAATATGATTCTTAGCTGAAATTCTAAATCAGTCTTACTACACACATAACTATGGCCATATAAACTGACCCTCGTTGCCACTTCATTCCCCCCTTTGATCATATTCATAGTGATTAAGCATCACTAAAAAACATACAGTTTTTTTTTTTTTTATGGTGACCTCACTAGCAGACACAAAACATTCTTCTACCTAGACTATTCCCCATTGTCAGCTCCAGTCGGGTCTTTCATTAACTTATAAAACACTGGGATAGTGACCCTTGGCCCATGGTAACAATAAGAATGCACTCCATACACTATAGGGAGAATCAGAAAATAATTAAAATAATTAAAACTTGCCTCTGCAATACTTGAGTTGGTGATCAGGGTATGGTTTACCAGCTTACCGGTGGAGCTAAAGCTCCGAGCAGTTAGCTAAGTTTTATAGGGTGCACAAGTGGGGTTATAACAGGTTATCTGATTTTAAACGGAGCACATTGAATAGGTAGTCCCATTATGTATGCAAGTACCAGCTTCTGTGCCCTTGCATTGATAATGAGAGTGCCACAGTAACATCTTGGTAGTTATGGATCCTACTCTGGTGGTCTTTATACAAGGGTCACATGAATTACCCTCCCTCCTTTTTAACTCGGCCAGTATTACTGCTATGGCTATCAACAGTCTCATTATAAAGATTTTAGTAAACATTACATCGATGAATATCCTCAAGCTTCAGCTCATGCGTAGACCAACCAGCGTCCGGGCTGTGGTTGGAGCAGAGCTTAGTAGATGTCCTTTATCTTCCACCGTGCGTTGAGCCAGCAGCTTCCAGGGGTGTGCTGACTGCAGGGCTGGAGTTCTTCCTTCTGATTTCTCTGGTCAATCTCAGTCTCAAAGGATCTTGGGGATCCACTGTACTGTGCCAGGAGTCTGTGAGGTCAGCAGCTCGTTTTACCCTGGAGTGGTGTATCCAGGGTGTCACCTCGACTACCTTAATGGCTCTTGGGGTAGATAGCAGAACAGTCTAAGGACCTCTCCATTTTGGCCCTAGTGGGGTTAAGTTCCACTCCTTTACCCACACTGTGTCTCCTGGTTTAAAGGGGTGTACTGGGTTCGGCAAGCTTATGGGAAGTTTCTCTTGAACCCATTTCCCTATGTCTTGCTTACTCTCCCCAAGTCTCTGTATCAGTTCATGGTTAACTACCCCTCCTATCTGATGCAAGTCTCCTCTTATCCCTCTAATGATGTGTGGGGGCCTACCATACAGTACCTTAAAGGGGACAGATTTGTCCTCTTTGTTGGGGTACTCTGAATTTTCAGTAAAGCAATGGGCAACATCAAGGTCCATTTGGGTTTCCTGACAGAGCTTGGCCAGTTGTGACTTGAGCGTGCAGTTCATTCGTTCAATTTTTCCAGAGCTTTGTGGCCTATATGCAGTGTGTAGTTTCCAAGTAATCTTAAGTGCTGTTGCTAATTCCTGGAAGCACTTGTGGACAAAGGCAGGGCCATTGTCTAAACCTATGGTGAAGGGGATTCCATATCTGGGGATAAACATCTTTTACAAAACTGCTTCCGTCAATAAAGTACTCAAAGTTTGGATTTTCCAAGGGGCTGTCTTTCAAGTCTGGTCGGCTTGCATATCCATTACCTGGAGACTGTCATGAGTTAGGGGTTCCTGTGAGGTGGGGAGCAGAGTGGCTGGGTTTAAAGTGTTTACAGTCTCTAAGTGGATACGAGGATTTTTCACACAGCATAGCTTGATATTCAAACATTTGACTGTTAGTAAACCAGTGATTCCCCTTGTAATCCATTAATGCCTGTACTTGGTGTGGAACTCGGACATAAGTCTCCTGACCTAATGACAACTTGTCAGCTTCAGCCACAAGGAGGGCTGTTGCTGCGATGGCCGCAGGCAGGATGGCCATCCCTGAGCTACAGTGTCCAGTTGTTTTGAAAGGTACTCTACAGGGCGCTGCCAAGACCCCAAGTATTGTGTCAGGACTCCTACTGCTATTCCTTGTTTTTCACTGACATACAAATAGAAGACTTTTTGGCTATCCGGCAGGCCTAGCACAGGAGCCTGCATTCGGGAGACCTTAATATCTTGGAATGCTCTGTTTTGTTGTTCTCCCCATTGAAAGGGTTCCTTTTCTCCCCCCTTTGTGGATTCATAGAGGGGTCTGGCTTTTGTGGCAAAGTCCGGTATCCAGATTCGGCAGAATCCTGCCGCCCCCAGGAATTCACGTACTTGCCGTCTGGTAGTCAGGGTGGGAATCTGAAAAACAGCTTCTTTCGTGCCTTCTCCCAATTGTCTCTGTCCTTGTGATACTCTGAATCCCAGGTACTTTACAGTCTCTTGGCACAATTGCGCCTTTCTCAGGGACACCTTATAACCTGCCTCCCACAGTGATTGTAACAGTTGATTAGTAGCTTGAAGGCACTCTTCTCTATTTTTGGCGGCAATCAATAGGTCATCCACATACTGAAGGAGGACTCTACTCTCAGGATCAGACTTGAAGGATTTCAGGTCTTGGGTCAGGGCTGTTCCAAATAGTGTAGGGAAGTTTTTGAATCCCTTGGGTAAACGTGTCCATGTCAGTTGTCCCTTACCCCCAGTCTCTGGGTCCTCCCACTGGAAAGCAAAAATGCGCTGCGATTGTTCTGCCACTCTGAGACAGAAGTAGGCATCGTTTAAATCCAGAACTGTGAAATAAGTGGCCTCCCCCGGTATTAATCCTAATAAGTTGTATGGGTTCGGGACCGCTGGGTGAATGGTCATTACAGCCTGATTGACCGCTCTGAAGCCTTGAACAGGACGACTGTCACGTACCTTACAGCAGAGTCTGAATGTTGAGGGAGGCCTTTCGCACGGTTCCGGTCCTGACACCCCTGGTAGTGAGGACAGGGAGTGCCGGGGCACAGAAGGGTGCAGGTGCCTGCGGCTGGAGAACTGGAACTCGGAGATTCGGGATCCTCCAGAGACTGATGGAAGATTGGTCACCAGAACTGTTAGTAGGAGCCGGGCAGGTGTAGATTTAGGAACAACTGCAACGTCAGGACAGGCAAAGGTTGGCAACTGGCTGGCAGCGAGGTATCCAAAACAGAAGGCAAGTTCGTGGTCAAGGTCAGGCAACGGTCGGCAGCGGGCAGGTAGCGAGGTACAAGTCAAGAGGCAGAGCCGTAGTAGATAGTCCAAGCCAGAGTCGGTATAATCAGCAAGGTAGGTAGCAGACAAGGGAGATCCGAGAGAGTAGTCAGGAAGCCGGGTAATCAGGAGCAAGGTAACAGGTCACACAGATATCAGGAAGTCAGGAACTAGCTGAAGACGATCCAGCACTAGTGTCAGGCAAGGACCTTGTTTATATGTGGCGCCGAATGCCGGGATTGGTGGACGTGAACGTGCGTGCGTGAGAACGTACACCTGCTCGTATGGCTGTGCGGGTGCGTGCACATGTTCGTACGGATGCGCGGTTGTGCACGTTCGATCCGGAACTCGCTTGTATCTGTCGGGGACACCGCGCATGGCCGTTAGACGCTGCTGTATGGAGACGGAAGCTAGTGCTGTGAGTTCTCTGACATTGCCCCCTCCTTAAGGGCAGCCTCTGGATGCCTCTAGACACCGAACCCTCTGAACAAAGGCGGCAAAAAGCCCGTATGAGTCCTCGAGCATGGAGATTTGTTTCGGGTTCCCAGGAATTCTCTTCTGGGCCAAAGCCTCTCCATTTGATTAAATACTGATTTAGCCCTTGCCGTTTCCTATGGTCTAAAATGGCTTCAACTTCAAATTCTTCTTCCCCATTCACGATTATAGCTTCAGGGGGTCCTACCTCCCGATCTGGAAAGGAATTTGGTACATCGACCTTAAGTAATGAAACATGGAAAACAGGGTGGATTCTAAATGAATTGGGAAGTTCGAGTTGTAGGTGACTGAATTTATCTTCTTCTTGACTGAGAAGGGCCCTAAGTATCTAGGTCCCAGTTTCTTAGAAGGGCATGCCAATTTCAGGTTCTTAGTAGCCAGTAGGGATGAGCTTCGTGTTCGAGTCGAACCCATGTTCGACTCGAACATCGGCTGTTCGGTCGTTCGCCGAATTGCGAACGATATGGGCCGTTCGCGCCAAATTCGTGTGGCGCGTCACGGCCCATAATTCACTGTGACATCGCAGTGCATTGCTTGCTGATGATTGGCCAAGCATGCACTATGACCCGCATGCTTGGCCAATCACAGCGCCGCCTGAACAGAGAGCCGTAATTGGCCAAAGCCAAGGAGGCTTTGGCCAATTATGGCTCAGGGGATTTAGTACACGCCCCACACTATATAAGGCCGCCTGCACGGCGGCCCTGTGTAGTGTGTGTTCCGGCGTTGAAAGAGATAGACAGAGAGACAGTGTCATTTGATTTGAGTTAGATTAGGCAGAACAGTCAGTCAGTTAGCTGCACTTACAGTGTATTGTGTATATATATGCATCCCAGGTGTTGCATATATATATATATACACTGTATTCAGTTTAGCTAGATCCATTCCTGTTATCTTCTAGACTATTTACATTTAGTGCAGTGCGTCCTGCTCACAGTGTTCAGCTAGATCCGTTCCTGTTATCTTCTAGACTATTTACATTTAGTGCAGTGCGTCCTGCTCACAGTGTTCAGCTAGATCCGTTCCTGTTAAATTCTAGACTATTTACATTTAGTGCAGTGCGTCCTGCTCACAGTGTTCAGCTAGATCCGTTCCTGTTATCTTCTAGACTATTTACATTTAGTGCAGTGCGTCCTGCTCACAGTGTTCAGCTAGATCCGTTCCTGTTATCTTCTAGACTATTTACATTTAGTGCATTGCGTCCTGCTCACAGTGTTCAGCTAGATCCGTTCCTGTTATCTTCTAGACTATTTACATTTAGTGCAGTGCGTCCTGCTCACAGTGTTCAGCTAGATCCGTTCCTGTTATCTTCCTACTGACAGGCAGGCTTGTCTTGTTACAGTATTAACAGCTACCTAAAGAAAATTACTGGTGTTCTTTTGATCCTATTAGTACCACGGTCAGGCAGCTAGACTATTTACATTTAGTAGAGTGCGTCCTGCTCACAGTGTTCAGCTAGATCCGTTCCTGTTATCTTCCTACTGACAGGCAGGCTTGTCTTGTTACAGTATATAAAGCTACCTGAAGAAAATTACTGGTGTTCTTTTGATCCTATTAGTACCATGGTCAGGCAGCTAGACTATTTACAGTTAGTGCAGTGCGTCCTGCTCACAGTGTTCAGCTAGATCCGTTCCTGTTATCTTCCTACTGACAGGCAGGCTTGTCTTGTTACAGTATTAACAGCTACCTAAAGAAAATTACTGGTGTTCTTTTGATCCTATTAGTACCACGGTCAGGCAGCTAGACTATTTACATTTAGTGCAGTGCGTCCTGCTCACAGTGTTCAGCTAGATCCGTTCCTGTTATCTTCCTACTGACAGGCAGGCTTGTCTTGTTACAGTATATAAAGCTACCTGAAGAAAATTACTGGTGTTCTTTTGATCCTATTAGTACCACGGTCAGGCAGCTAGACTATTTACATTTAGTGCAGTGCGTCCTGCTCACAGTGTTCAGCTAGATCCGTTCCTGTTATCTTCCTACTGACAGGCAGGCTTGTCTTGTTACAGTATATAAAGCTACCTGAAGAAAATTACTGGTGTTCTTTTGATCCTATTAGTACCACGGTCAGGCAGCTAGACTATTTACATTTAGTGCAGTGCGTCCTGCTCACAGTGTTCAGCTAAACCTACAAATTAGTGGGGTGCGTCCACCTCACAGTGTTCAGCTAAAGCTACCTGTAGAAGGTTGGTGGTGTTCTCATACTACAGGCAGGCAGTTGATTTTGCTAGCTGCAGTATATATATATATATATATATATATATATATATATATATATATATATATCCCAGCTTAGTGCAGCTACAGGCCATTAGTATGTCTGGAAGGCCAAGAAGGAGAGGCAGACAGTCACAAGCCAATAAGAGAGGGCAAGCAGGCTCTGTGTCTAGTGCTGGTCGTGGAGACGGTGCATCCTCATCAGCACGTGGCCATGGGACACGCTTGGCCTTTTTTTCGGCAGCTGGCCGTGTTGAGCTGCAATATGCGGAAGACTTGGTCGAGTGGATGACCAAGCCGTCCTCATCCTCCTCATCCTCTCTCAGCCATGCCCAGGGTGCTTTGTCTGGCAAAGCAGCGGCCTCTTCCCTCGGCTCAATGTCATCAGTGACTCCTTCCCTAGCTCCACCATGTCCTCCTGAGGAGTCCCTCGGACTGTTTGACCACAGTGTTGGGTACATGCTCCAGGAGGTTGCCCAGCGTTTGGAAGGCTCTGATGATGATACTGAGCTCGATGAAGGCAGTAACATGAGCACGGACAGAGGGGGTGCCCAAGAAGGACAGCAATCTGGCAGTCATGCTCCCCCTGCTGCAGCATACTGCCAGGTTTGCTCCAGTGATGAGGAGGGAGGGGATGATGAGGTCACTGACTCAACGTGGGTGCCTGATAGGAGAGAGGAGGAGGAGGAGGAGGTGGCACATCACCAACGAGGCAGGATGCCCTCCAGGGGCCAGCCTAAGGGCAGCACATTGACTGCATCACATGTGCAGGGCGCTGCAGTCTCTGCGCGTTATTCAAAAAGTTCTTTGGTGTGGGCCTTTTTTGAGACGAGTGCATCAGATCGCACCGCTGCTATTTGCAACACATGTCTCAAGCGTATCTCACGTGGCCAAAACATCTCCCGCTTGGGTACCACATGCTTGACCAGACATATGTTGACCTGCCATGCAGTTCGTTGGCAAGCGCATCTAAAAGACCCACACCAAAGAACAAGGAGGACCTCTCCTTGCTCCTCATCAGCTGAGATTTCCAACCCCACTAGACCTTCAGTCCTCTCTGAGACCTGCACTGAGAGGAATGAAGGTGTAGAATTAGGTGTGTCACAGCCAAGTACTTGTGGGCAATCTGCTTTTGGTACACCGACGTCAGATTGTACCAGGCAAATTTCCCTGCCCCAGCTGCTGCACCGCCGAAAGAAGTTTGCTCCCAGCCATCCACATGCCCAGCGGTTGAATGCTAGCTTGGCAAAATTGCTGGCACTTCAACTGCTGCCTTTTCAGTTGGTAGACTCTGCCCCCTTCCATGAGTTTGTGGAATGTGCGGTTCCTCAGTGGCATGTACCCAAACGCCACTTTTTCTCACGGAAGGCGATTCCGGCTCTCTACCGGCATGTGAAGGCAATGTCCATGCCTCGCTGGACAGGGCGGTCAGCGGTAAGGTGCATATTACCGCTGACTCATGGTCCAGCAGGCATGGACAGGGACGTTACCTAAGTTTCACGGCGCATTGGGTGACTCTGCTGGCAGCTGGGAAGGATGCAGGACAAGGTGCAGTAGTGTTGGAGGTTGTTCCGCCACCACGCCTCCAAAATGCTAATGATTGTGACACACCTCTCTCCTCCACCCCCTCCTCTTCTTCTTCCTCCATGGCCTCTTCCTCGGAACCAGCGGTGCTCCGTAGTCGTTCAAGGGGCTACGCAAGTACGCAGGCCAAAAGATGCCATGCAGTGCTTGAGCTGGTGTGCTTGGGGGACAGGAGCCACACTGGGGCAGAGGTTCTGTCAGCTCTGCAGGGGCAGGTTCAGAGGTGGTTGACGCCACGCCAACTTAAGGCAGGAATGGTGGTTTGCAACAATGGCACCAACCTCCTCTCTGCCCTCCGACAGGGACAAATGACCCATGTGCCCTGTTTGGCTCACGTCCTTAACTTGGTGGTGCAGCGGTTCTTGGGCAGGTACCCGGGCTTACAGGATGTCCTGAGGCAGGCCAGGAAAGTCTGTGTGCATTTCCGCCGGTCATATAATGCCAGTGCTCGGGTGACGGACCTCCAAAAGGAGTTTAACCTGCCCAAGAACCGCCTAATCTGTGACATGCCCACCAGGTGGAACTCAACGTTGGCCATGCTGCAGCGGCTGCACACGCAGCAGAGGGCCATCAATGAGTACCTGTGCGACTATGGCACCAGGACAGGGTCAGGGAAGCTTGGTTTTTTTTCCCCACGCCAGTGGGCCATGATCAGGGATGCATGCACTGTCCTGTCACCATTTGAGGAGGCCACGAGGATGGTGAGCAGTGACAGTGCATGCATCAGTGACACTGTCCCCCTTGTCCACCTGTTGGAGCACACGCTGCGTGGAATAATGGACAGGGCACTTGAGGCAGAACAGAGGCAGGAAGAGGAGGACTTCCTTAGCTCTCAAGGCCCCCTTTATCCAGACAGTGTTTCTGCGTGCCCGCCGATCACACAGGAAGAGGAGGAGGAGGAGGAGGAAGATTGTGTCAGTATGGAGGTGGAGCCTGGCACTCAGCATCAGCAGCAGTCTTTAAGGGATCAGTCCCAAGAAACACATGGACTTGTACGTGGCTGGGAGGAGGTGGCTGCGGACCATGTCGTCCTTAGTGACCCAGAGGACTCCGGACCGAATGCCTCAGCAAACCTACGCTGCATGGCCTCCCTGATCCTGCAAAGCCTGCGTAAGGATCCTCGTATTCGTGGTATCAAGGAGAAGGACCAATACTGGCTGGCAACCCTCCTTGATCCACGTTACAAGGGTAAGGTTGCGGACCTTATCTTGCCATCGCAGAGGGAGCAGAGGATGAAACATCTTCGGGAGGCCTTGCAGAAAGGTCTGTGCAACGCGTTCCCAGAGACTGGGAGGTTACAAACTCCTGTTTCTGGACAACGTGTTGCTGAGGCTTCGGTCAGTCAAAGAAGGAGCGGTGGAGAAGGTGGCCGTCTGACCGATGCGTTCAGACAATTTTTTGGTCCGCAGCCCCAAGGTATGATCGGTTCCAGCAACCATCGCCAGCGTCTGTTTTACATGGTGCAGGAATACCTAGGGGCAAGATCACACTTGGACACCTTTCCCACCGAAAATCCTCTGGGTTACTGGGTCTTGAGGATGGATCACTGGCCAGAGCTTGCACAGTATGCAATTGAGCTACTGGCCTGTCCTGCATCCAGCGTTCTTTCGGAACGCACATTCAGTGCTGCTGGAGGCGTGGTAACCGATCACAGGGTGCGTCTGTCGATCGACTGACCTTCATAAAATGAATCAGTCTTGGATCACCACCAGCTACCAAGCACCTGATGCTGATGTAACCGAATAATTTTTTTTGAAATCTCAGATCCCTTCAAAGACTGCCTATGCTGATGCTGAGTGACTATCCCTGAGTAATTATCCTCTTCCTCCTCAATCATCACGCTGATAGCTTGTAAGAACATTTTTGGTTCTGGGCGCCACCACCAGTGCCTAAGGTACAATTTTTCAGCCCCTGTTCAACAGGGGCGTGTAATTACAATTTTTGATGTAATACTTTGCAGCAGGGCTCGTTCCTGCATTCCAACTAGAGTGTCTGTGAGGGGTTGCAGTGTTGTGGCACCAGCACCAGTGCCCAAGGCCCAATTTTTCTTCTCCTGTCTAACAGGGGCGTGTAATTACAATTTTTGATGCAATACTTTGCAGCAGGGCTTGTTCCTGCATTCCAACTAGAGTGTCTGTGAGGGGTTGCAGTGTTGTGGCACCAGCACCAGTGCCCAAGGCCCAATTTTTCTTCTCCTGTCTAACAGGGGCGTGTAATTACAATTTTTGATGCAATACTTTGCAGCAGGGCTCGTTCCTGCATTCCAACTAGAGTGTCTGTGAGGGGTTGCAGTGTTGTGGCACCAGCACCAGTGACCAAGGCCCAATTTTTCTTCTCCTGTCTAACAGGGGTGTGTAATTACAATTTTTGATGCAATACTTTGCAGCAGGGCTCGTTCCTGCGTTCCAACTAGAGTGTCTGTGAGGGGTTGCAGTGTTGTGGCACCAGCACCAGTGCCTAAGGCCCAATTTTTCTGCCCCTGTCTAACAGGGGCGTGTAATTACAATTTTTGATGCAATACTTTGCAGCAGGGCTCGTTCCTGCATTCCAACTAGAGTGTCTGTGAGGGGTTGCAGTGTTGTGGCACCAGCACCAGTGCCCAAGGCCCAATTTTTCTGCTCCTGTCTAACAGGGGCGTGTAATTACAATTTTTGATGCAATACTTTGCAGCAGGGCTCGTTCCTGCATTCCAACTAGAGTGTCTGTGAGGGGTTGCAGTGTTGTGGCACCAGCACCAGTGCCCAAGGCCCAATTTTTCTGCTCCTGTCTAACAGGGGCGTGTAATTACAATTTTTGATGCAATACTTTGCAGCAGGGCTCGTTCCTGCGTTCCAACTAGAGTGTCTGTAAGGGGTTGCAGTGTTGTGGCACCAGCACCAGTGCCTAAGGCCTAATTTTTCAGCTCCTGTTCAACAGGGGCATGTAATTACAATTCTTGATCTAATATTTCACAGCAGGGCCCTGTGAGGGCTTACAGTGTTGTGGCCACAGCAACACCTAAGGCCCAAATTTCTGCTGAGTATATAGGGCAGGACCCTACTTTCAAACATCTAACTTACAAACGACTCCTACTTGCAAACGGAAGGAGACAACAGGAAGTGAGATGAAATCTACCCCTAGGAAGGGAAATTCTCTCCTGTAAGAGTTAATATGGGAAAAAAAATTCTCCTTTCCACTGATGCTTTCCAATCCTTGTTCCACAAAAAAAAACAAATTTTCAAAAAACATTTTTCATTGGGACAAAAAGTGAGGTGAAATCTTCTGAAGAGGAGGAAAGACAGCAAAACAAATGTCACAGGGGTGATAACCCTTCCCTATGTTTTCCAAAAAGCTTAAAAAAGATTTTTTGGCTGGAGCTAAACACATTAAAAATGTACCCGTTCAAAATTACAAAGAGATTCTACTTAACAACAAACCTACAGTCCCTGTCTTGTTTGCACCGCCTGTATACTGCTGTTCAGAGTATATAGGGCCTGGTGGCCCCACACCTTTCCTTATTTTAATTTGGGTGCGGGGTTCCCCTTAATATCCATACAAGACCCAAAGGGCCTGGTAATGGACTGGGGGGTACCCATGCCATTTGTCTCACTGATTTTCATCCATATTGCCATGACCCGACATTACATTAAACCTGCAAGCAGTTTTAAATGAGATTTTTTCCTTTAAAAATGACATTTGGTGCAGGGACTGTTCTAAACACGGGAAACACGCGTCACTTTACAGGCATACTATAGACACCCCCCAGGTACGATATTTAAAGGAATATTTCACTTTTTTTTTTTTTACTTTAAGCATCATTAAAATCACTGCTCCCGAAAAAACGTCCGTTTTTAAAAGTTTTTTTTGCATTGATACATGTCCCCTGGGGTAGGACCCGGGTCCCCAAACCCTTTTTAGGACAATACCATGCAAATTAGCCTTTAAAATGAGCACTTTTGATTTCGAACGTTCGAGTCCCATAGACGTCAATGGGGTTCTAATGTTCGTGCGAACTTTCGGTCCGTTCGCAGGTTCTGGTGCGAACCGAACCGGGGGGTGTTCGGCTCATCCCTAGTAGCCAGCCACACACAATCACCAACCTTTAAATCCAACTCTCCCCTTCTTTTCTTGTCAAAGAACCTTTTTATTATCTTCCTGTGCCTTAGAGATAGTTTCTTTAAGCAACTGATTGCAGCAAAGAAATTGAGTCTGTCCTGGACAGCAGGTACAGGAGAGTCTGGTACGAGTACTGGCAAAAAGGAAGGGTGAGAAGAATGGTGACTGGTTTGTGGTAGAGTGCGTAGCATTGTTGAATGCAAATTCCGCCAAGGGTAGCAATGAGGCCCAATCTTCCTGAGAAAAAGAAGAGAAGCAGCGTAGGTACTGTTCCAACGTTTGGTTGGTGCGTTCAGTCTGCCCGTTTGTCTGGGGGTGATATGCTGAAGAAAAGCTCAGTTTGATGCCTAGTGCCTCACACAATGACTTCCAAAACTTGTGAACTGTGAACTGTACTCCACGATCAGAAACAATGTCACTGGGAATTCCGTGGAGTCTAACAATCTCCTTAATAAAAATTCTGGCAGTCTCGGTTGCCGACAGAGTCCCTTTCTGTCACGTACCTTACAGCGGAGCCCGAAATGATGAGGGTGGCCTTTTGCACGGTTCCGGTCCAAGCACCCCTGGTGGTGGGTACAGGGAGTGCGAGGGCAACGAAAGGGTGCAGGTGCCTGCAGGCAGGAGGCTGGAACTTGGAGATATAGGAACCTCTGCTGAGGAGATGTGGAAACTGATCACCAAACTTGTTCAGCGGGAGCCAGATCAGGATCAACTGCAGAATCAGGAACAGGCAGGAGTCGGCAACAGGCTGGCAGCGGGGTACCAAGTCAGAAGGCAAAACCGTAGTCAGGAACAGGCAGGGGTTGGCAACAGACGGGCAGCAGGGTACAGAATCAGGAAGCAGAGCCGTAATCATAAGTTCAAGCCAAGGTCAGTATTGCAAGTAGAGGCAGGTTCAGCAGGCAGGGGAGATCCAAGAGAATGGTCAGAGGATAGCCGGGTTTTCAGGAACAAGGTCAGTCAGGCAAAATAACAACAGGAACAAGCTGAAGACAATCCAGCACTGATGCTAGGCAGACTCTCTGTTTATATAGGGTGCTGTGTGCCAGGATTGGCGCCAGCGTATGTGCGTACGCGCATACGCATTAGCAACTTAACACATTGGCACATGCGCGTTAGCACATTAGCACTTTGGCACATTGGCGCATGTGCGTTAGCATATTAGCACTTTGGCACTCGCGGACGCGCGTTAGCGCGTGTGCGCATTCGCATAGAGGTGCCATTGTGCATGCTCACCCTCGATCACATTTGCCTCTGGCTATGGTTCCGTGCATGCACCTTTGCATTAGCAGAATGAGGATTTGCAGCTGCTGCATGGAGACGGGTGCTTGCTGTGTGAGTTCTCTGACACTTTCATAGGGATAAAATGTGCCATCCTGGAAAAATGGTCAACTACCACAAAGACAGGTGAAAATCCATCAGAAGGAGGAAGTTCGACAATGAAGTCCATTGCAATTTTATCCTAAGGTCTCTCAGGGATGGGCAGTGGTCTCAATAGTCCCCATGCTTTGTTCTTGTTACTTTTATTCCTAAGGCAGGTCAAGCAAGAGTTTACATAATTCCTACAGTCCTTTGCAAGGTTGGGCCACCAAAAATGCCTTTGAATTAAGTCCATGGTCTTGTGACCCCCAAAATGGCCTGCTAAGGGATAATCATGACAGACCTGTAGAATGGTGGTACGTAGATCTTGGGGAACAAAAATCTTATTTCCTTGCCAGAAGAGCCCATCTTTTTCCTGGAGGTTAGTTCCTGGGGGTATTGTTGTCCCTAAAGATGCCTGACGGATCTGTGATATAACACTGGTTTGGGTTAGTAAGAAATTTCCAGCTTGCAGGATCGTATCTGGCGGTGAAGAAACCGCAGTCTCCGTGAACATGCGGGATAGCGCATCGGGTTTGATGTTTTTAGACCCTGGCCGGTAGGTAAGATGGAAATTGAAACGGGAAAAGAAGAGAGCCCATCTTGCCTGTCTGGGTCTGAGGCGCTTGGTAGTCCTGAGATACTCGAGATTTTTATGATCTGTGAAGATCAAGATGGAATGTGCTGCTCCCTCCAGGAGATACCGCCATTCTTCCAAGGCTGCTTTTATCGCCAAGAGCTCTCGGTCCCCAACGTCATAATTTCTCTTGGAGACACCTAATTTCTTGGAGAAGAAAGCCACAGGGTGCATTAAAGATTTTGGCCCTTGGCGCTGGGACAGGATGGCCCCCACAGCGCTCTCTGACGCATCCACTTCCATGGTATAGGGTAAGGCAGGATCAGGGTGTTTCAACACCGGGGCAGAGGTAAATAGCTCCTTTAATTTGTCGAACGCAGCTTGGGCCGCTGCGGTCCATTGAAAATGGCTTTGCTTCCTTGTAAGATGTGTGATGGGTGCTATAATACTGGAGAAATTTTTAATACATTTTCTGTAAAAGTTAGATAATCCAATAAAACGTTGCACTCCTTTTTTATCAGTTGGGGGTGGCCAGGACATGATGGCTGAGACCTTCTGAGGATCCATTGCCACACCCCCCGTTGATATTACCAAGCCGAGAAAGTGAATGGTCTGGCGTTCAAACTCGCATTTCTCGGCTTTAGCAAAGAGTCCGTTTTGTCTCAGTCTCTGAAGAACTTGTCTCACATGGTCACGATGTGTTTCTAAGTAGTTTGAGAATATCAGGATATCATCCAAGTAGACAATTACGAATGAGTCCAGAAAATCTCTAAAAATGTTGTTCACGAAATGTTGGAAGGTAGCGGGTGCATTGCAGAGTCCGAATGGCATAACTAAATACTCAAAGTGGCTGAAGCGTGTCCGGAAAGCTGTCTTCCACTCATCCCCCTCACGAATTGGAATCAAATTATAGGCACCTCGCAAATCCAATTTTGTGAATATCCGGGCCGAGCGAAGTCTCTGAAGCAGTTCTGGGATCAAGGGGAGAGGCTAGCGTTTCTTTATTGTTATTTTATTTAAGTCTCTGTAGTCCACACATGGGTGGAGGGAAGGATCGTTCTTCTCGACGAAGAATATTCCAGCACCAGCTGGAGAAGAGGAATGTCTGATGAAACCTTTTTTGAGGTTTTCGTCGATGTATTTCTTAAGGACCAAGAGTTTGGGTTCCGACAGGGGAAAGATTCTTCCAAACGGGATTTCTGCCCCTGGTAACAGTTCAATTGGGCAATCATAAACCCGGTGGGGAGGAAGAGTGTCTGCTTTCTGCTTATCAAACACATCCAGGAAACTATGGTATACTGATGGAACCAGTTCTTGGGATTCTGATGTAGATTTTAAACAGCCGAGGACTGAGGTTACATGGTGGAGGACCTTAAGGCAGTTCTGGAGGCAATAGCTGGACTGGAACACTACTTCGCCCGTAACCCAATTGATTTGAGGATTATGGGCTTGTAGTCACGGCATTCCCAGAATAATTGGAAACAATGGGGATGAGATGACGTCCAGGCACAATAGTTCCTGATGGTTGGGTAATATGCTGGCGGGCAGTGGTTGGGTTTTGGGAGTGATAGGCCCGGATTTAATACTTGACCCATCTGCTAGCCCTATGGAAAGTTGTTGTTGCTTGGGTGTTAATGGAATGTCATGTTGCAGGGCAAAGGCACGATCTATGAAGCAGCTGCAGGCGCCAGAGTCAATTATTACTTCTGGAAGCTGCAAGGAAACAGGAACAGCAATGTGAGCAGATCTTGTTACAGTTAGTGTTCTAGGTTCATGAGGCAGAGAGTTAAACTTATGAGTTTTATTTGGGCACATATTTGCGTAGTGGCCAGCTTCCCCACAATAGAGGCATAGGTTGTTCTGACGTCGACGCTGTTTTTCTTCGGGTGGCAGTGGTGAGCGGAGCAGCCCTATCTGCATTGGCTCCGGAGCTTCGGAGGTGGCAGCGGGTACATGGGAGGTAGACATAGGAGGATTGCTAGGAACTTTGGGCAACATCCACGTGGGTCACATCTGACTGGTTCTTTCAGATCTCCGTTCTCTTAGACGACGGGCTATCTGGATGGACAATTGGATCAGGTCCTCCAAAGAGTCTGGAAGTCCAACTCGGGCCAGCTCATCTTTCAGTGCCTCAGAGAGTCCCATGCGGAACTGATAGCGGAGGGCAGCGTCGTTCCACTGAGTATCGGAACTCCATCGCCTAAAGTCCGTTACATAATCTTCCGCTGGTCTACGTCCTTGCTGGAGAGCATGAAGACTGGCCTCTGCGGTGGTAGCACGTTGAGGGTCGTCATACAATTTGGCCATTTCATTCAGGAAAGAGTCCATAGTGTCTAATAGAGGACTGGCTTGCTCCAATAAGCGATGAGCCCAGGTTTGAGGTTCCCCCTGGAGTAGTGAGACGATGAACTCCACCTTGGTGCTCTCCAAAGAGAAGGTACGGGGCTGTAGCAGGAAGTATAGCTGGCAGGCATTTTTAAAGGCACAGAACTTGCTGCGATCTCCGTAAAACCTCTCTGGAGTGGGGACTCGAGGCTCTGGGGGTGGCACCATTATTGCAGGTGCTGCTGCTGAGGCCGCTGGACCAGGAGACCGAGATGCTGTAGCTGCCTGGTGAGTTGAGAGATTTGGAGATTTGGAGATAATGACTTCACTCTTTGCTCAAGTTGCCGGTAGCCATCTTGTAGGCCCTGAACTGCCTGGGTAAGGGCCGAAATCTGTTGGCACAGAGTGTCTAGAGGTGAGGTCCCACTTTCAGACTCCATCTTGACTGGATTTGGAGATAATGACTTCACTCTTTGCTCAAGTTGCCGGTAGCCATCTTGTAGGCCCTGGACTGCCTGGGTAAGGGCCGAAATCTGTTGGCACAGAGTGTCTAGAGGTGAGGTCCCACTTTCAGACTCCATCTTGACTGGATCGTACTGTCACGTACCTTACAGCAGAGTCTGAATGTTGAGGGAGGCCTCTCGCACGGTTCCGGTCCTGAAACCCCTGGTAGTGAGGACAGGGAGTGCCGGGGCACAGAAGGGTGCAGGTGCCTGCGGCTGGAGAACTCGGAGAAACACAGATATCAGGAAGTCAGGAACTAGCTGAAGACGATCCAGCACTAGTGTCAGGCAAGGACCTTGTTTATATGTGGCGCCGAACGCCGGGATTGGTGGACATGAACGTGCGTGAGAACGTACACCCGCTCGTATGGCTGTGCGGGTGCGTGCACACGTTCGTACGGATGCGCGGTTGTGCACGTTCGATCCGGAACTCACTCGTATCTGTTGGGGACACCGCGAATGGCCGTTAGACGCTGCTGCATGGAGACGGAAGCTAGTGCTGTGAGTTCTCTGACAACGACAGTGAGCTGTTCCAGCTTTCTGTACTGGGAGTAGAGGTGTATTCCAGGGAGACTGACAGGGTTTTAGAATCCCATAGTGTAGGAATTTGTTTAAGTACTTTTGTATTCCTACTAGGGCTTTTCGAGGGACTGGGTACTGTTTCAGGCTGACTGGAGTGGCTCCTCATTTTAATTCAATAAGGATTGGGGAAATGTATTTGGCTAATCCTGGTGGGTTGTCTTCTGCCCATAGTCCTGGGATGTCTTGCAGTATGCGGGCTTCAAAGGGATGGGGCAATTTTAGGATAGCCTGTCCATCAGATTGGAAGTATATGTGTGCTCTGAGTTTAGCAAGTAAGTCTCTGCCCAGCAAGGGAATAGGGGAATCCGGCATGTACAGGAACTGATGTTGGAATTGATCCCCCCCCCAAAACTACAAAGTCTTTCTAATAGGAAGGGTCTTTTGACTTTATACTTCTGCACTGCTTGGTTAATTCTGTGTCTCTCCTCAGTATTAAAAAGGGTCAATAAAAGTTGCTGGCAGTCTGACCAAGTGGGATTATGGGTCTGAGTTACTGACCGGAGCAAATCTGTCATGCCTTGGGGCTTCTCAGAGTAGGCAGGGTTATGAATATTCCAGTTCAGTAAATCTGTTGTGGTAAAAAGGGGTATAAACTAGAGTCTGATGTTCCCCCACCGCCTGTTCTCTTATGCCGCGTACACACGGTCCTACTTTTCGTCTACAAAAGTCCAACGGACGCTGATGGACTAAAGCTGGCTGGTAATCCGATCGTGTGTGGGCTTCTCCGGACTTTCAACTGACTTTTTTAGCCTCAAATCCGACGTACTTTAGATTTGAAACATGCTTTAAAACTTTACTTCGTAACTACGACGGACCCCGAAATCCGCTCGTCTGTGTGCTAGTCCGACGGACAAAAAGCCACGCTAGGGCACCTATTGGCTACTGGCTATGAACTTCCTTATTTTAGTCCGGTGTACGTCATCACGTACGAATCCGTTAGACTTTTGTGTGGTCGTGTGTAGGCAAGTCCGTTCGTTAGAAAGTAGGCCGCAAGTCCGCCGCAAGTCCACCGAAAGTCTGCCGGAAGTCTGTCGGACAGGCTGTCCGACTTTTGTAGACGAAAAGTACGACCGTGTGTACGCGGCATTAGGGGCATTTGCAGAGGTATGTTGAAAGACAGGGCAAGGGTCCGGCTATTTGCATCAGGATTTCTTGGAGTGGAAGTGGATACTTGATTGGGGAGCCCATTGACTACTACTGAGTTCCCTATTTCTGTCCTGCCTATACCCAGAGTGTTACGGTTCGGAGTATATTTACTGAGATTTGGCATTGACAAACTTGCTGAATCTGATGTAGGTGGACAACAACTTGAGTCCCCTTGTTTACTGGAAGGGGCAATTGGACATGGCTCTGACCTGTCTCTATCTGAGGTCCGTTCATCTTCATACGGGGGAGGCTGATCTGTCTCTTTGGGTTGAGAACATATGTGTTTTCTTTGTTTTGTCAGTGGTACTACTCTTGTCATAACCATAATTCTGCACTGTTCCTCTTTTTGTGGCCCCTATCCACTGCAGGTCTTTATCTCCCATTTGTCCAAAGGATGCACAATCGTCCAGACGGACGTTTTCTCCTAGCTGACTGACTGAGGATTTGTCCGAAAGATGCACAATCATCTGGTCGAACATTCCCCCTGACTGACTAGCTGAGGATTTATCCGAGAGATGCACAATCATCCGGACGGATATTCCTCCTAACTGACTGGCTGAGGATTTATCCGAGAGATTCACAATCATCCGGACGGATAGTCCCCCTAATTGACTGGCTGAGGATTTATCCGAGAGATGCACAATCATCCGGATGGATATTCCTCCTAACTGACTGGCTGAGGATTTATTTGAGGGATGCACAATCATCCGAACGAACAGTCCTCCTGGAAGGTGCGTCTTGGTCATGTTTCTGTGAGTCTGGCATAATATTCTCAAATAATCGGTCAATGGTCTCTAAGTCAAAGGTTCCCTGTGGGGGCCACCGCGTTCCATAGCGGGGCCAATCTTTCTCACACAATGTTATCAATTTCTCAGGACTACGTTTTTAATTGCAGTTCTTAGAAAATACCTTCCTAAAGTTGGAGATCATGGATTGTAGGGGAGATTCAACACTATGTTTCCCACCCATTCTTGTAACCTAAAAGACACCAAGACAGACACAGAGGGTAGGGTAAATGATGAGAATTCAGTAATGGGTCTGAATCCTCGACACAAGTAGGAACAATAGACAACGCTTCTCTCGGTCAGTGGCTTGGGCGCGGTCTCCCGGCCAGGAAACGCACTTAGAAGAGGACAACTGTCACCTCACCACAAAGTGATGTCTCATACACACATCAATCATACCAGACACTCCCACCCAAAAATTACTGACTGACTGAGGATTGGTCCGAAAGATGCACAATCATCTGAATGGACGTCTCTCTCGGAAGGTGATCAGGCTTCCCTTCTCTCGATCCGTCGAGAGGCTGTCTGGCTGTCTGACTGTTATCCAAAAACAAAAGTAAAAAGACTCTCACCTGTTCCCGTTGGAGCTCCAGCTATCTATTTCTCAGATTCCCAGGTCCTTTTGACACTACCAAGGTCGTCCACAGCAGGCCACCAAATGGGACACAGCGCAGTCTCCTAGATAACAGTTCTAGAAGGCGCCTTTTGAGACTACGATATAGCCCACAGGGCTGGCCTCTCGGACCACTCCTTGTAGGTCTGGAGGAAAACAGTGCCACCTGCCTCAACAGGTCACACCGATATTCCCCCCTCACGGCCAAATGCACCAAATAAAGTAGCAGAATATTGGTAAATGACATTGTTGGACAAAGAACTCTGGTATGGGAGATTTATTCCATCTTTCTGGCCAAAAAGAGTGGACACTCCTGACCCAACTAGTGTCTACATGTCAAGAGTGTCCAATACAGCTAATACAGTGTACATATAATTTTCAGCATATTGCGTCACACAGGCGGTACACTTCCGTTATACAAAACATTCTAACCTTTTAAAAATCAACCTAAATCAACCTACGCATGTTAACCCAGACAGGTTCTGCAAAACATATATTTTTAAACCTTATGTAAAACTTTCGTTTCTCTGCAGTGTGCTCTTGCACAAAAAGAGGAACCACAACCTGTCATAAGAAGTTTCAGGAAGATATAGAAGAAATATGATTCTTAGCTGAAATTCTAAATCAGTCTTACTACACACATAACTACACACATAACTATGGCCATATGAATTGACCCTCGTTGCCACTTCAATACTATATCATTTCCACAAAGCCAAAACGCAAATATTATTATTACAGGAAACTCATTTCCGTTCAGACACAGTCCGACCACTTCCAGACAAACACTTTACAACATGGTTTCACAGCACTAATCCCATGTCTAGAATGAAAGGGGTTTCAGTGGCCTTCCACAACTCCTTCACCCCAGAGGTACTCGATACCGACATAGACCCGAAGGACAGGTTCTTGTTTTTAAAATTGCAATATTTACAGACTGTTTTCACAATTGCCAATGTTTATCTTCCAAATCAGGACCATCTCCACTTCCTTTCCTCCGTGACAGCCCGCCTGAAGGCCTTTGGGACTCCCAATTTGATCTTGAGGGGTGACTTCAACATCCCCCTAATCCCAAGATTGGACTTGTCCACTGGTAAGTCACACATCACATCCTGCTTACTAACTAAAATACGTACCATCCTCCACAACGGAGTTGTCTCTGGTTGACACATGGCGACTCCTGCACCCTGCTGAGAGAGACTACACATATTACTCCCCTGCACATAAATTTTCCAGCAGGATAGATTACATTTTTCTTTCACAAACACTATTGGATTTAGACCCTGCCTGCCGGATCGGCCTAAAATTATGGTCAGACCACGTCCCGGTACACGTCACCCTTGGTAGGCTACCACAACGTACACGACGAAACACCTGGAGATTGAACGATAACCTACTGAGTGACATTGCGTGCACTGCTGCTGTGTCTAAAGCTATTACAGACTTTGCCCAGACCCACATACAGGACGAGACATCTGCCATGAACAAATGGGAAACTTTGAAATGCGTGTTGCAAGGGATTTTCATTCAACATGGCTCTAGACTGAAAAAAGCCCACACAGAGGACATACATCGCCTCTTCTCCCAGATCGCTTCCCTTGAAACCACACACAAACGCACCTTAGATCCCAAAACACTAGTGGAACTCTCAAATGCAAGGCGGGACCTACTGCATCTTTTTGTCACGCTCACTATTCCCAAGCTAATAAATATGGGAAACATTTAGCACGGGTTATTCACCCTAGACAACAGAGGCAAAACATTCTTCACATTATGTCCCCATCCCATCAAAAGAAATACAAGAACTCTGAAATTGTTTCCGAATTCAAGGATTTCTACTCCTCGCTTTACAACCTCCCCCTCCCGAGTCACAGACTTCTTTAGCCTCATCAGACCTTCATCAATATATACAGGACACGGCATTACCTAGAATATCTCCTTCAGAAGCGGACACTCTGGAACAACTTGTAACCTCCTCTGACTTCTTACTCACGATTAAAAGTCTTAAGAATGGCAAGAGTCCAGGCCCAGATGGATATACCCCCCAGTTTTATAAAACGTTTGTGCAACAACTAGCCCCAATCATGGCAAGAACATTTGAATAGGTGGATGAGGCACATCCTTTGCCATCACAACTCCTTCAAGCCCAGATAGTGGTAATACCCAAACCTGGAAAAGACCATTTACAATAGGCTCATATCCCTATTGAACATCGATCTAAAGCTCTTCTCCAAAATTATAGCCACACGTCTAGCCCCCCTGCTTCTCTCCATAATCCACAATGACCAAGTAGATTTTATTCCGGGCCAGGAAGTTAGGGATAACACTACGAAAACCCTACACCTCATATCATATGCTAAACACCACAACATCCCCACCTGCTTATTGGCGTGTGACCCCAAGAAAGCTTTTGATAGAGTGAGTTGGCCCTTCTTATAAGCATCCCTACAACAAATAGGCATAGGCCCATGGACATTGACCAAAATAATGTCACTATACTACTCAAAACCTTCAGCAAAATTATTGGCCAATGGTGAGGCCTCGGAGGCCTTTGGGATAAGAAGTGGCACAAGGCAGGGATGCCCATTATCGCCGTTATTTGCGCTCATTGTTGAACATTTGGCCCAAGCCATTTGTTGTAACGATTCTATTCACGGGATCCCCACACCCTCAGCCCCTCGTAAATTGTCACTCTATGCTGATGACTTGCTTCTATATGTCACCCAACCACAAGTTAGCATCCCTGCCATTCTGCTGGAGCTTGACCGCTTTGGAGCACATAGCAACTTCAAATTAAACATTGCAAAAACAGAAGCCCTGAACATATCTCTGGCACCGAAAGCAGTAGCCCTCATTCAGGGAAAATTTCTTTTCCGCTAGCAATCACGCTCGGTTAAGTATTTGGGGACTGAGATCCCTAAAGACTTACAAGACATATAAGCCTTGAATTATAGCCCTATGTTGACAAAAATTTGACGCTCTCTGGAATCCTGGCTTAATCTCAAGCTTACATGGTGGGGGCGAATGAATGTTCTCAAAATGGACATTCTACCTAAATTTCGATATTTATTTCAAACATTACCCATACTCCTCCCCAACGCATTCTTCCTCTCGCTTCGCTCCCTAGCGGTCAAGTTCATATGGCAACACCACCCATCCAGACTCAAGCACAAAATGTTATGTACTCCTAAGATTAGAGGAGTCATTGGCCTCCTGGATTTTCAACTATACCACACATCTGCCATAATCTCGAGACTCCTTGAGTGGTTCCCGAGATCAATAACCAAACCATCCATGATTATAGAGCAAGACATGGCACAGGTCGACCTTCGGGCCCTTCTCTGGGGATATAACGTCAAATTTTGCACAATGCACAAGGTTTCCCCAATGACAGCTGCAGCTCTCACTTTATGGTATAGCAAACTTAACAAACTCTCCCTATCCACTGACCCGTGCCCTCTCACCTCCCTATTTGACAACCCATTACTTCCGACCTATGTCTCTAGAGGACAATGTGGCTTATACATGCGGAAACAGTTGCCCACAGCCAGACAGTTCGTTCACCCCACCACAGGTCAACTCCAACCGCCATCAGACAGCCAGTCAACTACTCCAACCGACTGGCTCTCCACAATATCCCTGACTCAACATAGCAGGTCACTGCATCTTTCGGGACAGGTCCACAGACCACTAACGACATTTGAGGATATAATATGAAA
Source organism: Lithobates septentrionalis (assembly GCA_037952835.1). Lineage (NCBI taxonomy): Eukaryota > Metazoa > Chordata > Amphibia > Anura > Ranidae > Lithobates > Lithobates septentrionalis. The sequence goes on from JBBDGP010004460.1 coordinate 158,752, forward strand.
AAGGGAGAAATGGCGCAAGGTCTCAACCAAACATGAGGAAAAGATAAGGATATCAAAATGTCAAAAATGTACAAAATGTCCAAAAAGACAATGTGTGGCTACGATAAGGCGAATAAGTATAGGCAATATAGGACACATATACGCTATACCTAGGAATTCCCAAAAATAGCAATGAAATAGTATAAAGTTCAAATGGGAATGATACTGTGCACCAGCGGCTGCTTTCTTGAGAGTAGAGGCAAAACTCTGTAAGGCAATGTGGAGAAAAAAGACAAGAAGCGCCAATCTAAGTGCAGTATCAAAATCTAACTTTAATATAAATATCAAGATGAACGGCCAAGTGGCTACTCACAAGGACAAGGTAAAAATAAGGCACATAAGAACATGTAACTAGCCCAGGGATGTCATCTCAGCTGTTCACGATGCAGGCTCCAAACGATGTTTTCAGGGTGCTGGGAAAAGGGTGGAGAGGCAGTCCATAGTGTGGAAATCTCCGCTGATGGGTGCTAGGTTGTGGGGAAGATGGTGAAACCCAGGTGTCCGCAAGGTGAGCCGGCATCTAGTCGGGCACCGAAAGCCAGGACCGGAAGCAGGAACCAGAAACCGGTTCCTGCTTTCAGCTTCCGGTCCTGGCTTTCGGTGCCCGACTAGATGTCGGCTCACCTTGCGGACACCTGGGTTTCACCGTCTTCCCCACAGCCTAGCACCCATCAGCAGAGATTTCCACACTGCGGACTGCCTCTCCACCATTTTCCCAGCGCCCTGATAACATTGTTTGGAGCCTGCATCGTGAACAGCTGAGATGACATCCCTGGGCTAGCTACATGTTCTTATGTTACCTTATTTTTACCTTGTCCTTGTGAGTAGCCACTTGGCCGTTCGTTTTTATATTTATATTAAAGTTAGATTTTGATACTGCACTTAGATTGGCGCTTCTTGTCTTTTATCTCGACATTCGAGGATATGTGTAGTCTCTCTCAGACCCCCAGACACACTCTATCTTTGATAAATAAAGACATACAATACCACATATGCAATTCTCTGCCCAATTACACGCAAAAGTGGTCAAGGGACCTGGGCATTGAGATATCCCCAGAACAATGGTCCACTTCATACACACTTACACACAAATCGTCCAGATCAGGATTCACACAGGAGAAAAATTACAAATTGTTATCACGTTGGTACAGAGATCCAGTCATGGTACACAGGATGTTTCCAGCCACTTCGGATACTTGTTGGTGCTGTCACGGAGGAAAGGGTTCATACATTCATGTGTGGTGGGAGTGCGACAGGGTCCGCCCATTCTGGGACAGAGTTTTTAGTATTTACAATGATATGTATCAGGCCTCCTTAACCCCATCCCCTTTAATGGCTCTTTTATCCATCCTCCCAGGACCAGTCCAGTCTCACAAGAAGAATCTTCTTAGATTCTTCCTATCTGCAGCTCGTCATGTCATATCTCTGTACTGGAAAACGGATGCCATTCCCTCTATTTCTAGATGGATAGACATCCTCAATAACATAATGCTCATGGAGGAGTTACAAGCAAAGATGGAATATATCTATGAAAAATTCAATCTTCTGTGGTCCCTTTGGCGCCACCACTCCTCATCTGACCTCATCCTCAACAGCATTTCTGCCTGAGGACTAGGCCATATACTACACTACGGTGGAGGACGGTGCCGTCTTTATTGATGAAAGATATGGTTATTTTGTGTTATTTTGACAATTACCTATACTACAAAATATAGGTAACCTGGACACTACATGTCCAATAATGCTGAGTCCCCCCCCCTTTTTTTTTCTTAGCTCCCCCATCCCCTACTATACCCCCCCCCCCCATACCCTCCCCCATATGGCAGTTTGATTGTTGGTGACAAGTTCCGGGCAGTGTCCAGAGTGAGAAGACACTGCACAGAGAAATATTTTTCTAGGAAAAACTGTTTTAAACACTTAAGTTTATTGAAATTGTACTTTTTTTTTGCACTGTGGGGGGAAGGTGTGGACCACCTCCCCCATCCCACCCCCTTTCCTTTTTCTTTATTCTGTTCCCTATCCCCTCTTGATATTGTTTTCCTATATTGTTATGTTTTTGAAAAACTCAATAAAAATTATATTCAACCTTAAAAAAATAAAATTAAAAAATAACAAACAAGTCATACTTACCTCCTCTGTGCATTTGGTTTTGCACAGAGCAGCCCAGATCCTCCTCTTCTTGGGTCCCTTTTTGCTGCTCCTGGCCCCTCCCACCTATCGAGTGCCCCCTCGGCCAGCAGCTCTCTATGGGGGCACCGAGTCAGATCTCTGTGTATACATTCAGATATGGAATCCTAACCTGGCCCTGCCCCCTCTCTCCTCCGAATGGCTGACTAACTTTGACAGCCACGGGATCCAATGGCACCGCTGCTGTGTCTCAGCCAATCAAGAGGAGTGTCCCAGATGGCTTAGACACTCGTGGACATCGCTGGAAGATGGGGCTCAGGTAAGTAATTAGGGGGTTCTGGGGAGGCTGCTACACACACAACGATTTTATCTTAATGCATAGAATGTATTAGGATAAAAAAAAAACCTTCTGCCTTTACAACTTTGGTTGTTAACCCACCAAGTGAAAATTACAGTATCCTCTGTTTATTCATGTAAAGTGCTCCTGTGTCTGTGACTTATAAAAAAAAATGCAGCTATATATCTGCTTACAGAGCGCCAATCGGCATTCACGTGACCCGCCGCCTCTCTTCTCTTTTGGCCTGACAGCTGCATTTGGTGGGGTCGAGGATCCCCCCGCTGATGTCAGTCAGGAGGAGAGGAGGAGAAAGGTGGCGGGTCACGTGAGCGCCTATCAGCGCTCTGTAAACAGGTATATGGCTGCATTATTTTTATAAGGCACAGACACAGTAGCACTTTACATGAATAAACAGAGGATACTGTAAAAAATGTACAGTAATTTGAGCAGCAGAAGGGGGCGGGCACGGGCATGGAGCTGATAGGCAGGGAGGGGGGGACAGAGGAGAGACAGGAGAGCTGCGGATGATGGAGGCACATAAACTGACCATGGTGTCAGGGCTCATTAGCCATGATTACCATGGTCAGTTTACATAGAGGGGGGCAGAACCTGGCAGGATCAACCAGGTATTTCAGGAGTTACAGGGGGCCAAATAACACAGCACAAGCACTGTGCTGTATAACATGCTTTAAAGGAAGGGGATAATTTATTTTTTTAGGTTAACAAAAACGCTTTAAAGTTTAATTGCATTTAATAATTCTTGCATTGTGCACAGAGCAGGCATAGATTTATAACCTTAGTCAGATTTATAGTTCTCTTATTCTCTGTTGAGTAATTTCTACTTCATGTCAGAATAGGAAATGATGGGAAATCTCTCCAATGTGAGCACAGACAAAAGCATCAGCTAAAACTAATTTTTAGTAGACTGAAAAAGGGTTAGAACTAGGAATGAGTTTTGAGTTCGAGTCAAACTCATGTTCGACTCGAACATTGGCTGTTCGCAAGTTCGCCGAACAGCGAACAATTTGGGGTGTTCGCGGCAAATTCGAATGCCGCGGAACACCCTTTAAAAGTCTATGGGAGAAATCAAAAGTGCTAATTTTAAAGGCTTATATGCAAGTTATTGTCATAAAAAGTGTTTGGGGACCTGGGTCCTGCCCCAGGGGACATGTATCAATGCAAAAAAAAGTTTTAAAAACAGCCGTTTTTTCAGGAGCAGTGATTTTAATAATGCTTAAAGTCAAACAATAAAAGTGTAATATCCCTTTAAATTTCGTAGCTGAGGGGTGTCTATAGTATGCCTGTAAAGGGGCGCATGTTTCCCGTGTTTAGAACAGTCTGACAGCAAAATGACATTTCAAAGGAAAAAAGACATTAAAAACTACTCGCGGCTATTGTATGCCGGTCCGACAATACACATAAAAGTTAATTGATAAAAACGGCATGGGAATTCCCCACAGGGGAACCCCGAACCAAAATTTTAAAAAAAAATGACGTGGGGGTCCCCCTAAATTCCATACCAGGCCCTTTAGTTCTGGTATGGCTATTAAGGGGAACCCCGGCCAAAATTTAAAAAAAAATGATGTGGGGGTCCCCCTAAATTCCATACCAGACCCTTCAGGTCTGGTATGGATTTTAAGGGGAACCCCGCGCCAAAAAAAAAAAAAAACGGCGTGGGGTCCCCCCCAAAAATCCACACCAGACCCTTATCCGAGCATACAACCTGGCAGGCCGCAGGAAAAGAGGGGGGATGAGAGAGCGCCCCCCCTCCTGAACCGTACCAGGCCACATGCCCTCAACATTGGGAGGGTGCTTTGGGGTAGCCCCCCAAAACACCTTGTCCCCATGTTGATGAGGACAAGGGCCTCATCCCCACAACCTTGGCCGGTGGTTGTGGGGGTCTGCGGGTGGGGGGCTTATTGGAATCTGGAAGCCCCCTTTAACAAGGGGACCCCCAGATCCCGGCCCCCCCCTGTGTGAAATGGTAAGGGGGTACTTGTACCCCTACAATTTCACAAAAAAAACTGTCAAAAATGTTAAAAATGACAAGAGACAGTTTTTGACAATTCCTTTATTTAAATGCTTCTTCTTTCTTCTATCTTCCTTCATCTTTTTCTTCTTCTTCTGGTTCTTCTGGTTCTTCCTCCGGCGTTATCATCCAGCATCTCCTCCGCGGCGTCTTCTATCTTCATGGCATGGGGGGAGGCTCCCGCTCTTCTCTTCATCTTCTTCTCTTCTTCTCCTCTTCATCTTCTTCTCCGGGCCGCTCTGCACCCATGCTGGCATGGTGGGAGGCTCCCGCTGTGTGACGCAACTCCTCTTCTGACGGTTCTTAAATAATGGGGGGCGGGGCCACCTGTGACCCCGCCCCCCTCTGACGCACGGGACACGACAGGACTTCCCTGTGGCATTCCCCGTGACATCACAGGGAAGTCCCGTCAAGTCACCGTGCATCAGAGGGGGGTGGGGTCACCGGTGGCCCCGCCCCCCGTTATTTAAGAAACCATCAGAAGAGGAGACGCGTCACACAGTGGGAGCCTCCCTCCATGCCAGCATGGGTGCGGAGCGGCCCGGAGAAGAAAATGAAGAAGGGAAGAATATGAAGAAGATGAAGAAGATGAAGAGAAGAGTGGGAGCCTCCCCCCATACCATGGGTGTGGAGCGGCCCGAGGAGAAGAAGATAGAAGACGAGGAGGAGATGCTGGACGAGAACACCGGAGGAAGAACCAGAAGAGCCAGAAGAACCAGAAGAAGAAGAAGAAGATGAAGGAAGATAGAAGAAAGAAGAAAGAAGAAGCATTTAAATAAAGGAATTGTCAAAAACTGTCTCTTGTCATTTTTAAAATTTTTGACAGTTTTTTAGTGAAGTGGTAGGCCCTTATCATTTCACACGGGGGGGGCGGGATCTGGGGGTCCCCTTGTTAAAGGGGGCTTCCAGATTCTGATAAGCCCCCCGCCCGCAACCACCGGCCAGGGTTGTGGGGATGAGGCCCTTGTCCTCATCAACATGGGGACAAGGTGTTTTAGGGGGCTACCCCAAAGCACCCTCCCAATGTTGAGGGCATGTGGCCTGTTACGGTTCAGGAGGGGGGAGGCGCTCTCTCATCCCCCCCTCTTTTCCTGCGGCCTGCCAGGTTGCGTGCTTAGATAAGGGTCTGGTATGGATTTTTGGGGGGACCCCACGTCATTTTTTTTTGTACATTTTGGCCGGGGTTCCCCTTAATATCCATACCAGACCTGAAGGGCCTGGTATGGAATTTAGGGGGACCCCAACGTCTTTTTTTTTAAATTTTGGTTCGGGGTTCCCCAGTGGGGAATTCCCATGCCGTTTTTATCAATGAACTTTTATGTGTATTGTCGCCCCTTTACAGGCATACTATAGACACCCCCCAGCTACGAAATTTAAAGGGATATTATAGTTTTATTGTTTGACTTTAAGCATTATTAAAATAACTGCTCCTGAAAAAACGGCCGTTTTTAAAACTTTTTTTGCATTGATCCATGTTCCCTGGGGCAGGACCCAGGTCCCCAAACACTTTTTATGACAATGACTTGCATATAAGACTTTAAAATTAGCACTTTTGATTATTCATGTTCGTGTCCCATAGACTTTAACGGGGTTTGCGTGTTCGAACGAACTTTTTTCCTGTTCGCATGTTCTGGTGCGAACCGAACAGAGGGGTGTTCGGCTCATCCCTAGTTAGAACTTTTGAACAAATGTGGATTGTGTTATGTCTCATAGAATGGGTATCATAAGGACAGGATGTGAGGTAAAATATCCCAAGTGGGGTCAAGGAGAAAAAACCTGACAGAATTTGTAACTTAGGGTCTCAAAATAACAAAATAAACATTGTGGCTGGATTTAGGAGACTGTACAGCACAAGTTCCTTACATATAACGGTATTTAAAGCCTAAGCTTATTTAAGAAATTTAGCACAAGGTACATTATATACTATAAGTTTGTTGTGTCCCTTGTTCTGTTGGCTCCTGATTTAGAAGATGCCTTCCTCCTCTGATCCCACTCCTGCCACCCTAATCTTCCAGTGCAGCGAGGGAGTCATGACAAGCACTTAGTAAGAGTACCCGACTATGCCTATCCTTTCCACCCTCCCCACTCCATTCACAGAAATTATATTTGTAGCTAAGGATGAGCTGGACCCCCCCAGTTCGGTTCGCACCAGAACTTGCGAACAGGCAGAAATTTGTTTGAACACGCAAACACCATTAAAGTCTATGGGACACGAACATGAAAAACCAAAAGTGCACATTTTAAAGGCTTAAATGCATGGTATTGTCATAAACAGTTTTTGGGGGGAGGCGCATGCGCGGCAGCTCCCAAGATGGCCGTGAGCATCTAGAGCTCTGCTCCACCACAGCCCCTTAAACAGCCACCGGAGCTGACAGAGCACCCTCCTGCACTCCGCACCAGAACAATCGTCTTGGGGAACCCCTCGGGAACACGCAGATGTCCACGGTGCGGCGAGAAGAAGCCTCGCGTGCCAGATGACACCTGCGGACGGTCCGCACAGTTTTGACAAGATGGCGGCCGCTCCACGACGGGGATACCTGGAGGAGGAAGCAGAGGACTCCATAGCGGACCAGGATACAGCACCCCTAGCTTCAACAGGTACAGCACAACCGCCACTGCACCCGGCCTTCTCTCCCTCCTCCACTGAATCCCTGCTGGGCAGACTGAATCCAGGTCTCCCTTCCACTCCTACAGTATGCTGGATCCCAACACAGGCATGCTACTTGCTGAGAGTGAGGCATGTGAAACGACCCTAACCCCCACTGACTTCCCCTCCATGATGATAGCATTCTCACAAATGCTTTCAAGGAACCTAGCACTGAATGCTGCACAGATTACCTCTTCCATTCACGCAGACTTACAACACATAGGAATAAGGATTGATGTGATTGAGAAAAAAGCAGACTGATCTGTGGCCAGAATAAATCAAAATTCCGCCAGGCTCCAGGATGTGCAAGACCAACTAGAAACCGCATTTGCAAAGATCGATGACCTTGAGAACAGGTCGAGAAGGTACAACTTTAGGATCAGGGGGCTTCACAAATCTGTAAAGGAGGTTCAATCGGCCGTTAAATCATTTATTAAGGGTCTCATCCCGGATATTGCGGACCACCGCTTGGAACTGGACAGGGCACATAGGGCCCTGCAACCTCCCTGCGCAGACGGGCTCCCCAGGGACATCATTGTGAAACGCCATTTTTATTCAGTAAAGGAGGAAGTGATGAAGTCCAGAAGCTCGGATAACCTCACCATACACGGTCACAAGGTCCAGATTTTTGCCAACCTCTCCCCATATACTGTCCAGAAAAGGAGATCACTTAAACCGCTGCTTCTGATCCTGACCAATAAGAAAATCACCTTCAGATGGTCATTCCCACTTCGCTTGAACTTTTCTTATCGGAACAAAAGCTACAGCTTCTCCTCCTTTGCAGAAGGAGAGCATTTACTGCTACACCTTGGCCTACTCTCTCAGGAAATTCCCCCCTCCCCTACCAGCAAGGGACCCCCCTCTTCAACGAAGAGACCCCCATCTGCAACCCATTTGGCCGAAACAGCACTCCAAGAGGTCCATAGAAACTCAACCAACATGACTGGCCTGCATTTCCTAAGAAACCAGGGCTCTGGTTTATGACATTCTCTCTCCACGTGGTTGGGGTTCGCCCACAGTTCTCACCTTTGAGGCTTCTCCCCCGGGATTTACCCTGCCTCCATGTCACCCCAGCTGGAGACCCTCCTCCTTCCCCTCACAGGTGTCAGCTATTTTGGGGCAACAGGAGACTTCAGACTTGGTCCCAGGTGAGGGTGCAGAAGACTGAACTTTGGGCCCCCGTTGGGTCACATTTGGCCGTTGGCTCCCTTACTTTGGAAGCACTCCTGACATGCCTAACTCGCATGCCCCCATTACTTATAAAGTACTGTTTGCTCTTTAGAGGGAGTGAACAGTTTGCACCCACCATTAGGTGGAACCAGTTGTTCCTGTTCTTTAATTGTTTTCATTCTTGTTCACGCATTAAGGGTAGGAGTGCCTTTCCACTCGGATAGTAGGAGGGTTCCCCGTAACAAGCTCTCAGGTTTATTTACTCCCCTCCCAGGTCTGGGTAACACCCTGGTCCTCCTGCCTTTTGGGTGGGAGGGTCGGGGTGGGCTCGAGAGGGGGTTCCCGGTGTTTAAGTATTTTCATAGCTATAACCAGTATAGTGGCGCTCTGTTATATCTGTTTATATGCGCTTTAATATTGTCGTTATGTTTGTAGGTGGCGGGGCTGTGGTGGACCCAGTGCACCTCTACTAGTCTCCACGGGCACCATCGGTGCCTCAAGAGACGTTCCGGAATCTCTGTTCGCAGGGCTTTCTGGTCCTCTCAGGTTAAGGGGTGAGTAATGGCGGGTTTATTACTACTCTGGGGTGGAAGGGGGTCAGGGGACCCCCTCGTTCAGTGTTTTTTTTTCGTTATCTTCTAACCAAATCCAGTTTGATGTATGTTTCTACTTGCCTAATCCCTTTCTTTTTTTCCATTACTTCTCTTCTCTACCCCGCTATCTCCTTTTTGGAGCTACTCCACGTTCTCCAGCTGCTTCAGGCCCACCTTCCCAGGATACCGAGCATCATCACCTAGGTCAACATGGCATCTCATGGCGTTTGCTTCTCAAGGAGCAGGTAGGTTATGTACATCCTCCATGGGTCCCTCACCTCTGATCCATGGCTAACACAAACCACACACTCCCTACTCTCCACATAATTACACATAATACTCAGGGACTCAATTCTCCTAATAAATCTGGGAAACTGTTCTAACTCTATCAGTCACTGCACGCGGATATCCTATTATTAGACACACTTCTCTGCCACATATAAACCCACGTCCTACATCAACGTTACCCTCAATTTTTTATCGCTTCGGCCGATAACAAAACTAAAGGCGTGGCTATCTGCTTTGCCAAATACCTCAACCTCTCACAACTGGAGATTATCTCGGACCCCTTAGGCCGCTACTTGCTAGTCTCCGGCTCTATTGATGGAGAAACATATACTTTTGTTTCATATTATACCCCTAATAAGGGCCAAAAACAATTTTTTGAATCACTGTTACATAAAATACAAAAACATTTTATGGGAATGGTTTTCATCGGCGGAGACTCTAACACCGCCTTCGATTTCTCCCTTGATAAAAAGGCAGGGGGGAAGCCGAAACCCCAATGTCCTTCTAAACCAAGCGCAAAAATCGCCCACCTGCTACATTCAGCAGGACTGGTAAACATTTGGAGAGAGTTCAATCCCCACATGAAATACTACACCCACTTCTCTGCACCCCACAGTTTCTATGCCAGGATAGACCACAATTGTGGATACCCCTTTGTCAGACCACTCAATAGTCACTTTAGTTACACAAAGATTGTCAGGTTCCAGAGGACACTTCTGATGGTGTCCTAATAAGGCCCTCCTGAGTGATCCGATTCAGTCCACCCAGAATTAGCTATTAAGGAGGACTTCGTTGTTAATGATATTAATGAGACTTCCCTGTCAACTGTATGGGCGGCACATAAATTGGTCCTCAGGGGCAAGCTCATTCAAGTAGCTTCTAAACTGAAGGCAGAACATAGGGTTGACACCCAAAAACGCACAGAAGAATTCCGATCTCTAGCGAAGGCCCACAAGAGAAACCCCACCCCAGAATCTCTGAATAAGTTGGACACAGCCCATGCCCTCCTTAACCACTTAAGCCCCGGACCATTTGGCTGCCCAAAGACCAGAGCACTTTTTGCTATTCGGCACTGCGTCGCTTTAACTGAGAATTGCGCGGTCGCAGGACGTGGCTCCCAAACAAAATTGACGTACCTTTTTCCCCACAAATAGAGCTTTCTTTTGATGGTATATGATCACCTCTGCGGTTTTTATTTTTTGCGCTATAAACAAAAAAAAGCGACAATTTTGAAAAAAACGCATTATTTTTTACTTTTTACTATAATAAATATCCCAAAAAAATATATAAAAAAACATTTTTTTTCCCTCAGTTTAGGCTGATACGTATTCTTCTACATATTTTTGGTAAAAAAAATTGCAATAAGCTTTTATTGATTGCTTTGCGCAAAAGTTATAGCGGCTACAAAATAGGGGATAGTTTTGTGGCATTTTTATTAATAATTTTTTTTTTTACTAGTAATGGCGGCGATCAGCGTTTTTTTTTTATCGTGACTGCGACATTATGGCGGACAGATCGGACACTTTTGGTGCGATTTTGAGACCATTCACATTTATACAGTGATCAGTGCAATTAAAAATGCATTGATTACTGTGTAAATGTGACTGGCAGTGAAGGGGTTAACCACTAGGTGGCACTGTAGGGGTTAAGTGTGTCCTAGGGAGTGATTCTAAATGTGGGGGGGCATGGCTATGTGTGGCACACCGCTGATCACCGCTCCCGATTACAGGGAGCTGTGATCAGTGTCCTGTCACTAGGCAGTTCTTCCTCTCCGTGAGACGCTCGCGGATATCCCCGCGGACATCGAGTCTGTGGGACCCGCGATCACACTCACGGAGGTCGCGGCACGTGCCCGCAAACAGCTTCTTAAAAGGCAATGTACAGGTACGTCAATCTGCCTGTACGTACCCTTCTGCCGACGTATATCGGCGTGAGCCGGTTGGCAAGCAGTTAATTTAACCCTTACTACGGCAGCAGAGAAACGCCTCAGATGGTCCGGGGCTAAATTTTATTCACCAAAAGATAGGATTGGCTCCGTACTTGCGGTCAAGCTGAGCCCCAAACAACGTACATTATCCTTCCCCAAAATCCGATCCGCAACCAGGGACTTGACACAGAACCTGACTAAAATAATGGATGCATTCCTAAGGTTTTACTCTGACCTTTACAAAACCAACCCCCCTCCCTCCCAACCATTCAAAGACGCCTTTCTAGATAACCTCCCTTTGCCATCATTAGCCAGAGAACACAAAGATCTTTTGGAGAACCCATTTACTCAAGAGGAGGTATTGGACACTATCAATTCCCTTAAACTAGGTTCCTCTCCCGGGCTGGATGGCTTCTCTACTGGATATTATAAAAAATTTGGCCCCTGCCTGGTCCCACACCTGACGTGGTTCTTTAATTCTCTCAGGGATGGAGCCCCCCTAGGGAACAATCTCAACTCAGCTTTATATTTCAGTTCATTCCTAAACCGGGTAAGGATACAAGTGAGGTTAGCATTTACCGTCAGATCTCACTCATCAATAATAATATAAAAATTACTAAAAATCTTGTAATAGAGTGGCGAGTTTTATAGCCACATACATTCACAGAGATCAGGTGGGCTTCATCCCTGGGAGACAAGGGCCGGATCAAATCGGGAGAGCAATAGACATCTCCCTACTTAAGTCACAATGGGATGGGGGCCCCCCTCAAAAAGGTTTCCTGCTTTCCATAGACCTTCATAAGGCCTTTGATTCGGTGGACAGGGCTTACCTGTATGACATCCTGGGTCGATGGGGTTTTGGCCCTAACTTCCTGAGCCTAATTCACTTGCTAGATTCCTCTCCGAATGCTCAGGTGCGCCTGATGGGCAGACACTGGGATACCTTTTCCATTGGCAGGGGTACCAGGCAGGGATGCCCGCTATCCCCACTCCTCTTCGCGATAGCCATTGAAACTCTGGCCATAGCGAAAGGGGTGCGAAGAACAAGAACATAAATGTGCATTATATGTGGACGATTTACTCCTTTTTATCACCTCCCAGCTGACATTCACACCTATGGTGTATAAAATCCTTCAGGGGTTTAGTCGAGTCTCTGGTCTGCAGGTCAACATGACAAAATCGATAGCTTTAAACGTATCAGTCCCCCCAGATCTACACAAACTACTTAAACACAATTTCACCTTCTCATGGGGCTCAAGCGATAACCCTTACCTGGGCATTAAACTCACCCCCGACAATGACAAACTCTCTAAAGCAAAATATCCTCCTATGATCCATAACTGTGGGAAAGACCTGGGGAGGTGGTCGAAGTGTGGTCTATCCTGGCTGGGCAGAGTACACGCAGTAAAGATGACCCTGCTACCACGACTGCTGTACCTGTTTCGCTCTCTCCCGATCCCAGTAAAGAAACAATTTCTCGTTAAATTTCAGTCTACTATTGTGCGGTCCGTCTGGTGTAACAAAGGTTATAGATGCTCCCAAGGAGTTTTATTCATGCTAAAGTCTCAGGGGGTAGGTCTGCCGAACCTGTGGTGGTATTACCAAGCGGCCCAACTGACTCAAATATCCACAGTCTACTCTAAGGGCCCTTAGCCTGATTAGCTTTCCATGGAAAGACAAGCCATTCCCTTAAATACCATTGACTTCCTTTTATGGAGTAACCCGAAATCCAAACCAGCAATTATGTCGCCAACACTCTCTCATTCTGTAGCTTTGTGCTCCATGTTCTACACTCAACATTCACTCATTTCACCCATGAAGCCTTTATCTAATATTTTTCATAACTCGGGATTCCCCCCAGGTCTTAATATTAAAGCCTTCAATTGGTGGACTGATGAGGGCCTTTATCACATTGAGCACTTCCTCTCCCCGGCTGGCCCCCTCACGCTGACACACTGTAGGAAGACACTAGAGATGCCCGACTCTGAATTATTCCGCTTTTCCCAAATAACTAATTTCCTACACTCCATCTGGACCAACAAAACAGAACCCCCCACAATTTCCCCATATGAACACTGGTGCTCAAACACCGTGGATCAGAGGGGAGGGATCTCACTGATTTATTCCACTCTGGCAAATAATGATGACACTCCTGCCTATGCTCGGGCCTGGGAAGAGGTTACGGGTCGCTCCTGGAGGACCTCGGACTGGTATCGCGCGTCCAAACGCTCATTTAAAGATATTCTCAACATATCCCTGATGGAAGCCAGTCTTAAGGTACTGACCAGGTGGTACTATGCCCCCTCCAGGTTGGCATTGATTTACCCAGGGGTCTCTCCTTTATGCTTTAGAAGGTGTGAGCTGGAGAGCACAATGTTCCACATTTGGTGGACCTGCCCCCAGATCAGATCCTTTTGGAAGAAGGTGTTTCACACTATTAGGATTATAAGAAATACCTTGGTCACTTTGGACTCACAAGTAGCACTCCTGAACCACCCCCTTCCTGGATTACACGAAAATCTCCAAGCACTAACTTTCTTTATTCTACTAGGAGCTAAAATAATGCTTGCAGGGGCTTGGAAAACCCCCACGGTTTCCTTTCAGGGGTTCAAGAGGAAAGTCTCCTGGGTTATGGCACAGGAAAATATAGTAGCAAAACTACAAGATAAAATAGGTAGGTTCAATGCTATATGGGAACCCTGGGCATCCTATTGTAATATTCCTATTTGTCCTGACATCCCTCCCAGAACTCTAGTCGAACCTGGACAACTATGAACTCTACTCTTTACTCTTCCCCCTCCCCCTTTCTCTTCTATTCTATGTCTGGGACAAATAAAAAAGAAAGAAGGACGGCGCCCTCTAAGTGCAGCATGTATGTTAAAAATATTTATTACAATAGATAAAAACACTCACATTTGAGTTGCTAAAAACCAGCATGTAAAGTAGTTTCATCCGCGTGCTCTCGGGGGATGTGGGTGTCACGGGCCAGTGGAGGGGTTCCTGGGATGTGAGTCCTGTAACCTGGGTCCTGGTAGCTGTTCCGGTGGTGCCGAGGGTCCTCAGAGCCTCCGGGCGGCCAGGATATCGGTCATGGATCCTCCGTGGAGCGCCGTGCTGACCTGCGTCTTCACTTCCGGGAGCGGGGTGAGGCGGGCAGTGCTTCGCGTTCGGAGCATGCGTGCTCCTTCATCAGGCTATAATAGGTATATAGATAGCCTGATGAAGGAGCACGCATGCTCCGAACGCGAAGCACTGCCCGCCTCACCCCGCTCCCGGAAGTGAAGACGCAGGTCAGCACGGCGCTCCACGGAGGATCCATGACCGATATCCTGGCCGCCCGGAGGCTCTGAGGACCCTCGGCACCACCGGAACAGCTACCAGGACCCAGGTTACAGGACTCACATCCCAGGAACCCCTCCACTGGCCCGTGACACCCACATCCCCCGAGAGCACGCGGATGAAACTACTTTACATGCTGGTTTTTAGCAACTCAAATGTGAGTGTTTTTATCTATTGTAATAAATATTTTTAACATACATGCTGCACTTAGAGGGCGCCGTCCTTCTTTCTTTTTTATTTGTTCCAGAGCTTCTTCTAGCTTTTATAGACTGGCTGCCTTCCATTTATTCAGCATCATTTTATCCTCACATGGACTAATACCCGAACTTGTTGTGAAACATTAACTACCACCATCAAGTTCCCCCTCTCAGAAACCCCCAACCCACCCCCTTCCCCCCACCATTTTTAGATATATGTACTCGGCTACCTCCATTGTGCGCCATATTAACCCCTTGATCGTTTTTCTATGTCTGGGACACTCTGATCCCATTTCACTGTCTCCTTAAGCAAGACACACTTCAACCCATGTGATTGAAGCTGAGACCCGGAAAAGCTAGCTGGGCAGAGTTATCCCGGCAGCTAGGAGTCTGGGGTCCCGGTGGGTCTGATATATATACTGATTTTCAGACCTTGACACACCAGCTACACCACCCTGTGGACTGGACGGGTGGTGGCATGGGCTCAATGTCTCGGGAGGGTCCGGGCACCTCCACATAGAGTTCCCAAAGGGTTGGGGTGCTGGGAACATTCTGAGGTGAGCGGGTGTCACCCCCTAGATGGTCCTGGGTTTCATCATATACTGGAGTCTGGTCATGCATCGGCAGGACTCGAACTCAGGACTCGCCCCCCTCTAATGCCACGGGGGTTTCTAGTTGTTTCCCTATGACGTCAGAGGGGGGCCGGGTCACCGGCGTTCATCACCCTTAGCTATATAAGAGGCGCATCAGTAGCAGCTTTGGTTTTTTTCAGTATCGTCGGAGCTACATCGCTCGACTTTTTTCTTTTTTTCAAAGGACTTGTCCCAAGCTGGCTCTTGTTTTTTTTTTCTTTTTTTTACAGTTTTTTGGGAGAAATGGTAGGGGTACAATGTACCCCGTTACCAATTCACATAGGGGGGGTAGGATCTGGGGGTCCCCTTGTTAAAGGGGGCTTCCAGATTCCGATAAGCCCCCCGCCCGCAGACCCCCACAACCGCCGGGCAAGGGTTGTGGGGGATGAGGCCCTTGTCCCCATCAACACGGGGACATGGTGCTTTGGGGTCCAGACCCCAAAGCATCCTCCCCATGTTGAGGGCATGTTGCCTGGTACATTTTAGGAGGGGGAGGCGCTCTCTTGTCCCCCCTCTTTTCCTGCAGCCTTCCAGGTTGCGTGCTCGCATAAGGGTCTAGTATGGATTTTTGGGGGCCCCTACGCCATTTTTTTAAAACAAATTGGCGTGAGGTTCCCCTTAATATCCATAAAAGACCTGAAGGGCCTGGTATGTAATTTGGGGGGACCCCTATGCAGTTTTTTATTAAACTTGTGTTCGGGGGTTCCCCTTAATATTCATACCAGACCCAATGGGCCTGGTAATGGACTGGGGGGAACCCATGCCGTTTTGTTCAATGAATTTTATCTGTATTGCCGAGACCCGACAATTCATTACAGCCACGATAAGTTTTAAATTACTTTTGTCCTTTAGAAATGTCATTTTGTGCAGGGACTGTTCTAAACACAGGTAAAATGCGCCACTTTACAGGCATACTATAGACACCCCCCAGGTACTTTAACGGGGTTCCGCGGCTTTTGAATTTTCCCCGAACTCAGCATATTGTTCGGTGTTCACCAGAACATCCGAACAACCAAAGTTCAGCCCGAACTTATGCTCGGGCCGAACCGTTCGCCCATCCCTACCAATCACAAGCAAGGGACATTTTTAAAAAATGCACATGATTGGATGATTGAAGTCAGCGGAGCTTCAGCTCATTCACTAAGCCAAGGGAAAATTCACTTGGAAAGTGGAAATTAACTTTGCTTAGTGAACAGCCTATACAGTATGCTTTTAAAAAATTAACTCAGTTGCATTAGGACTTCTATTCATGAGGACCAACGACTCAGAAGCATTGGCGTGACAGTGAATTTAGAAAACAGAATGCATATCCAAAAGGTTTATATGTTTAAACGCTAGGCGCCAACCGCACACAAATATGCGGCCAGGCCTTGGCACCGAGGGGCCACATATTTGCATGCTTTAGCATCGATAGAACTGTGCTGAGAGCACGCATTGTGCATGCTCCCAGCATGGTGGTTACATGGTCATAAGCCCTGTCACACCTCCTGGAATGCCAAACCCCTTAAAAGGTTGACAGGAGCCGGCCCCAAGAGGTTAAGAAAACTTGATATGATTTGCCAATCACAAACATTTTTAACAACAATCAGTTAATTTATACAACTAACATGACTCGGGTGTTAAAGCCAAACTCCGGGAATTCATTCACTTTGACAAATGTACAAGCATACCAAGTTAAGACCGATGTGGTACATGCGATCTATGAACTTGCCTATTTAACTTTTAGATCTGACTGTTTTATGAAGCTCCAGAAAGATAACTATCACTACAGTTCCGGAGCACCAATGAGGGATGTTCTGGTTTCAACACCTTTAGCTGCACAGTTACATGCAGCTGCTGAACCTGGCCCTTCCATCTGCTGCCTTGTTCAGAAAATACAAAGGCTTCTGTGAATGGGCAGCAGAGGGGAGAGCTGGGCAGAGATGCTGTGTGTGAGAACATAGATTCTCTCTTCTCAGATCACCAGTGTAATACTCCAGGAGCACCATAAACCTGTCAGATCAAAGTTAAAGAGATAAGTCCACAAGTGGCATGCACCTCAATGGACTTAACTCATAGTATGCCTGTACATTTATCAAAGTGGCTGAATTCCTAGTCCTCCAATTTAACCCTTTCATGACTAAGCCTATTTTTGAAATTTGGTGTTTACAAGTTAAAATCCATATTTTTTGCTAGAAAATTACTTAGAGCCCCCAAACATTATATATATTTTTTTAGCAGAGAATCTAGAGAATAAAATGGCGATTGTTGCAATATTTTTTATCACACGGTATTTGTGCAGCGGTGTTTTAAACGCAAATTTTTGGAAAAGGGACACTTTCATGAATTTTAAAAAATCCAAACAGTAAAGTTACCCCAATTTTTTTGTATAATGTGAAAGATGATGTTACGCCGAGTAAATAGATACCAAACATGTCACCCTTTATAATTGCACGCACTCGTGGAATGGCGACAAACTACGGTACCTATGAATTTCCATAGGCGACGCTTTAAAATTTTTTTACGATTACCAGGTTAGAGTTACAGAGGAGGTCTAGGGCTAGAATTATTGCTCTTACGATCGCGGCGATACCTCACATGTGAGATTTGAACACCCTTTACATATGCGGGCGCGCCTTCCGTATGCATTTTCTTCGCTGCGCGAGCTCGCGGGGACGGGGGCACTTTAAAAATTTTTTTTTTTTTTTTTTAATTTATTTTATTTTTTTTTACTTTATAAATTGTGTGTTAAATTTTTTTTTTTTTTTTTTTTTTTTTTACTTTTATTGCTGTCACAAGGAATGTAAACATCCCTTGTGACAGTAATAGGTGGTGACAGGTACTCTTTATGGAGAGATCGGGGGTCTAAAAGACCCCCCATCCCTCCTTTACACTTCAAAGTATTCAGATCGCCAAAAATGGCGATTCTGAATACTGTGTACTTTTTTAAATTCGGCGCCATTGGCAGCCGAGTAAACGGGAAGTGACGTCGCTTGTTCACAACAAGAAGGCTGGAACGAAGCCGCTCACAGCTTCGTTCCAGCCCGCCCCCAGCCGCCGAAAGTACCCGATTGGACACCGGGCTTCCCGATCGCACGGGAGGCCCGGTAACAGCGGCGGGAAGCGGCGGGAGGGGGGATGTCCCCTCTCGCTCCTCCGGTATAACAACCGAGCGGCTTTTAGCCGCATCGGCTGTTATACACGGGTAGCCGATCGCCCGCTGTAAACAACGGTACCGGGATGATGCCTGCAGCTGCGGGCATCATCCCGGTATAACCCCGGAAAGCCGAGTACGCATATGTGCGCATGGTTGGCGGGAAGGGGTTAAGTATGGAAGTCTGTATACTACTTTTAATAGTATACTACTAATGAGCTAAAATTGTATGTATTTGTAGTACATTCCCAAAGATTTATGCTCAGAATATGACACAAAGGGGGTTATTTACGAAAGGCAAATCCACTTTGCACTACAAGTGCACTGCAAGTGCACTTGGAATTGCAGTCACTGTAGATCTGAGGGGGACATGCAAGGAAAATAAAAAACAGCATTTTAGCTTGCACATGATTGGATGATAAAATCAGCAGAGCTTCCCCTCATTTCAGATCTACCCCTCAGATTTACAGCAACTGCACTTGCAAGTGCACTTGGAGTGCACTTGTAGTGCAAAGTGGATTTGCCTTTGGTAAATGACCCCCAAAGTGTTGGTTGGACTAAAATTACTATACATTGTTCATTTCTACTTTAACCTGAGTCAATAAATATTTTCATTATATTCCCAGATATTCAGGAAAAGCACAAAACACATCTGATGGAGAAGACTGAGACTTTAGTGGAGCATAGACCCCCAGGAACTACCCTGGACCCACAAAAATTTCTCATCAATGAGCGTTATGTGAACCTGATTGTAGTCTCCACTGATCGGTTCAGGCAGCGCCCCCAGAATGAGCTAATACAGACTGGGGTAACACATGAGGAATGCTTGAAGAAAACACAAACTGAACTGGAACACATTTCCCCCAACAAGCTGTTCCGATGGAACCCCCAGTCACAATGTGTACCACATGCGGTAATGGTGAGCGGAGTGCCAGGAATAGGGAAGACCACACTGATGCAGAAGTTTGTCAATGACTGGGTGACCGGAAAACACTACCAGAGATTTGCTTTTGTCTTCTTCTTCAGATTCCGGGACCTTAATAGACTGGGAGAGGTCAGCTTGGAGGAGATGATTCTTCATCAATATCCATATCTGAAGAATCAGATTGGAAATATTTTACAAGATCCAGAGAGACTTCTGTTTATATTTGATGGATTGGATGAAAGTGTTCACAAAATGAATTTTGGATCAAGTAGACTCTTTGCTAATAGAACAAATTGTGGTGAGATTGTGGTCTGTTTGGTGAGGCAGAGTCTTCTTAAGGGTTGCTCTGTACTGATTACCAGCCGTCCAACCAGACTGGCATCAGTTGATACCAGAGTTTTCCAGAGAATAGCTGAAATCATGGGATTTCCCCATGAAGACAGACTGATCTTCTTTAATAATTTCTTTGGAAATGAGGAATTGTCAGAGAAGGCTTTTCATTATGTGCAGGAGAATGACACGCTGTACACTTTCTGTTATATCCCATCATACTGCTGGATCATCTGTACTGTGTTATCAATGTGCTTCAGAGCCCAACCAACAATCACTGATCAGCTGATGACATCATTACCCAAAACAGTGACACAACTTTTTGTGACTTTTGTCTCCAACATTCTGGCCAATCACAGCCAGAATAAAGATGGTGGTCACACTGCCCGGGAACTGCTGACATCTATTGGGTGGATGGCAGAACATGGAGTCATGAATCACATGATGGTATTTGATGGGCGTCATCTGGAGTCATTCAGTGTGAGAAATGATAAACATCTCTTTTCATCTTTCATGATGGAATCTGGTCAGCCTCCTGATGTGGATTACACCTTCTTACATCTCACTCTTCAGGAGTTTTTTGCATCTTTAGTACATTTTACTAACTATAATGCTGACAGATTACAGGAAACACTTGATGAGGCTGAATCTTACAATGACGGCCGTGCTGAAATATTCCTCCGTTTCCTCTGCGGTCTCTCAGACTCTTCTACTAGATCCATGTTAAAGTCTCATGTGGGAGAATTGTCTACTCAGGCTGCCAGACATGTCATCACCTGGATCCAGAAGAAAATACCAGAACAAAGATCTGACAAATCCATAAGAGGAAACACAGACCTTCTTAATGTATTCTACTATGTCTATGAGAGCAGGAATAAGGCTCTGGTGTCACAATGTATTGGATCAAATAAAATTGACTTTTCTGGTGTCCCTCTCAGCCCTCTGCAGTGCTCTGTGCTGTCTTTTATCCTTCAATCCTGCAGAGAGACAGAAGAAGTAAATATAAGTTCATGTAAGATTCAGAATGAAGGATTGAGAAAATTTATACCGGCTCTACACAATATCAAGAGTTTGAGGTAAAGATTAACTATAAATAACATTTCTGTTAAATTTGAATTATCAGCACCTTCTCCAGATAAATGACAGATTATTGGATTGCTTGTTTTCTATATGTGGACTTTATATGTATTGATGTGAACACATTAGATAAGTGCACACAATGAACAGATGAGTAGAGGCAGCAGAATCTGATCTATGGGAAGTCTGTCAGATAGCAGTGACAGGATTGGTCCAATGTCTGTGGGGTCTCAGCTCTGACCTTACAGAGCTACAAGGAGGTTGAAATGGGTTCTGCTTTTGCCTGAATATGCAGCCCATCCCCCAAAAATGTGTTGTGCTGGGGGCTAAAATCTTAATTTTGCTTCATTATAAGAAATATGTAATTAAACCTGAACTTCAGCCTTCCCTTCAGTCTTGCACAGTTGTACATTCTCATCTCCTGTACCAAAACTGCTGACTCTGATATCACTGCACGCTGTGAGCTTTTCACAATGTACATTAGAAATTGCAGCAAGTCAGATAGAGCCCACATAGTTTCCTGGTTGGAAGACATCCAACATCATCTAGCACTTTCCTCCTCAGCCTGGCTGTCCCTGGCTTGTCTCTCTTATCCATTGGATTTCAGGTCTTTCAATCACTGGGGCTCAACACCACATGTGAGTGTTACTTATGCCGTGTACACACAAGCCGACTTTTCGACGGACTGAACCCCGAAGGACTTTTCGACGGAGTTCTGACGGAGTTCAAACGAAACGGACTTGCCTACACACGATCACACCAAAGTCCGACTGATTCAAACATGATGACGTACGACCAGACTAGAATAAGGAAGTTCATAGCCAGTAGCCAATAGCTGCCCTTGCGTCGTTTTTGGACCGTCAGACTAGCATACAGACGAACTGATTTTCCGATAGGACTCGAGTCCGTCAGAAAGATTTGAAACATGTTCTATTTCTGAAGGCCGTCAGATTTTTCAACACAAAAGGTCCGATGAAGCCCACACATGATCGAATTGATCGATCGAATTCGCTCCGTCAGACCTTTGCTGTCAAAGTCCGGTCCTGTGTACATGGCATTAGCGTGGGCTGCACAACAATGTAATCTGCCTAGGAATGCCTACTCCTCCAGGCTGTCATCTGGGCATTCTAATATTTGCATAACTACTCCCCAGAGACACCCACTGTCAGAGGTAGGGTGCTGTGATGTTTTCATGAAGCTATGTACAGCACCTGTATGACTCCTTCCACCACCCACAGTCTGCCTACATTGCATAGAGAAACACAGAAACCCAGTCATTACATTACTGGGTCTAAAGTAAGGTACGTAATGAAAAGGGAAAGGTTTTATTTAAAAATGTCATTCGAATTTTAAAGGGGAAGGGGGGGGGGGGCAAGGAAGGTAAAATATAAGCAGATTATACTTCAGCTATAGGGTGGCTGCCCATTCGTTTACATCATTTACATCAAACACTGTGGTGCTGACATTATCATCCTAGAAATGAAGGGCCTTGTTATCACCCTATGTGAAGAACTGATGTGTGCCTTTACTGTTAAGTCTATCTTTGACATGGTACTGATGTGGGCACTGTTCATAACAAGTGATGTAACAATTTGGCAGGACACATTTCTTGAACAAAGAAACTGTGGAAGACCTCCTGACATTACCCAAGCAGATGTTGCCTATAATGACCCAACCTAGACCCAGGCATTGTGCATATGGTGTATCATGTGGCCTGTTTATTTGTTGGTGAGGCTTGTGTATTATTTATTATACAGTATTTATATAGCGCCAACAGTTTACGTAGCGCTTTACAACTTGAGGGTAGACAGTACAAATACAATACAATTTGATACAGGAGGAATCAGAGGGCCCTGCTCCTTAGAGCTTACAATCTAAGAGGGAAGGTCAAGAGATACAAGAGGTAATAACTGTGGGTGATGTGCTGATTGAGAAGATAAATGTACAGTTGTTAGGTGGGGGCCAGATAGGCTTCTCTGAAGAGATGAGTTTTCAGGGATCGTCTGAAAGTGGATAAAGTAGGAGAAAATCGGACGGATTGGGGTAGAGCATTCCAGAGGATGGGGGAGGCTCTGGAGAAGTCCTGAAGGCGAGCATGGGATGAGGTGACAAGGGAGTTTGAGAGCAGGAGGTCTTGGGAGGAGCGAAGAGAACGATTAGGTTGGTATTTTGTGACTAGGTTAAAGATGTAGCTAGGGGCCAGGTTTCGGATGGCTTTGTAAGTTATAGTTAGTATCTTGAATTTAATTTGGTGACTGAGTGGCAGCCAATGGAGGGATTAGCAGAGGGGTGTAGCAGACGCTGAGCGGTTTGTGTGGTGGATGAGCCTGGCCGCAGCGTTCATGATGGACTGAAGTGGGGATAGCCTATTTAGAGGTAAACCAATGAGGAGGGAGTTGCAATAGTCAAGGCGGGAGATGACCAGGGAGTGGATTAGAAGCTTTGTGGTGTCATTGGTTAGGAAGGGGCGTATCTTGGAGATGTTGCGAAGACAGAGGCGGCAAGCTTTGGATAGTGATAGAATGTGGGGTCGAAAGGTTAGTTCAGAGTCCAGGATTACACCTAGGACCTTGGCGTGGGGAGATGGGTTGATAGTTGAGCCGTTGATCTTGACAGGGAGATCAGGGGAAGTGGCACCTGAGGGAGGAAATATCATGAGCTCGGTTTTGGATAGGTTGAGTTTGAGAAAGTGATGTGACATCCAGGCTGATATGTCTGCTAGTAAGTTGGTGATGCGTGAGGAGACAGATGGAGAGAGCTGGGGGGTGGAGAGATAGATTTGGGTGTCATCAGCGTAGAGATGATATTTAAAGCCGTGGGAGGCAATCAACTGACCCAAGGAGGTGGTGTAGATTGAGAAAAGGAGAGGTCCGAGAACAGAACCTTGGGGGACCCCATCGGAAAAAGGAAGAGGAGGAAGTAGAGTTGTAAGTGACACTGAAAGAGCGGTGGGATAGGTAGGATGAGAACCAGCGAAGAGTACAGTCACGGAGACCAAAGGAGTGGAGTTTTTTGAGGAGGAGGGGGTGGTCCACTGTGTCAAAGGCAGCAGAGAGATCCAGGAGAAGTAGTACAGAATAGTGTCCATTGGCTTTAGCCAGTAGTAGGTCATTTGAGAGTTTAAGGAGAGCAGTTTCCGTGGAGTGTTGAGGGCGAAAACCGGACTGAAGGGGATCAAGAAGTTTATTCATGGTCAGATGGTCGCTTAGTCGGTTGTAGACCAGTCTATCAAGAAGTTTGGTGGAGAAGGAGAGTAAGGAGATGGGACGTAAGTTGTTGAGACTGGTGGGATCCAGTGAGGGCTTTTTTAGTATGGGGGTGACTAGCGCATGTTTTAGAGAGTTTGGGAAGATGCCACAAGAGAGGGAGAGGTTGAAAATGTGAGTTAGAGAGCGTAGAATCGAGTCAGAGAGTGAGCGGAGCATTTGCGAGGGAACAGGATCCAGGGGGCAAGTGGTTAGATGAGTGCTAGATAAAAGTTTAGCAACCTCAGTAGTAGTAGCAGGGTTGAATGAGGGAAGTAATGATTGTATCTGTGCACATGGGGTGTTGCATGGGGGAGGTTTTTGCGCATTGGCGATCTCCTCGTGAATTGTATCAATCTTAGTTTTGAAGTGATTGGCAATCTCCTGGGCAGTGAGTGAGTTGGTGGGTGGAGGCAGTGGAGGACAGAGTAGAGTGTTGAAGGTAGAGAAGAGTTGACGTGGACTGGATGAGAAGGTGTTGATGAGTGTGATAAAGTAGGTCTGTTTGGCAGTGTGAAGGCAGGAGTAGTATTTTAGGAGGGCAGATTTATATTGTGTGAAGTCTTCCTGGGTCTTAGTCTTATGCCACAGGCGCTCAAGAGCGCGGCTACGTTTTCTGAGACTTCTGGTGTCATCTGTTTGCCAGTGTTGTAGCAGTCGGGGCCTAATTCTGCGTGTAGTGAGGGGGGCCAGCTTGTCTAGGGAGGAAGACAGTGAGCTGTTGTAGATGAAATTAGCTAGGTTGGGGCAGGACAGGGGGGAGATTTTGTCATAGAGGTGATCAGTAGCAGAGTAGAGAAGAGAAGGGTTGAGGTGGCGAAGGTTTCTGCGTGTAACTGTTAGGCGGTTGGAGGGAGAAGAGGTGGAAGACAAGGAGAGATCAAAAGTAATAAGGTGGTGATCAGAGAGTGGGAGTGGATTGTTGGAAAGGTTGCACGGAGTGCACAGATAGGAGAAGGCAAGGTCAAGGGTGTTGCCATGGGAGTGGGTAGGAGCCTGTATCCATTGCTTCAGGTCAAGCGATGAGGTTAGACTGAGAAGTTTAGAAGTAATAGTAGTGTTAGTGTTGACAGGGATGTTGAAGTCCCCAAGAATAATTGTGGGGATTTCAGAAGAGAGAAAGTAGGGTAGCCAGGCAGAGAAGTCATCAAGAAAGGCTGATACCGGTCCAGGGGGCCGGTAGATGACAGCAATTCTTAGAGAAATGGGAGAGAAAAGACGAATGCAGTGTGCCTCAAAAGAGGAGAGTGTCAGGGAGAGAGGTAGGTGAAGAACCTGATAGGTGCTGCCTGGGGCTAGAAGGATTCCCACTCCACCTCCCTTCCGTCCACTTGGTCTGGGGGAGTGAGTCCAGAGAAGGCCCCCATGGGAGAGGGAAGCAGGAGAAATAGTATCCGATTCATGAAGCCAGGTTTCAGTAATGGCAAGTAGGTTAAAGGAATTTGTGATGAAGAGGTCGTGGAGGGCGGTGAGTTTGTTGCAGACAGAACGTGCATTCCACAGGGCACAGGAAAAGGGGGGGCGGGTTTTGGAAAGAGGAATAGAGACCAAGTTCTGTGGGTTTCGGCTCCTGCCAGAGGGTGTAGGGGGATGGGAGCGTTGGGCAAAGACAGATGATGGTGGCCCAGGGTTTGGGGATATGTCACCAGAGATTAGGAGAAGCAGGAGGGTGAGGGAGGTAATGTGGGACTGTGATTTATGTGAAGGGGCATGTCTCAGAGTACTGGAGGTTTTATCAGTGTATGGATGTAGAATGAGCGAGAGTTGGTAGGAGCAGTAGTAGGGGGAAGACAGAAGGCAGGGTGATATGTATAAGCAGGCAGGTGGAGAGGGGGGGTGAAGGTAAGAGAGTTTGAGGAGAGAGGAGAGGAGTGTCAGAAGCAATGGTAGAGACTGCATGTTACAGAGTGGAAGGAGAGCTTAATAGAGAGACAGGGTCACCTGCAGTCTGTTAGCTGCTTTCCAGTGCAGATTGCTGTATTCGTTTGCTTCGTGCAATCGCTGAAGAATGCAGAGAATGAAGTGCATATCACTTGTAGAAAGAATCACTTAGAGATAGAAGCCTTAAGGATAGAAGCCCCATGCAATGTGCTCCCCCGAGCAATGAGCAATTGTGTACCCTTGGGATGTTTCTGCTGAGAAGCAGAAGGATATCACAATCTTTGTAATGAGCTGGTATGTGGTCAGGTATACCCCTCAAGTGAGAGACAACATAAGTAGGGATCTCTTCTCCGTTGGTTGGAATCTGGTTGAACTCTATTCTGTCACCAACTGTTATATTAGTAACTTATCCCTTGCTGAGACCTCTATACCTGGCCAAATACCTTTTCTCATCCACAAAAATCTTTATTGAATGTTGCAGGTTAAAGAAAACAACAGGATGTGGCAGATGATTGAAAAGATGGTATTTGCAGGTAAAAGACAATGTGAGAAAAAAGGGGAAATGCATCATAAAATGGGAGGGAACACAGAAAAAGATACTGCAATAACCAAAATGACCACAAGATGGCAGTATATTAACCAACTATACTGATTCCAATAAACAAGGGCTTAAGGAAATTAACTTTATAGATTTTCAATCCACAGTAATGTAACACCCTGCTATTAGGCAGGGTTGCTAACAAATGTAGTTATGCTAGGTGGTCATTAACCTGGCTAATTAGTAGTTGTATCCACTGACTTTCTACCCTAAGCCTGAATATGGTGCATTTCTCCCTTCTGTCAATAGGTGGCACTACTGCCTTTATCATTAGAATGACAAGACCACAGTGAGTTTAGGTTGTGAATAGACATCATTTCTCAGCCAATCATATCTGTGGCTAAGCATGCTGGGAGAGTCTATTTAAAGGGAATGATTTAGGTGATCAGTGTTCTTTTAGCTCCAGGCTGAGGCCTGGGGGCTGTATGTGAAGCAGCAGCTGATGGTTGGGCCTAAGCCTGAGGCCTAGTCACGTGTGTAGAGGCTCAGCCCAAGGGGAACCTGATTGTTGCAGAGGTTCAGCCGGATGGTGAACCAAGTGTTGCCAGAGGTGAAGGAGAAGCAGTTGCCACATGGGGACGACCACTCCTGTTAGCAGAGGCAAGTGAAAACCAGAGTTCAGAGATAAAGGGGACACCGTCACCAGTAAGGGACAACTCCTGTTGTCAGAGGCCAGGTTTGTGAAGTCTGAAGAAGTACTAGAGCAGCCTTTTTCACAAGCCGGGGATGGTGAACAAGTTGGGAAAGCTTCAGCGTTCAAGTCAGGGATCCAGCTGGTGAGCATGGGTGACACATGAAGAGGATTCAGCGAGTTAGCTGAGAGCCAAGCCAGGGACCCAGCAGGTAACGTAGGTGACGTTTGGAGTGTACAGCGGGTTAGCTGTGGAAGAGCTCAGGGGATCCAGCAGATGGCTGGGATCTGAAGGTCTGGTGAGAAGACTGGGAGCTCAGGGAGAAAAGCTACAGCGGGAGGCTGTGAGATGGAGGCCAGGTCCTACACAATGGGGATACCAAGTCTGGTATGTGTACAGATCTGTGTTGAACTCAACCTACAAGTTCAGTTGCCATAGGAGGCAGCAGTTCTACAAATACAGTGCTGCAACCAGCTTAAAGGCCCTCAACCTGTATAGCTGTCTGCCTATTCTGTTTTGGAGTCTGCCAGTTGCTATTGCTTCTGCCTAAGGGTGTTCGGGCCCTAACCCTCTCTCCCCCAGTTCTTGTTAAGAGACAATAAATCTCTTTTGTTCGCATTCAAAAAGTGACGCTCAATCATTCTATCTTGCATTACACCCACTATGCATAGTAACCCACTCTACAAAGAAGGATGTCAGCTCTCCCTGACTCTGGAGGTCACCATTAGGCCTCTAGGGGTCGGGGTCCTTGCTACAGTAATATGAACATTAACCATGACTATGTATTGTATTATATTTTCAAGTGTAACAGCACACTCCCCATCTGGTATTGTGAAATACCACTATAATACAACATAACAGTATTTATGCTAATAAATAATAGGGGAAATTTGCAGTTATATTGAAGACCTGAATGACAAAAACGAGAACATGAATATATATGCAACAACAATTACTACAAAGGGATCAAGCAGTATCAATTAAAGTTTAAGGCACATTCTTCTTGAGGTCACAAACAGGATCCAACAAACCCAGGTAAGCAAGTTCAGTCCCCAAAAGGCAAGAGTAAAACAAGTTCTGTGATGGGTTTGATGGAAGTCTTTACACTACCTTGTATGGCAACTTTCACTTCTACCTTACGTACCTTACCATCATCACTAGGAATGATCCTTACAATGAGCCCCATGAGCCATTCGATGCTTTCAGTTTGCTGGTCTTTGAGCAGAACAAGGTCTCCAACCTGGAGATCAAGGTTCAGACATTGCTATTTTCTGTTTCCTTGTAGAAGAGAAAGATACTCCATCTTCCAACAATTCCAGAAGCAGTTAGTTAGGTTTTGTACTCGTTTCCATTGATCATGGCATAGATTTTCTGCTTTAAAGTATCCAGGTGGAATAAAACAGACTCGAGCTTCTGGGTAAGAAGAGTAGCTGAAATAAGGATAGTTGGGGGCTCTGGATTTGTAGACACTGAAACAAGTGGTCTTGAATTAAATATGGCGTGTACTTCTTCCAGAAAGGTGGTTAAACTCTCATGAGTAAGCTTTGTGGAGCTAAAGTCCATTAACGTAGTGTCCATTATCCTATGTTTAATGACTATCATCCTCTCCCATGAGCCACCCATGTGAGAAGAATGAGGAGGATTGAAAATCAATATACAGCCCTTTTCAGCTAAAAAGTCCTGGATTGGCCTAGACTTGAGCTGTAATGCTTGTCAGAAAAATTAGTTCCACAATCAGATCCTAACAACTTCATTGCCCATTATTTGCTACTGTATTTGCTTGGCCATCTCAGGTTCTGTGTGCTGTTACCATCTGTAGCGACAGTGGACTACAGTTACATTATTATGAAGACCACCCCGTCATTATTCATCTATTCTGATGTCCCTCTAGTGCTGGGTGCCAGTAACAGTCAAATCTGTGAGCGAAACCGAGAGGATTGTGGCACTAGTTTTCATTTAGATTAGACTTTCTGTTGTGATAGTAAAAAAACATAAAAAAACAGAGTGATAAAAACACACACCCTAAAGAGTTGTACTACAAAAATGTTTATTCACTAAGAAAGAGCAAAATACAAACACCACCAATACTAAAATCCCTATATCCCTAAAGAGTCCCTAAAAAGGGGTAAACTCCTAATAATACAAACAATTCCCCAAAGACAAATGGGTGATTGAGAAATATCTCTAAAGATATTGAAAAGGATAAATGCAGTGGGTATATCTCTCCCTCCCCCAATGTGAAACACCCCCTATAAGCACCTAACAGTACCCCAAGCCACCTGGGGCGAGGAACTAGGCTGGATAATTCCTGAAGGGAACAGTGTGATTCCGTAAACACAGAAGTATGCCACACTGTTATATTCCAGAAATGATACCGTCTATGCAACCAATGATGAGGTGTAAAGTCATGCCACAGTCGGTCAAACAATCAGTCAAAGATAGAATAATCATAGAAGGGAGACACACTGGGAAATGGATAATCCAAAAATTGAAGACAATTAGGGGAGAGAAAAATCTTTTCCTCACAAAGAAAAAAGATTGTTATTGTATCCTCGAATGTATGGAAAGTCCTGCTGTACGATCTTGATTGGTAACAAACATGTGGTTAAACGATGACAGACACTGATTACAGATGGATGGATCACTAAGCAGTTCAATCCCGACCTTGTCAGGTATATAACACAAGCAGGAACGATCACATAGGCACCGACAGTGTAACCAAGAGCCAGGGTTCCCACAGCATGTAGGTATAACATCCAAGCAGTTGTAATAATACATTTACATGGTGGTTACTCACTGATACCAGATCACACAGAGAACTCTCCAATGTGAAATGAGATTCAATCTGTTGATCTGTATGTGATAGCCATAGATCTCCAGTTGATGATCGTTCATCTGTGGTAAAGATAGTGATTTCTCATCCAAGATAGATTGGTCAATATGTGTCAGGCTATTTAAAAAGCCGATGGAGTAATAAAATCCATAGTCGGTGTCTGTTCTCCGTGATAAGAGACCAATTAGTCTCCATGTTGAGGTCAATCATGCTGATAAATTCAGGATAGATGTATCATTAAGTTCATCAAAATTTATCAGGTTCCAGCTCAGTCCTTCAAGCCCATCATAGGGTGTTAGCTAGGGGTAGGGGGGCAAAAAACAGGGGTATCCATCCCAGCAAGAAGAGCTAAACGCTTACATGTTTCATTCCTTAATTTGCAGAACTTTGTCAGAACTGTCTTTTTGATCCAACAATCCCAAAACCTGTAGCTTTTATGGCACCCTCTGAGAGTTGTCTATCTTGGTGCTTACCTCTTTCATGGTAGTGCCATATGAGCAAAGTGAAGACATGATGATGACCAGGTATAATAAGAGGATTCTGTTCTTGCTCTCCCAATTTAGCTTTGCTTAAACATTCACCAACCCTTAGCATGGTATGACTGTCAATGAATGGGTTCAGGTTGCCAATTGGCCTGTTTTTTTGGAATGTCCTGCTTACCATGAATACATTTAATTTCTTTTTTTTTTTTTTTTAAGAAAATTTTATTAAGGAATTTCAACCATACATAAGAAAAAAAATTAAACGTTTTGCTCATTGGGTACATAGAAGATTTCGAGTACAAAGAAAACAAGTACCGTATATACTCGAGTATAAGTCGTTCTGAGTATAAGTCAAGGCCCTAATTTACCACAAAAAAATGGGAAAAACTTATTGACCCGAGTATAAGACGAGGGTGAGAAATGCACAGCTACTTTAAGTGGAAAAGAGGGTCAACAATGCCCATTTGCAGCATCACTGTGCCCATTTACATGCCTCACTGTGCCCATTTGCAGCCATAGGTCCCCTGAACTTCAAACTCGGTAGTTAAGGGTTCCTAGATGCCCCCTAGCTGCAGCCAAAATTTGGGGTCTCTGAACCCAAAGGGTCCCGAAATGACATTGCTGCAGATAGACACAGTTGACCGAATTTGGGGCCCCGTATCTCGGGGCCACTTAGTGCTAAGAACCCCAAATTTGGCGTGCAAACCCAGAGGAACTAGCACCATAACATTTCCAAAGCTGGGGTTTCTAGCACCAAGTGGCCCTGAGATACAGGGCCCCAAAAATCAGTTCAGAAAATGTCAAGCACTTTTCTGCAGCAGAGAATGACATTTTCCGAACCAGTTTGGGGCCCCGTATCTCAGGGCCACTTGGTGCTAGGAACCCCAGCTTTGGATATGTTATGGTACCAGTTCCACTGGGTTTGCACACCAAATGTGGGGTTCCTAGCACCAAGTGGCCCTGAGATATGGGGCCCCAAAGTCGGTTCAGAAAATGTCAAGCACTTTTCTGCAGCAGAGAATGACATTTTCCGAACCGATTTTGGAGCCCCGTATCTCGGGGCCACTTAGTGCTAGGAACTTCAGCTTTGGATATGTTGTGGAATCAGGTCCACTGGGTTTGCATACCAAATTTGGGGTTTCTAGCACCAAGTGGCCCTGAGATACGGGGCCCCAAAGTCAGTTCGGAAAATGAAATTTTTTGCTGCAGAAAAGTGCTTGACTCGAGTATAAGTCGAGGGGGACACTTTCAGCACAAAAAAATGTGCTGAAAAATTCGACTTATACTCGAGTATATACGGTAGTATTCATAAAACCAGGCTTATAGTCCATTATAAGGTTGTATGGTAAGGCTCTAGGGTCTCTGCACCCCCCGCCACCAGCACCCCATCCGGGATCTTGCTGTGCAGGAGGTTGAGAGGTCCAGAAACCCGGAGCAAAAATTGAAGAGAGAAAATACAGAGGCATAAAGTATTCAAATCATCATGAACAATGAGTAACGCAGTAATGACAAGAAAAACAAGAATGAAGTCATTACCAAAGAAGCAACAGTCTGGGTTGTAATCTCAGGGCAGTTTGAAAAGAGGTCAGTCCCAGGAACTAGAGTACCTTATGCGAAAGGACTTGAGATAGCAATAAAGGGAAGCCTTTCCCGAGATCAACCCATTGATTACTTAAAGGAGGTCCTATTAATACCGAGAGCCAGAGAAAAGAAGAATCAAGAAGTACAGTGAAGAGATTGAAGAGAAGAAAAAGGGAGAAAAAAGAGAAAAGGTAAAGTGCATATGACAGAGGTTAAGGGAGAGGAGAAGCACAGAGGGCTATCACAAGAGGGTATCCAAGGACCACCCTGGGAAAGAATCGAGCCTATGTGTTATGATTCAGGGTTATAGGGAGATCCCCACCTGGGTAGCCCAAGGTTCCCATATGATTTTGAATT
Organism: Lithobates septentrionalis; assembly: GCA_037952835.1. Taxonomy (NCBI): domain Eukaryota; kingdom Metazoa; phylum Chordata; class Amphibia; order Anura; family Ranidae; genus Lithobates; species Lithobates septentrionalis. The sequence continues at coordinate 191,151 of JBBDGP010004460.1, forward strand.
TGTCTAAAGTGTCCAGAATGGTATTGGAAATCTTTTCTTGCAACATTATCCAAGAAATTTTTTGTTTAGCTAAGCGGAAGGATACTGTTGGAGATTTCCATGACCGGGTAATAGTCATTTTGGCTCCAAGGAGGATAAACCGAATTAGAGTCTGGTTAGGTTTAGAAGTATTAGGGATTGGGGAATTAAGTAAGGCGATAGTTGGGTCTTGCTTAACCGCAAAACCAAAGGTTCTGCGAATAAGGGCGAAAATCTTATTCCAAAACATTCTGATTCTAGGACATTCCCATAAGATATGTAGAAGAGTGCCTATGTGGTTGCATCCTCTAAAACAGAGAGGTGATGTTTGAGGGTAATATTTGACCAGATGGGAAGGTACCAAATACCAGCGTGTTAAAGTTTTGAGGCTAGCCTCAATCAGGGACGTGTTCAGTATACCTTTAAAAGAACGGGCAAAATTGAAATGCCATAGATCCAGGTCCCAGCTGAGATCAAGGTCGCGCTCCCAGCTCAACATGTAAGCTGTTTTCTCCGCTGGTTCAGCTAGAGATGAGTATATGAGAAAAATTCCTCCTCTCGTGTCCACGGCCGAGGAGCACCACTGTTCATAAGGAGTTACTGAGAGTGGGCTTTCGCTGCTCTTCCATGAATGGTTCAGAAAATGTGATATTTGATAGAAACTAAATTTTTCAGATGGGGGCATATCAAGTTTTGAGGTGCAGAGGGGTAAGGTGAGGGGTCCATTAGAATTAAAGAAATGTCCAATTCTGTAGAGGCCTTTGTCTAACCACCATTTGAAGGCTAGGATATCTAGACCTGGGGGGAACTTGGGGTCATGGAAGATGTGGGCAAGTGGTTGCCAGGTAGACGTTAGGGGTTTCATCTTATGAAGGGAATCACATAACTTTATCGAATGGGATAAAGTAGGAGCTAATATAGGGGGGGCGTCTTTTAGGTAGGTTCCAAAGCAAGAAATCTAAGGTGTAATTAGGGACAGCTTCTCGTTCCATGTTCACCCAGTCTGGTTTAGGCCCTTTAAGATAAATTATGGAGAATTGGCTTAACTGCACTGCCTGATAGTACCACCACAGTTTAGGTAAACCTAGGCCTCCTTTCATTCTGGGTCTAAAAAGAACATCCTTGGAAAATCTGTGTCCCTTTTTGTCCCATATGAAGCGGATGATGGCAGACTGTAAGTGTAGAATGTGTGATTTGGGGACTGGAATAGGGAGGGAGCGGAAAAGGTATAATATTCTGGGCAGAAGAGTCATTTTAATAGCGTTCACTTTGCCTAGCCAGGATAGTTTATAGAGGGACCATTGATTCAGGTCTTCGGTGAGTTTTTTAAACATGGGAGGATAATTATATTTGAACAATTGGTCTATGCCGGATGTGAGGTTAATGCCTAAGTAGGGAATAGAGGTGGGGTTCCAGGAAAATGGGAATTGACCTTTCAGTCTGTATACAATGTCTTGGGGAGTTGATAAATTAAGAGCAATTGATTTTGACATGTTTACTTTGAGACTGGAGGAGAGTTCAAAATCGTGGAGAAGATGGATTATGTTGGGGGTAGAAATAAGGGGGGAAGTAATAAATAGGAGGACATCATCCGCGAACAAAGCACATTTGTGCATTGATTGGCCACAGCGGACTCCATGGATATCTGGATGTTGTCTTATGGCCAAGGTTTCAATAGCTACTGCGAAAAGAAGTGGGGAGAGGGGACAACCTTGCCTCGTGCCTTTCTTAATAGGGAATTGATCAGAAAGGTGACCCTGAATTCTGACCTGTGCCTTTGGTTGATGATAGAGAGATTCTAGTACATTAATGAAGTTCGGGCCAAAGCCCCATTTCCGTAGAATTGTAAAAAGGTAGGGCCAGGCAACAGTGTCGAATGCTTTTTGAAGATCGATGGAGAGGAGGAAGCCCTCTTGAGGGGGGCCGCCATCCCATCCCGACTTCATGAGGGAGACTGCGTTTACTGCTCTCCGTATCTGGTCAGGTCCCTGTCTCCCCGGGATGAACCCTACCTGATCTTTATGTATGTAAGAACCTATAAATGATGCTAGTCTGTTTGATAATATCTTTGTCATGATTTTTAAATCATTATTAATTAACGAGATTGGTCTGTAATTGCGCACCTCGCTGGGGTCTTTACCCGGTTTGGGAATGACCGAGATGAAGGCTAGATTGGCATCAGGATCAAGGGGGTAGGACTTGCTTAAGGAGTTAAAGAGACGGGCCAGATACGGAGAGAGCGCGTCTGTAAAGGTTTTGTAGTGGAAGTTTGAAAATCCATCCGGGCCCGGGGCAGAGTCTTTTTTGAGGTCTTTTATTACCGCTCAGATTTCAGATTCTTGAAATGGGGACTCCAAGGTAGAACGATGGGAGTCAGATAGTTTTGGCAGTGGGATATTTTCTAGAAAGGAGTCTAGGTCTTTGTGGGAAATAGGACAGCTGTCAGAATACAAGTTAGAATATAAGGATTGAAAGGCATCTAGAATCTTTTTGGGGTGTTGGGTAAGAGAACCTGACAGGGATTTTATTTTGGGGAGGGCAAAGATCCTATGTTTCCGGGTGAGTTTGGCTGCTAACTGAGGGCCAAACTTGTTAGCGCATATCTAGTGACTGCCGCTGACCCAGTGAAGATGTCTATTTGCATTGGAAGTCAAGGCTAAATTAAGGGACAATCTGGTGGAGGCTAGTTTAGAGAGAGTGGTGGGATTGGGGTTCCGCTTATGGGAAAAGCTGAGTTTGCTTGTCATTCGCGTTTTAATTGGGAGGAAAGTTGAATAAGCTTCCCTCTAATCACCGCTTTGTGTGCACTCCAAAGGGAGCTAGGAGAGACCTCCCCAGTGTCATTGATCCGGAAATATTCTTTAATATCTTTTTCCAGCATGATACAATGTACAGGGTTGGATAAAAGTTTTTCATTCAGGCGCCAAAGCCGTGATCCTGGGGGCGATAAAGAATTTAGAAGTTTTAGTGTCACTAGGGAGTGATCGGACCATGGGACATCATGTATGGAGGCCTGGGTGGCAGTGTGTATTTCAGAAGTGGGCATGAATATGTGGTCAATTCTAGCATAGGTTTTGTTGATGGATTTAGTTCCCTCCAGGTATCAATAAGACCTAGAGAGTGGAGGAGTCTGGCGATCCGTAGACTTTGTTTGGGGGGGTTTTTAAGATGGGGGATCCCTAGGTCTGATTTATTTAGAGCCTGGTCAAAAGTGATGTTGGAATCCCCGCCCATGATCACCCTACCTTCGAAGTGGGGTGAAAGATTTGCAAGTAGGGAAGAGAAAAATTTGGTCTGGCCTCTGTTAGGAGCATAATAGGATATGAGGGTGTAGAGGTTTCCCTCAATCGTGCCTTTGACTAAGATATATCTCCCATCAGTGTCCCTAATTGTTAAAGAGTGTGTGAATGAAGTCTGTTTAGAAAATAATATAGCAACTCCCCTTTTTTTCATTAGCATTTGCTAGGAAGAAAATGGGATATTTATTATTTATTGTGGAGGAAGGAAGGGGAGTAATTGGAGGGGAAATGGGTTTCCTGGAGAAGAATTATATCTAAGCTACTAGAATTGTAGCTTTGAAAGGCTTTGCGTCTTTTCACGGGGGAATTAAGGCCTTGGGTATTATGTGAGGCAATCTTAAGAGCCCTCTGTAGTGGAGAAGAGTCAGCCATGGTCACGAGAGGAGGAATACGAGCGTGTGTGGTGTGGACCTACCCGGATCCTTGTTGAACCGAACTTGAGTCTGGGAGGGTGGGCTCGATACCCCAGCAGGAGAGTCTGGATCATGAAGGTCTTCTGTGCAAACTCCTGGGATAGGTATAAAGGGAGAGAAAAGGAGAAAAAAAAGAGACAAGGAGAAAATAAAGTGAGAGAGTAAAGTTAGTGAATTCCACATACTAAAAACGAACAAAACCAGGCGTAGGCGCCTAGGAAAATGGAGGACCGAACTTATGAGCTCAGTTCTAAACCGAGACCCAAAAAAAATATAGGGTCTCATAAAAACAAAGACAACCTCAGTTGAAGTTGTGTGTCTGGTGTAACCAGAGGGAGAACCCCTCTCGATCACAGCAGAGGGAGTGACAAGCTAACCCGGCCGGGCCCCCAACTTTAAGGGCAAAATGGAACCTCGAAGCGTGAGAAATAAAGATCTTTTGAGAAAAATAAACATGAGTAACTATAACAGAAAACATAACATGTAAGAAACTAACAAAGCTGAAGACTAAGCTCTAGGCGGATGTTTGCTGGAAGGTGGGAGGGGTGAGGAAGGGAAGGGAAAGGGAAGGGGAGAAGGAAGGGGTAAGCTATAATTTCAAGGTTGAAGTTAAGGACCGCCTAGGCACAGGAGATTCAAGCTGTCAGGTCAATCCTGAGGAGACAGGGGTCCATTTTCTTAGAGAGGGAATGTCAAAAATTTGGAGCCTGCACCCAATACCTTTGAGGATAGGGCGGGTGAGGAGGAAGAGGAGAAATTGTTCTGCTCTCATGGATGAAGAGAAGGGTTCAGTTGGTGTGTAACCAGTCACCACACAATTAGAGGAGGAAATTCTGGAAAAAAGGAAACAAGGACCTTAAAGGGCCCGTTGGGTTAAAAATCATCTGGGCGGATGAGAGTCATGATGCCGCTTCGTTTGCTGCTTATTTCAGATCGGAGTGATGGGGCTTCCTGGGGGGGTCTCTTGGAAGAGCTTGGTTTGTTGGGGGGCTCCTGGGGGGAAACTTCCTGGGTGATGAAACCAAGTCGCAAGAGTAAATGTTCACCTTCTTGAAAAGATGAGAAACCGTAGGATCTATCCTTGTATTGGAACACAAGTCGGAAAGGGAAGGACCGGCGGTATTTTATGGCTCTCTGCGTTAAGATTTCCAGGAGAGGTTTTAGGGCTCTCCTCTTTTGAATTGTGGCCTGGGAAATGTCCGCAAATACATGAATTTTGTTTCCCTGGAAGGAGGCTATCCAGATTCAGAGATCTTTTCATAATTTCTTCTTTGATCTCGTAGTAGTGGGGTTTAACCACTATGTCCCTCGGGAGCCCATCTTGGCGGGGTGGTTGGAGCGCTCTGTGAGCTCTGTCAATCTCAAGTTTATGGCTTGAAATGTCCGGGATGACTTCTTTCATAAAGAGCTTTACTATCAAAGAAATAAAAGTGTAGCGCTATAATCCACATCCACAAACGTGTGTATTGCAATAAATAAGTGCATATATAAATGGTAAATACTACCAAGACATGTATGACCATAATATGGATAGTGGCAAATAATTAATCAGTGTTGATCACATAAAAGATTAAATAAACAATAATGGTACTTAGTTATCGTGCCAGTGATTGGTAGAAACCCGTGCTGGTTCCATAAACCAAACACCAAACAGACAAAAAAATCATAAAACATAACAGTCCATATTGAATATATAAAAATTGTGTAGAAAAATAGTGAAAAGAACGTCAGCAGAGTTCTATGGGGGTGATGAATGGCCAAATGGTGAAAAGAAACTCCCAAATTCACAAATGGATGGTTTCACCAGATCTGGCGAGTGGGTAGAAAGGAGACCACAAGTGTGCATAGATTGTACATCAGTGCCGGGGCCAACACCAGAAGTAAAGGAGGCTTACCGGAAAAAATTGACCTGAAATGGCATACGCCAGACAAGTCAGAAAGGCTTAGTAACCACTGGTTCTGAGGAGTACTTCTTGTCATGACGGCTCCTTAGCTGAAACATGTCGGGTGGACTACTCATGATCACCGCTATATGATATTTGAGCTGTGTTTCGTTCTTCCAAAATGTGAGTCTGTTTTTTATTATTTTAATAAATTAGTGTTTTAAAACGTTATCACGCTATGTGAGTTTTTTTGCTCCTTGCATGGCATATGAATTACGTTTGATTTATGCTGGATTGTCCATGGGTGAGGAAGCCGTGCTGATACTCCTTTCTCCACCAATTGTTGATGACATCTGACAAGACGTACTCCTCAGAACCAGTGGTTACTAAGCCTTTCTGACTTGTCTGGCGTACGCCATTTCAGGTCAATTTTTTCCGGTAAGCCTCCTTTACTTCTGGTGTTGGCCCCGGCACTGATGTACAATCTATGCACACTTGTGGTCTCCTTTCTACCCACTCGTCAGATCTGGTGAAATCCATCCATTTGTGAATTTGGGAGTTTCTTTTCACCATTTGGCCATTCATCACCCCCATAGAACTCTGCTGACGTTCCTTTCACTATTTTTCTACACAATTTTTATATATTCAATATGGACTGTTATGTTTTATGATTTTTTTGTCTGTTTGGTGTTTGGTTTATGGAACCAGCACGGGTTTCTACCAATCACTGGCACGATAACTAAGTACCATTATTGTTTATTTAATCTTTTATGTGATCAACACTGATTAATTATTTGCCACTATCCATATTATGGTCATACATGTCTTGGTAGTATTTACCATTTATATATGCACTTATTTATTGCAATGCACATGTTTGTGGATGTGGATTATAGCGCTACACTTTTATTTCTTTGATGTTATTTTTTTGTCTTGAGTCTATAGGTGTGTTGGCTGCTATTTTACCTTTCTTTGGCCTAAACGCAGTGCTGTACTTAATTTTTATAAAGAGCTTTACTGTGTCGTGGATGTTAGTGACAGATTCAGGGATACCTCTGATGCGGAAGTTGTATCTCTGACTCCTGTTCTCCAAATCGTCGATTTTTCCTAGTGCGATTTCGAGTTGGTCTTGCAGCGATTGAATGCAATTAGTATTTTGATTGGTGCGTGCTACTGTGTGATCAACGGTTTGTTCAATCATTTCAATGCGAGCCCCCAAGTTTTGTAGGTCAGCTTTAATAGAAGTGGTTATTTGTGTGGCATTCTGAGCCAGGCCTGCAGCAAGCATGTCTGAGAAACAGTTCAAAAGTTTGGCCATATCAGACTGGAGGGGAGAGTGCAAGGGGAGAGCCAGCTGGGAGCCTGGGAGGTTAATAGGTGATTGCAGTGGGGGGGGTATGGAGCATATCAGACAATGCTCTGCCAATGAGTGACTCGGTAGAGGCTGGGGAAACAGACTGTGGTGGCTGGGTACTCACAGGGGTCGTCATCAGAGAGATAGCATGCTGGTCGGTCTTAGGGGGATCAGCCATGGATTCCCCGTCCCCTGTGTCTCCGTATGGAGAGGCCGCGGCCGCCATCTTGGAAGCAGTGGGGGCAGGCAGGCCGAAATCCAGTTGCCGGCTGACCTCCGATTTTTGGGGGTGTCTCCACATGCAGGCTTGTGCCTGAGACTATCCTAAGCCTGGTGAGGTCTGGATCGGGGGTTCCTGCTAGTGGATGCAGCTGTTAGGGACCGCGGAAAGCTCGGCCAGATCGGAGCTCCCGGTCAGCACGTCTTCCCGGAAGTCCCGCGCATGCGCACTCCCGGATACATTTAATTTCTGTGCTAAAAACATTTTGTTCTTCACTGCGTATTGTGATCATATCACTTTCCGCAATGTCCTTTGCAGAAAGAGGTTATTGGCATAAGTGCCAGCCTTGACAGTCAGCATCATTGGACTTAGTGTGATAGCAGTGAGCAATATGGACTAAACTTGCAATAATGCATGCAAGCCTTGTCCACTTGGAGAAACAAAGCATTGACAACCCAATATGAATCTTTGTTCAGATCTGGTGACAACAGTCTTGACTTGAGAACAAATCTCTAGATCGTTGTCATGATCTAGAAGACTGAAGACCTCAGCTGTAGTTTTTTCTGTATGGTCTATTAGGAACTCAGGTCTTAACTTCTTAACCAAGAAGAATTTGCAAGACATTTGCAGACACTGACCTGGTGGCATGGTCTGCAGGATTAAACTCTGATGCTATTGTTCAGGCCTTGAGGATTTTTTGATTCTTTCTACACGGTTGCTGACATGGACATAGAAGCATTTTGTCTGATTGTATATGTATCCCAAAACAGCTTTGCTGTCTGTGTAAAATTTTATGTCATCTATCTGAATGTCTAGCTCATGCAGTATAAAATCTACTATTTCTACGGCTAGCACAGTCCCATAAAGTTCAAGCCTGGGAATTGTGTGCTTGGGCTTAGGTGCTAACTTATCTTTGCCAAACAGAAATCCTACTTGGGTTTGATTGAGAGATTATCTTACTTTTAGGTAGGCAACAGCTACTTTGGCCTCAGTGGGTGCATCTGAGAAGATGTAAACCTATGTAGCGCAGGTGTTGTGACCCAGTTATCCTGCTAAAACAATGTGATTTTTATTAAGTTAGAGTTTGGCTCCCTCTAGTGTCCTTTTTATGTTAAGGCTGTTATGACTTTTCTTCTATTTTGAGAAACAGCGCTGCAAGGCATATAGGGAAATGTAGTTCAATGTTCCAATGACTCGTGTTTAAATCAGTCAAGGAACTACTGACCCATGATGCCCAGTTCTCCTACCCGCAAGGCCAAATCACAGAACTGCCTTCTGGGTAGGCAAATTAAAGGGACAGTGCAGCCATGCTTCTCTCTCTCGGGGCGACATCTTACACACAGAGGAGGTCTGTGTGTTTGTACCCAGGGCTGGGATAGCCTACGGCCTACTGCGGAGAGCAGATCACCCACCCCAGAGGGATACTAGTGAACAGCCCTGCTGATCAAGCAGGAGGATCGGTCTGCGCTTGAGAGCATCTGAAGCCATCTGCTTACAGTCACCAGCAATCTGGAAGAGCAGCGCGGTGGGACGGCGCTAGCTTGGAGCGGCACTGAGATAGCAAAAGGAAGCCTTGCAAGCATCTGGACCTGGTGTGGTGAGCGGGCACTTGCCCAGATCAATATAGTGACTGTTGCTGTGTGAATCAGTCCCAGGTGGCTGGTGGGATCTGTAGTCCCACAACAGTGGCTAACACTTATCCATAGACTGTGTACAGGGGAACTTCAGGGTTTGTTCCCTGTACTACAAGGTAGATACTGAGTTGCATCCCTCATTGAGGAAGAAGTTTTACAGGTGCCTTATGTGCAAGCACACCAGCAGGTCATTTCTTCTATAATTTGCTACCTACTTGTTTCCTGAATTACAAATACTGCAGTCTAATAAGCTAGCTGAAGAAAGAAGAAGACAAGAGACTTTTACCATTTGCTATAAAACATTTTAACCTCGCTGTACACTTTGAGTATTGCATTGCAACCTAGGGGGAGCTCTTGAGCACATGGGATAGATATGTGTAGTGTATAGCATTGTTGCATTGTACATGATATTACCCTGCTAACTTTGGTGTGTGTGTACTCTGAGGTTGGAGTGGAAAGGTGCTCAATACAAGTGCTTTATCATATTGAGCATTAGTCTCACTTCTTGCCTGTTTGCATACACTCTCCAGGTGACCATTTGAGTTTTCAATTTTCTATATACGTTTATTGTTATTGTTTTCATTTTCATATCTGAGTTACCACTGTGTCTATTGTGTTAACCAATTCTTTCAGTAAACTTCTTAAGTGGTTAACTTACAATTGGTGTGAGACTCTATCTATTACTACAGCCGGTGAAGTGACGGACACCAGGGTGACGGTAAATATACAGTATAGTGTGTAATTTCTGTGTCTCTCTTTACCATTGGGTCTTACACTAACATTACTATACAGTTGTGCCAAGGGGATCAAGTCCATTTCTGGGGTTGAGAGGCAGATTGCAGGCCCAAAACAATTATCAGCAGCTCCTTCGGGGTAGTGCTACACATGGGGCACTCGCCTGGGATCCTGTTACTCTGCAATCAACCCCCCCAGAGGACATCCCTATTAGTGCCAGAATGGACCCCATCACTGTGGTTCAGTGCTGTCAAGCAGAAGGCGCCCGCTCAGAAGCGAGCGTGGCAATTGAGCTCCAAAGAGAGGCCTGGGAGGAAGAACAAGTCAGTCAAATTGTGAAGGTACTGTCTCCAGACAGAAAGGTATGGGTTATTGTCGTCAGACCAGATCGTGGGACCTCTTGCACTTATGCACTGTTGGAGTGGAGAAAGGGGGTCCCTGAAAACTTCAAAGGCACAAGTGTTCAACTAGCTGACAAAACCAAGTTTTACCTGACACATCCAGAGGGACCAGGTGAAAGCCCTACCAGTTCTACACAGGCGAAATTAGCTACAGCAAAAGTTCCCTCCCGGCCAAGATTGGCTGTGGTTGGGCCGGAGCTCTTTACCGCTCTAGGGGACTTCGTGTCAAAATGCCAGCGGGAAACTCCAGTATAGTCTGGAACTGGATATCGCAAACTCAGCGTTTTCTCTGGAAGACAGCCAGTGCCTTAGGAGGAGGACAACAATGAAGAGTGGTTGGACCAGACCACACAAGCCTTGGATGAATGGGACATTCCTGAGACTCACAAGAAACAGAGAATCACAGAGAGCCTAAAGGGGCCTGCCTCGGAAACCATCCACAATTTGAAGTTCAGCAAGCCAAATTTTGCTGCTCAGGACTACCTGGAGAAAGTCTCCGATCTTATATACCAGTTGGAGTACACTTACCAAGATGAGGAAGAGAAGCTGTCGGAGTATATGAGACGTCTGGACAAGATTATACATCAGATCTTGCTGAAGAAGGGTCTAGACCCCTGGAAGGTGGATGAAGTCCGAGCTCAGCAAGTCCTGAGGGGTGCTCAGACTTTGGACCCCATTACCCTCATGTTGAGAACTCGTCAAGATGGTGGCATTTTGAAATATCCGGACCTGATCCAGATTGTACGTGAAGAGGAGGCCATACTGGAGAACAAGAGGAAAGGAAGTCCGAAGCCACGGCCTGTCAGAGTCAGAACGGCCAGTGTCGCTGATAGCGATCCCCAGATCGAGCTCCTCAAGACTCAAGTGTCACAGCTGATAGAGATGATGGCTCTGTTGACCACCAGGCCCATTACTCCACCAATTGAGGGAGCTCCAATGTCCAAAAGGTCGTCAAGCCCTACAGTTGCAGAGGGAGAGAGACCAGCAAATCAAGGGTACTGCTTCAACTGTGGATGAATTGGACACTATTGACGAGTATGCCCGAGCCCAGCAAAGCCAGAGATACAATTCCAGAGGGCTCTGGTGAAGGAGTCAACCAGCTGCCCTGCTGCATCACCTAGCTCAAGAAAATCAAACAACACAAAGAGACCACGAAAGGAGGCAAAGCCCAAAAAGAGAGATCCATTTGCTGCCTCTGAGCGACTCAGTATCTCACCACCTGAAACTCAGGCCACCTGGCATCGGAGAGTCAATGCACACCAGACTTCCTGAGCTCAACCAAGTCTCAAGCCAGATCGGAAGCTCCGCAGGAGAGGAGTCAAGATACGCATCACCGAACAGGCCCAACCTGTTACTTCCCACAGGATCCCTCCCAAGCTAGTGGGGCCTTCCCCAATTGTCTCCATTCAGATAGAGGGAATCTATGCCAAGGACCTTTTGAATACTGGAGCTCAAGTGACTCTTCTCTATAGAGACTTCTACGACAAGCATCTCAAACACTTGCCACTACAGAAGTTGGAAGAGCTGAAAATATGGGGCCTAGGGACCCAGATGTTCCCTTATGATGGGTATCTACCAATCAAGCTGACCTTCAACCCCAGCGTGGCTGGGAAGGCAGAGACCTTTGATACTCTGGCAGTGGTCTGTCCTCGCCCACCAGGGGCCGGTAAAAGTTCCCTCATCATCGGGACTAATACCGACCTGGTCAGAAGACTGTTAACACCTCTTAACACCTCTTGTCCAAGAGCAAGGCACTTCAACCACGAGTGTGCATGTGCACCCCATGTTGAGACAAGCCTACCAGAGCCTGGTACAAGAACAGAAAGCCCCTGCCGAAGGAGTGGTAAAGATCTGGCGCTTGGACCGGCATGAGAAGGTGTTACAGCCCAGTGAAGTAGTTTGTTTGAGAGCATCCGTCAAGGTGAGCTGGAAGCAACCAGGTCCTTTCAAGGCATTACAGAGAAGTCACAGGAAGATCTCAGTCAGTGTTTGCAATACAACAGCCTCATTTGTGAGGATATTGTTGGGGCAGGTAAATCCAGCCACCCCAGTCTCACCGTGTGAACCGAGCAGCGCAGAGAAAGATGCAATACCAGTGGAAGAGTTCTACCCAAAGAACACTCCCCTCACACCTGCCTGGATGGAAAGGGCCAAAACTCAGCTCCTAAGATGGAGAACAGCGTTCTCAAAGAGTGAGTTCGATGTTGGGCGTGCAAAAAGTGCCCAACACCAGATCCGTCTGGAGGAAGACGAGCCCTTCCGAGAAAGGGTCAGATGGATTCCTTTAGGGGATTTGGAGGACCTGCAAGAACAACTGGGGGAGTTGAAGAGAGCAGGAGTTATCCGAGAGTCTTGGAGTCCACACGCTTCCCCAATAGTGGTGGTAAGGTAGAAGAATGGGTCACTGCGGTTGTGTATCGACTACAGGACACTGAACTGCAGGACCATTCCTGATCAATATACCACACCCAGGATAGAAGATACCTTACAGAGCCTGTCAGGGGCAAAGTGGTTCAGCGTGCTGGATCTGAAGAGTGGATATTATCAAATCCCCATGCACCCTGAAGATAGAGAGAAGACTGAATTCATTACCCCAGTAGGATTCTTTGAATTCGACCGCATGCCTCAAGGCCTGTCCAGAGCACCAGCCACCTTTCAGAGGTTGATGGAGAGAACTGTGGGTGACATTAACCTGATTGAAGTATTGGTATACTTAGACGACATCATCGTGTTTGGCAAGACTTTGGAGGAGCATGAAGAGCGCTTGGAGAAGGTCCTGAAGAGACTCCACGACGAAGGCCTGAAGCTCTCCATGGAAAAGTGCCAGTTCTACCAACCTTCGGTCAATTACCTGGGCCATATCGTGTCTACCGAAGGAGTTGCTACAGACTCTCAGAAGCTGGAAGTTGTCACCTCTTGGGCGAGACCCACTAATGTAACTGAGCTTAGGTCATTTCTGGGATTCTGCTCATATTACCGGAGATTCATTGAGGGATTTGCTAAAATAGCTTGCCCACTCACGGAGCTATTGAAGAATGAGGAGGATGATGATCCGGACTCAGCCAAGCCTGTAAAACCAGCAGGAGGGGCCAGGAAGCCCAAAGAGTCCATCCAAGAACAGTGGACCCCTCAGTGTGAAGAAGCTTTCAGGCACTTGAAGTGGAGCCTTACAACTGCTCCAGTCTTGGCCTACGCAGATCCAGCCAAACCCTACAAATTGCATGTAGATGCCAGCCGAGATGGGCTGGGCGGAGTGCTGTACCAAGAACATGATGGACACTTAAGGCCTGTTGCCTATGTGAGTCGGAGCTTAGCACCTACTGAGAAGAATTACCCCACCCACAAGCTCGAGTTTCTGGCCTTAAAGTGGACCGTAGTAGACAAACTGAGAGATTACCTATATGGAGCGAAATTCATAATCAAGACAGACAACAATCCTCTCACATATTTACTCACTACTGCCAAGCTGGATGCCATGGGCCATAGATGGTTGCCCACCCTATCTGGTTTCACCTTCAGTCTGAAGTACCTGCCGGGGGTTGGGAACAAGGATTCAGATGCTTTGTCAAGAAGGCCCCACTGCTCCTAAGAAGAGTGGACCCAGCTCACCTCTGGAGTGAGAGCCCTTTGTGAAGAGCAGAACAGCAAGCAAGGGGTGGGGCCAGGGCTGCAAAAATTGGAGTATCAGCTGCTGGGGTGCCCAGATGCTATTGTATCATCACTCAAGTTGGGAATGAAGGTCTGCCAAAACTTTCAAAAAAGGACCTGCATAGGGACCAGCTGGAATATCCCCTCTGTAGTTTGACACATTAAAGGCTTTGGAGAGTCAATGCCCTGACCTACTTCTCACTAACTCTCAAGAGAACGCCTGATTGCTACACAAAGAGTGGGATTGGTTGCAGCTGCAACAAGGGGTGGTCTACCGAAGGGGCCCCTCTGAAGATCCTGAAGAGAAATGGCAGTTGTTCCTACCAAAGAAACACAGGGAGAAAGGTGTTAACTGCTTTACATGATCATCATGGCCATCTAGGGTCCGAGAGGACTTTTCAACTGGTGAGGGACAGATTCTATTGGCCCTGCATGCGGACTGAAGTCGAGAGTTATTGCCACTCTTGCCTCAGATGTATTCAAAGAAAGACTTTGCCTCAAAGAGCCGCCCCAATGGGCCAGCTCCAGAGTCAAGGACCATTGGATCTGGTGTGCATTGATTTTCTGTACTTGGAGTCTGATCTGAGTGGGCAGGGAAATATCCTGGTAATAACTGATCACTTCACCCGTTACACCCAGGCATTTCCCACAAGAGATCAACAGGCATCCACGGTGGCTAAGATCCTAGTAGAAAAATTATTTGTCCATTATGGCCTACCCCAGCGCATTCACTCACATCAAGGAAGAGACTTTGAGAGTAGCCTCATTAAGAGACTCCTAAATTTGTTGGTTATCAAGAAAACTAGAACTACCCCTTACCATCCTCAGGGAGATCCTCAACCCGAGAGGTTCAACCGAAATCTCTAACACATGCTGGGAACCCTAACCTCTGAGCAAAAGCCACACTGGAGCAAGCATATAGCGACCATAGTACACGCTTACAACAGTATTACAAGTGATGCCACAGGATACTCTCCATATCGCCTGATGTCCTTTGATTTATTTTTTATTTTTTTGTCATTTTTATTGTTATCACAGGGAATGTGCACATCCCCTATGACAGCAATAGGTAGTTTTTTTTTTGTTGTTTTTTTTTAAATGGGGTCTATTAGACAATATCGGTGTGATTAGATGCTTTTCCAATTTCCCAATGGCGCTGTTTATATCCTGCGAAACCAGTCATGAAATGCTCATAGCTTCCAGTTTCTTAGGCCGTAGAGATGACTGGAGCTGATCTAGTCTTCGATTAGCTCTATGGTCAGATGGCGGAACCACCAACTGCATTCTCGGGTTCCCCAGTGGGACAGGAGAGCCCAGGAAAACCATGGAAGATGGCAGGAGGAGGGATGTTCCCTTCCACTGCTTGTAAAAGCAGTCTAGCGGATAATTAGCCACTAGGATTGCTTTTACATGAAAGCTGATCGCCGGCTGAAAAGAACGATGCCAAGATGATACCTAAACCTGCAGGCATCATTCCGGTATAACCACTCATATCTACTCAATACCAGTACGTCACTGGTCCTTGTTGGGCATATATTATAATGTTCTTTTTTTTTATGCAGCCTGTGGGCATACATGCCCGTGGTGGTGAAATCACCTCCTACAGCGCTGGAGTCGCTGATTTACCTATTGTGAGAGAAAACACTGTTGCTGTCAAGATAGATAAATTAGTGCTGCAGCTGAATGGCATACCTAAAAAGCAAACAATGGTAACAATAAAACATTAACTCAATATAACAACAATCTGTGCCATAAAAATGTTAGGGGCAAATCGCCCCTCCACCCCTGCCCCCCATGCTTTGGCATATATGCTCTTCTTTTTTTTTTTTCAAATATGATCTTTTTTTTATTGGTTTTCAAAAAAGACAAAGTATAGTGCAGTGTCAACCAAAACCAAAAACATACCTGAGAAATTATTTTGAGAACAGCAGGTCTTATGTCTAAGTGGACAAATATCAGTCAGTAATATCAATGTGAACTGCAATGTCATTATCTATAACGTTGTGTAACTCATAACACTGGTATTTTAAATCCTAAAGAGGGTAAGGCTACTATCTTCCCACGATTGTAGGCTCCAAATGAACTGTCTGAGTCCCAGCCAGTAATAATTCTGGAAAAAGAGAGAAAGAGAGAAGAAAAATCAAAAAACAAAGGAAAAGGAGAAAATGAAAGAAAGAAAAAGGAAAGGGGGGAGGGATGGGGAAAGAATGGATGAGAGAGAGAGCGGACCCGGAGGTGGTGGACTCGTCGCCCCTCTTAGTAGATGTCGTAGTGAATCATTTCTCATGACCCCAACAGGGACACACCTTCAGCGGATAGAATAAACATATTCCATAACCTCCATGCCTTAGAATGTTTTTCCTGTTTATTCTGCGCTGTAAGGACCAAGTCTTCCAATTTTTTTATTTCCTCCACTCTGCGCAGCTTCATCCCGGCAGATGGTGGTGTGCTATTTTTCCACATAAGGGGGATGCAGGATTTGGCTGCGTTCTATAAGTGCCGCACAATCGATTTTTGGTAGCTTTTTGCCGGGATCGTGGTAGCGTGGAGCAGAAGGAAATCTGGATCATTAGGGATTGTGTGTGCTGTAAATTTCTGGTTAACTGTTTGCTTCGTCATCCAGAAATGTTGCAACTTAGGGCAGGACCAGAGGATGTGGAGGAGTGTCCCTCTATCCGTCTGACATCTCCAGCATCTATCATTGGTGGTTGGGAAATATTTGTGTAATACCTGAGGAGTATAGTACCATCTAGTCAAAATATTATAGTTAGATTCTTGGATTTTCGTGCAGATAGACGTTTTTAGGGCGCACCTGATTATAGTTTGTTTCTGGATGTCTGTGAAGGAGCGTTGTAAGTCAAGTTCCCACTTTCGTAAGAACAACAAGTTAGGTTGTTCTGATGGGGAGTTAAGTAAGGAATAGGTTTTAGAAAGTACCTGGGGTAGAGTACCCTCATCCTTACAGTAGTCCTCAAAGGTCATCAGTAGGAACACCCCCCCATTTGGTTCGCATCCAGAACATGCAAACAAAAAACAAAAACTTTGTTCGAACACGGGAACACCGTTAACCACATCAGCCCCGGAAGAATTTACCCCCTTCCTGACCAGAGCACTTTTTGCGATTCGGCACTGCATCGCTTTAACTGACAATTGCGCGGTCGTGCGACGTGGCTCCCAAACAAAATTGACCTCTGATTTTATTTTCCCACAAATAGAGCTTTCTTTTGGTGGTATTTGATCACCTCTGTGGTTTTTATTTTTTGCGCTATAAACAAAAAAATAGTGACAATTTTGAAAAAAAATATTATTTTTTACTTTTTGCTATAATAAATATCCCCAAAAAATTGTTAAACATTTTTTTTTCCTCAGTTTAGGCCGATACGTATTCTTCTACATATTTTTGGTAAAAAAAAAATCGCAATAAGCGTTTATTGATTGGTTTGCTCAAAAATTATAGTGTTTACAAAACAGGGGATAGTTTTATGGCATTTTTATTCATATTTTTTTTTTTACTAGTAATGGCAGCGATCAGTGATTTTTATTGTGACTGCAACATTATGACGGACACATCGGACATTTTTGACACATATTTGGGACCATTGTCATTTATACAGCAATCAGTGCTATAAAAATGCACTGATTCCTGTGTAAATGACACTGGCAGTGAATGGGGTTAACCACTAGGGGGCGGGGAGGGGTTAAGTCAGTACTAGGAAGTGTTTTCTAACTGTAGGGGGGATGGGCTAGCTGTGACACGTCACTAATCCCTGCTCCCGATGACAGGGAGCAGAGATCAGTGACACTGTCACTAGGCAGAACTGGGAGATGCTTGTTTACATCAGCATCTCCCCGTTCGACCTCTCGGCGATCGCGGGTATCCCCGTGGCGATCGATTCCGCAGGACCCGCGACCTGACTCACGGAGCTCCTGCCTGGCGCACACACGCAATGGCACGGCGGGAAATTCAATGGGGCTTACAGGTATGCCCATTTGCCCAGTCATGCCATTCTGCCGACGTACATGGGCGTGCGGCCGACGGGAAGTGGTTAAAGTCTATGGGACACGAACATGAAAAATCAAAAGTGCTAATTTTAAAGGCTTATTTGCATGGTATTGTCATAAAAAGTGTTTGGGGACCCAGGTCCTGCCCCAGGGGACATGTATCAATGCAAAAAAAAGTTTTAAAAACTGACGTTTTTTTCAGGAGCAGTGATTTTAATAATGCTTTAAGTGTAACAATAAAAGTGTTATATTCCTTTAAATTTTGTACCTGGGGGTGTCTATATTATGCCTGTAAAGTGGCGCATGTTTCCCATGTTAAGAAGAGTCCAAGTGCAAAATGACATTTCTAAAGGAAAAAAAGTAATTTAAAAGTACTATCGCTAGCGCCGGCTATAATGAATTGTCGGTCCGGCAATACACATAAAAGTTCATTGATAAAAACGGCATGGAATTTCCCCACAGGGGAACCCCGAACCAAAATAAAAAAAATGCGTGGGGGTCCCCCTAAATTCCATACCAGGCCCTTCAGGTCTGGTATGGATTTTAAGGGGAACCCTGCGCCAAATTTTTTTTTAAAAATGGCGTGTCCCCCTCAAAACCCATACCAGACCCCCCAGATCCCGCCCCCCGTGTGAATTGGTAATGGGGTACAAATGTACCCCTACCATTTCACAAAAAAAGTGTAAAAAATGTTAAAAAAGACAGACAGTTTTTGACAATTCCTTTGGGGGGGCGGGATCTGGGGGCCCCCTTGTTAAAAGGGGCTTCCAGATTCCGATAAGCCCCCCGCCCACAAACCCCCACAACCACCAGACAAGGGTGATGAGGATGAGGCCCTTCTCCCCATCAACATGGGGACAATGTGCTTTGGGGGGGCTGCTAACCCAAAGCACCCTCCCAATGTTGAGGGCATGTCGCCTGGTACGGTTCAGGAGGGGGGGCACTCTCTCACCCCCCTCTTTTCCTGCGGCCTGCCAGGTTGCGTGCTCGGATGAGGGTCTGTAATGGATTTTTGGGTGGACCCCACGCCATTTTTTTTAAAAAATTTGGTGCGGGGTTCCCCTTAAAATCCGTACCAAACCTGAAGGGCCTGGTATGGAATTTAGGGGGACCCCCTCGCATTTTTTTTTTTTTTTTTAATTTTGGTTTGGGGTCCCCCTGTGGGGAAATTCCATGCCGTTTTATCAATGAACTTTTATGTGTATTGCCGGACCGACAATTCATTATAGCCGGCGCTAGCGATAGTACTTTTAAATGACTTTTTTTTCCTTTAGAAATGTCATTTTGCACTCGGACTCTTCTTAACATGGGAAACATGTGCCACTTTACAGGCATACTATAGACACCCCCCAGGTATGAAATTTAAAGGAATATTACACTTTTATTGTTTCACTTTAAGCATCATTAAAATCACTGCTCCTGAAAAAACGACCATTTTAAAAACTTTTTTTTGCATTGACCCAGGTCCCCAAACACTTTTTATGACAATAACTTGCCTTTAAAATGAGCACTTTTGATTTCTCCCATAGATTTTTAAAGGGTGTTCCACGGCTTTAGAATTTGCCGCGAACACCCCAAATTGTTTGCTTTTCGGTGTTCGATCTGAACATAAAGCCCATCCCTAGTCGTCAGTGTCCGGTTGAACCGATCTGGGTGAGGGATTGAGTGTAGGAAATGATGTAATCGTATCACCTTCCATAATTGGAGGCGAAAGTGGCCGGTGTCGCTCATTAGTGATTGAATGTAAGTGTAAGGCGCGATCCATACCCGCCGAACAAAGCGCTCCATAGTCTGATTGTGCAAGTCCTGCGGGGGGACGCTGGGTTGCCCAATATCGGGAAGAGAGGAGAATCTTTAGTAGAGAGAGAGGTTGTCTGCATAATTTTCGAGCCTGCACTGAGTGTAGTGCCTACCGTCAGGTGGGATTTTAAAGTAGGTGGCAACTGGTCAAAGCACCACACAGCCCCTTACAATGGAACCTCAGTCTGGTCCTGCTCTAATTGCATCCACATTTTGTTCTCGCCGTGATGGTTCCAGTCAATGATTCTCCCTAGATGAACCGCTAAATAGTAATTTTGCATGTCAGGGAGAGCAAGACCTCCGTAATGTTTGGGCAGGGTTAGGTAGCGTCTGCATAATTGGGGTTTTGAGTGTGCCCAGATTAATTTAATAAAAAGGGAGTGCACTTGTTGGAAATAATGTGGTGTGATCTTGATTGGCAGTGCTTGAAAGAGGAAGAGAAACTTCGGGAGTATACACATCTTAAGGAGTTTGCATCTGCCAAACCAAGAGTGCAGCCCTTTGTTCCACTCCTCTAATAACAGACGGGTCTTAGTCAGCAGAAGCGGAAGGTTAAGGTCAAAAGTGCGTGATAAGTCATTGGGAATAAGGGTTCCCAGATATTTGAGGGCGCTGTCTGTCCATTTGAAGTTGAATTGCGCTTGTAAGATTTTTAGTCTATTGGCTGGCACGTTGACCCCCATTGCTATGGACTTGTCAAAGTTGATCTTTAAGTTAGATAACGCACCATATCTACCGAATTCTCTGAGTAGGTTCGGGAGGGACACTATGGAGTTAGTTATGGAAAAGAGGAGGTCATCAGCGTAGGCTGAGATCTTGTATTGGGTATCACCCAATGTTATACCTGATATATCAGGATTGGAGCATATAGTGCATAAGAAAGGTTCTAAGGAAAGAGCAAAGAGAAGCGGGGAGAGAGGACAACCCTGTCTGGTGCCATTGGTGATGTAAAAAGTATCTGAGAGGACCCCATTGGCTTTGACCTGGGCTGATGGTGTAGAATAGATACTCGAGATCCAGTGCAGCATTTTATGACCGAGTCCAATATGTTTAAGGACTGTGGACATAAACGTCCAGTTGACTCGGTCAAACGCTTTTTCAGCGTCTGTGCTGAGGAAGATGCACTATGTTTTAGTCGTCAAGGCTATATGAATGAGGTTGAGCACTTTGCTGGTATTATCCCTCGCCTCTCATGTAGGGATGAAACCCATCTGGTCTAAGTGGACTCTGACAGACTCACCCGGGACAGAGGCTTTTGGAGGGGACTGAATGCTGGCCTCTTGCCTACCGATCATGGGCCCTGACATTTGGGGGAACGGTGCTCTTTGTGAGCTGTATGCCTGGGGACCCTTGAGGTGGTGTTACTTTAGATTCAGGTCCATGTCCCCCAAGACACACAGACTCTGGGAACCCTGTATGTGCCATATTAGAAATAGTGACTGAGAAAATAAATCTTGGATTACTTAAAATGGGACAGTAATATTTATCCATAATATCTGTCAGAGGGCTTTTCCTGCCTCCGCTCGCCAGGCTCCTGCGCTGCCAGCGCGGTGGACTGGCGCTTCGGCGCACACTCGTATGTGGCGTGCACAACGGTCCCCGGGTGCGCGCGGTTGCTTGTGCGGGTGCACGGAAGCACACGCCGCGGGCGCTTGGCGCACGCCAATGCACGCACGGTGGTGGGACTACTTTAGACGGCTCCAGCGCCCGGACGGGTTGCTGGTTTGTCGTCAGCTCCCGTAGTTCCTGTTTCCAGTGTTGCTTCTTCTGATCACCTGCTTGATCCGGATTGTACCTGACTTCAATACCTCTCTCCTCGATCTGATCCTCAGCTTGCTCAAACGGACTTTGCTTTGCTTTGATCTGCCTACCTGTGCTTGACCTCTGGCCTGCCTAACGAATTTGCTTGTCTGCTCACCTGGTTTTGACCCCTGGCTTGTTTCACGGACTTCTCTGTTTATCCTGCACCTGATCCTCCGGCTCCGTACTAGGACCTCCAGCCAGTTCTTGAGAATCTACCACCCCGTATACAGTCCTTCAGTTCCTTCTGGAAATCTCACCTGCTGGTGGCCCGTGCCTCTGCGTGCCACCTGTTCCCTGTATCACTTCTGGGGGACAGGGTGCGCGTGGTCGTAAGGGCGAGCCGCTCTCGGAATCTTGGCCTCGGTAAGTACTAGTCGTGATAGTACAAACCAGCCAGATGTCCGAGGCTGACAGAGCGCGCTCCCCTCTGGAGATCTTGTGCCAGCAGGTCTCAGCTCTGGCTGACTCCGTTCAAAAGTTGCAAGAAGGATATACGCAGATTGACAACCATCTACAGCAATTTACGGAATCACCTCCACCTACAGCCACAGCTCCCGCACCCATCAGTGGGGGTCCCTCTTCTCAGGCTACCACCAATCCAACTGTAGTATAGGCACTCCCAGAGCCCAGGGTTCCTACACCGGAGCGTTTTTCAGGGGACCGCAAGAAATATAGGGCCTTTAAAAACGCCTGTTCCCTTTATTTTGCCCTTCAACCCAGAACTTTTTCGTCAGAGATTGTAAAGGTGGGTTTTGTGATCTCATTGCTGACCGAGGAACCTCAAGCCTGGGCCCACAGCTTGATGGAACAAAGAAGTCTGCTGCTGAATACAATCGATACCTTTTTTGAGAGTATGTCCCAACTCTATGACGACCCACAGCGCAGCGACTCTACACAGTCTGTCACAAGGAAGAAGACCAATAGAGGACTATACGGTGGAGTTCCATAAATGGGCGGCTGATACAGGCTGGAATGAACCTGCCCTAAGATACCAGTACCGTCAAGGTCTGTCTGAACTTCTTAAAGATGAATTGGCCCGGATGGAGACCCCAGCTTCTTTGGAGGAGTTAATTCAAGCAGCCACCAAGCTAGATAGGCGCTTGCGTGAGTGACGCTCAGAGCGTTTTCAGGGGCCACGTCCAGCCTGGATGTCATCCAGGCCCATTCCAACTCATGTGTCATCTCCAACTGCAGCCGCAACACCAACACCTGAGGTCGAGCCTATGCAGCTCAGTTTGGTCCGTGCTCCGCTGACCTCTGGGGAAAGGCAATGCAGACAGCAATACAACTTGTGCCTATACTGCGGAGGTGCCGGACACTTCCTGCGCAGCTGCCCAATAAGACCCAGTAAGTCCTATCCGCAAAACTTGGTGAACTGTCAAGTCAGCACTGTTCCTAAGACTTATGTGATTTTGTTTGTCTCCTTACAGCTAACGGAAGGGGAAACTCACCTACCGGCCATAATTAATTCAGGAGCTTGCAGCTGTTTTCTATACGTTACCCTGGCCCACAGTCTGCACATTCCCCTTCAAACCAAGGCACAAGGTTTACAGATACACCTGGCAGACGGGTCGCTCCCCCGCTCAGGACCCATCACCCAGGAGACTCAAATCATTCTCGTTACCACAGATTCTGGCCATCAAGAATTTCTACGACTGGATCTCATCCATTCTCCAATCTTTCCTAATATTCTTGGCCTGCCCTGGCTTCAGGCACATGACCCTCAGATTGAGTGGAGTACCAAGTCAGTCTCTTTCTCATCTCAGTATTGCTCCCGGCACTGCCTTCCTACAGCTCCTAGGGTCTGCGCAACAGTCACAACCACGCCTGACAACCTCCAACATGTTCCTCCCATATACCTCGAGTTTCAGGATGTGTTTGACAAACAGATGGCCGTCTGTTTACCACCACATCGGCCATATGACTGCCCGATTGATCTCCTGCCTGGTTCAGAGGTTCCGTTCGGCCGTATATTCCCATTATCAGAAACTGAGCTAAAAGCCCTCAAGCAGTATATTGACGAAAACCTTGAGAAAGGCTTCATTCGTCCCTCTTCTTCACCTGCCGGGACTGGCATCTTTTTTGTAGGAAAGAAAGATGGGTCCCTAAGGCCATGTGTGGACTACAGACAGTTAAATAATACAACCATCAAAAACAGATACCTGCTGCCGCTCATCCCTGAGTTATTTCAACGATTCCGATCAGCCAAATTTTTTCTAAGCTGGATCTCAGAGGTGCCTATAATCTCATCAGGATCCGGGCTGGGGATGAGTGGAAGACGGCTTTCAGGTCCAGGTTCGGACATTTTGAATATCTGGTGATGCCGTTTGGGCTCTGCAACGCCCCGGCCACCTTTCAACATCTGGTGAACGATATATTACCTTGGCGACTTCCTAGTTGTCTACCTGGACGATTTTCTTATCTTCTCCCCCACTATTGACCTACACCGAGGGCATGTACAGAAAGTTCTCACCATACTTAGACAGCATAAGTTGTACCTGAAAGCCGAAAAGTGTGAGTTCGAGAAATCGGTTGTGCAATTTCTGGGATTCATTATTTCAACCAACGGGGTTGCAATGAACCCACAAAAGATTCAAGCAATCCAAGAATGGCCGGCTCCATCTGATAAAAAAGGGGTGCAACGTTTTATAGGATTCGCCAATTTCTACAGGAGATTTAAGTTGGCCATACACCATACAATTTTCTTATTCAATTTTCTTTAGATTTACCTTCAACTATGTAGTGCAAGGGCCTGCCTGATTGCATACACATTGAAAAGGTTTAGGTTTCACCTCATATTATATGGTTTTGGTAAATCTAAAGGAAAGTTGAACAGGAAAATTGAATAGTGTATGGCCAGCCTTATTGTCGGATTCTCTTCTATTGTGGCACCTATTACCCAGTTGATGCATCAGCACAGTCCTTTTCAGTGGTCCCAAGCAGCACAAGAAGCTTTTATCAAGTTGAAAGCCTTATTCAGCTCCGCATCAATTCTCCACCATCCTGACCCAACTCGACCATTTGTATTGGAGGTAGACGCATCAGAAATTGCGACAGGGGCCATTCTCTCTCAAAGAAATGGGCCCAAAGTCATTCTACACCCCGTAGCCTTCGCATCTCGGAAGCTCAGCCCGCCAGAACTCAATTATGACGTGGGTGATAGGGAGCTGCTGGCTATTAAATTTGCCCTAGAGGAGTGGAGATATTTACTGGAAGGTGCACTTTACCCAGTTATGATCTTTACGGATCACAAAAATTTAGAATACCTCCGGACAGCGAAACGCCTAAAACCTAGACAAGTGCGGTGGGCCCTCTTTTTTTCCCCGTTTTAACTTTCACATATCTTACAGACCAGGCTCAAAGAATGGAAAGGCAGACGCACTTTCCAGGATGTTCTCTGCAGACCCTCAAACAACTGAACCCAGTACCATCCTCTCTTCACAAAATTTCCTTGGTCTTACCCAAAAATACTTAATAACCTCCATCAAGTCTTCATCCGGTCACTGCTCCGAATCAGAGATACGTACCCTGGAGAAACATGATGATCTATTCTGGGTCCGGGGAAAAATTTTTGTACCACGTGAAACACGGCCTTTGGCTCTCAAGACATGTCATGACCACAAGTTGGCAGGTCACTTCGGGACAAGGAAAATGACTGAATTGATCTCCCGTTCCTTCTGGTGGCCCGGGTGGAGACAGGATTGTAAGGATTACGTCTCTTCCTGCCTCCTTTGCCAGCGTAACAAGGGTCAAAACACTAAGTCTTGGGGGTTGCTCAAGCCCTTGCCCATCCCAGAACGACCATGGGTTGACGTGTCCATGGATTTCATTGTGGACTTACCTGCCTCAGAAGGTTTCACTACCATTTTTGTTGTTGTCGACCGTCTCTCCAAGAAGGCTCATTTTTTGCCTATGATGGGCACTCCTTCTGCCTCGGACACAGCCAACATTTTTTTTAAAGAAATAATCAGACTCCATGGTGTGCCTAAAAGTATTGTGTCAGACAGGGGGTGCAATTTACTTCTACATTCTGGAAAGAACTCTGTAAAACCTTGGATATTAAAGTTTGCCTCTCTTCAGCGTACCATCCTCAGACGGAGAGGACAAATCAAACCCTGGAGCAATACCTCCATTGTTTCTGTTCTGGCTCTCAGAACGATTGGGCAAGGCTCCTCCCGTACGCCGAATTCGCCTATAATAACTCTATTCATTCGGCTATGAACCAAACACCCTTTTGGGCAAACTTTGGGTTTCACCCTACTTTCCTCTCTAATAACATCCCTGAGATGTCTGTTCCTGCTGTCCAAGACCGGATAACTTCCCTACAATCTAACTTTCAAAGGATCCAGGATATGTTACAGAAAGCTCAAGATAACTATAAGAAACCGTATGATCGAGGGAGAAGGGGGAACCCAATTTTCAATGTGGGTGAGGAGGTCTGGTTGTCAACCATAAATCTTAAATTACCTCTGCCATCACGGAAACTTGGACCCAGGTTCATCGGGTCTTTTCAAATTAAAGACTGATTAACCCCGTGGCATTTGAACTTGCATTACCAAACTCCTACAGAATTCATCCTGTCTTTCATGCATCTTTGCTGAAACCTGTTGTGTCCGGCTCTTTTCCCGGGAGAAGGGAACTTCTCCCCCAGCCAATTATTGTGGACGAGGAAAATGAGTTTGAAGTGGAGTCCATTTTGAACTGCAGAAAAAGGGGCAGGCAGCTTCAATACCTGATCCACTGGAGAGGGTACCCTCCGGAGGACAATTCTTAGGAGCTTGCTAGGAACCTGCACGCTCCACGTTTTATTCAAGCCTTCCACCAAGAGCACCCAGAGTTGATGTCCAGCTTGGGCGTCCAGTGTCTGCCCCTAGAGGGGGGGCACTGTCAGAGGACTTTTCCTGCCTCCGCTCGCCAGGCTCCTGCGCGCATGCGCGGTGGACTGGCGCTTCGGCGCACACTCGTACGTGGCCCGATGGTGCGGCACGTGCGGGTGCACATCGGTCCCCGGGTGCACACGGTTGCTCGTGCGGGTGCACGGTAGCACGCCGATGCACGCATGGTGGTGGGACTACTTTAGACGGCTCCAGCGCCTGGACGGGTTGCTGGTTTGTCGTCAGCTCCCGTATTTCCTGTTTCCAGTGTTGCTTCTTCTGATCACCTGCTTGACCCGGATTGTACCTGACTTCGATACCTCTCTCCTCGATCTGACCCTCGGCTTGCTCTAACGGACTTTGCTTTGATCTGCCTACCTGTGCTTGACCTCTGGCCTGCCTAACGAATTTGCTTGTCTGCTCACCTGGTTTTGACCCCTGGCTTGTTTCACGGACTTCTCTGTTTATCCTGCACCTGATCCTCCGGCTCCGTACTAGGATCTCCAGCCAGTTCTTGAGAATCTACCACCACGTATACAATCCTTCAGTTCCTTCTGGAAATCTCACCTGCTGGTGGCCCGTGCCTCTGCGTGCCACCTGTTCCCTGTATCACTTCCGGGGGACAGGGTGCGCGTGGTCGTAAGGGCGAGCCGCTCTCGGCATCTTGGCCTCGGTAAGTACTAGTCGTGACAATATCTCCCAGGATATATGTAAAGACTATTCTTGGTTTGTTTAATTCTGAACTCAACATGTTTGTTAAGAGAGCTGATCACATTGGCCTCTGTACAATGTAGGAGAAGGGTCGACTCCTGCTGGAGCTCCTGCTATTGTGTGAAGGTGTCCTGTGGTATACTTATGATAATGTATAATCTACTGTGTGAAGCTCGGTGACAACCAGTCTGACCTATAGTGAAATCCTGATAAATCATAATAATGCTCAGGAGGGCACAGCGTTACATAGGCTGCCTAAAGTATTAGATAATTAGCTCATGTTAATTAGGTTTCTGGTTACAGTTTGTATTGTCATCATGCTGTATATATTTGTGTGAGATCTCAAATAAAAGGCTATTTCTGACTTACTCCAAGACTGGTGTGGTCTGATGTTTTACCCTACACTGAGCTACGACTAGTGAATGGGAAAGCTAAGGGGTCTTGGATTGTGTGGTAGCAAACAGAGGAAGCATTTACGGTGGACATCTTGAGTACGGGGGTCCGTCACAATTGGCTTGCAGCGCTGGGATCGTGAACACATCCAAACCATCACCTGAATCCAAGGTCCGGATAGCAGGAGAGGAGAGGTACAGATATGTCGTCATGGAAGAGGAATTCCAAAGGAGGTTGCAAGAGATGCGGATACAGCACAGAGGACCAGTATTGGTGCAGGTCCTGCTGGGATGGTATGATTCTGTTCACCTACAACTCTGGAAGGAAGCGCTAGCCCGTGAGCAGCGACACCAGGAAAATGTTCTCCCCTCCATCCATGTAAGGTACTGGTCGCAGTATGAAGTACGAATGCTGTTATTAGGGTAACAACTGAACCAGGAGTGAACAGCTGAGTTAAGCAGGCTGATCCGGGCAGAAATACAGTTGGACGAGAGCTACAGAGCCCTCCAGTGGTATGTAGCCCAAGTGTGCTCGTGGACAGCGGATGACAGCCTCAAGGAAGGCTTTGACTATGATGGTTTAGGATTGTTGTACTGGAGGCTGTCCAGGGACCCTGACTTTGGGAGTTATCTGGAGTGGCGTTCGGAGGAAATAATGGAGCACAGAGAGCAAAGACTGAATGTCTCGGAAGTGCTCTGGGCACAGGAAGATTTGGAGTTTCTGGCCGTTCCTGAATGGGAGCTGGAGATTGCCTACAGACAGCTGCTAGACTCTGCTCAGCAGCCCGGTGGGGCTCCCTTTGCCTGGGACTATCAGGAAATACCAGTTGAGAACTCTGAAATCCTGGCTGAAGAGTCGCCAAGGTGGCATAGTAACAGTGTGCTTTTCCCACCTGCCCCCGCAGCTATGGACGTGTAGGTCTTATGGCAGATGCAGCAAGTGCTAACTGACCTTGATGATCCTGTTTCTACATGGGATGAACTTGGATGGAGGAATGTGCCTGTCTAGCAGCATGCCAGAGAATCGGCAGTGGAAAATCTGGAGATTGCCATCACCAAAGCTGAAGTGCTGGCAACAGGGCAGAGCTCTGCTAACCTCTGCCCAGCACCGATAGCATCTTCTGGGTTCCACGGACAGGAGATGGTGAACCTCTATCCCCAGACACCAGTTGCGGAGACAGGGGATTTGACAGACTTTTCTGCTGAGGAAGAACAACCCAATGAGCCTCCAGCAGAAGAGCTGGTATCAGGGCCAAACTTCACTGTCCTTTGCCCAGCACAAACAGCAGTATCTGTGGAGTTGCAAGGAACTTCCCCAGCTCAAGCGCTGGCCACCGGACAGAGGGTCCAAGGCCTCTGCCCACATCTGTGGCATTTCCGGAGGCTCAGGGTGAGAAGGTGGTGGTCACTTCCCAGCAGCAGATCAGGATACAGGGGGAGAAGGGAGAGGAGGTGTTCGTTGTCCATCCCCAACAGTTGGGTGGAGGAAGCGGTCTTTCCTCCCCAGCAAAGATCTGTGCACCTGGGAGACAGTACCATACTTATGATAATGTATAATCTACTGTGTGAAGCTCAGTAACAACAAGTCTGATTCCTGTTTGACCCACAATACAGAGCCTCGTCTCGTACTTGGGGGGAGAATTATACGTATGGGTTTCTTGTTCGGCTGATTGGAGTGTTCGGTAGCTGCATTTGTGTTCGTAAATGAAATGTCCTAAACGGCTTTAACCCCTTTCATACTCGGGGTGTCATTACATGGACTATATCCTGCGCATATTGGGTCAGTCTGTGAATGAATGAATGAATTTGTGGAGCGCTGCAAATGCGAACTGAATCGCCTCAAGGCGCTAGAAATGCGTTCTCTGTTGCCAGCTCTTAGAAAAGGAAGGTCTTTAGTTTTTTCCTGAAGGCCTGATGGTTTTCTTCCACGCGGATGTGGGTGGGAAGAGCGTTCCATAGTCGAGGTCCTTGGACTGCAAATCTTCGTTCTCCCTTTGCTTTGTAGCGATATTTGGGCATGATGAGGAGGTTTTGGTTAGCTGATCGAAGGCTGCGATTGGGTGTATAGTGTTTTATTTTCTCCTGAAGATATAGCGGAGCGTTTCCTTGTATGCATTTGTGGGTGAGGCAGAGGGTCTTGAATTTGATCTGATTCTTTACGGTTAGCCAGTGTAGGCACTTTAGGGATGGTGAAATAGATTCCCAGGGTTTTTTTCCTGTTAACAGTCTTGCCGTTGTGTTTTGAATGAGTTGTAAGCACGCAAGCTGATATTGGGGTAGTCCTAAGTATAGCGAATTTGCGTAGTCGAGTCGGGAATTGATGATTGTTCCCACAACTGCCGCTTTGTCTTCTTCTGGGATGAAGGGGATGAGTCTACGTAGGAGGCGGAGGATATGGTGGGAACCGCTCACCACTGATCCTATTTGTGCATCATTGTCATTCCTGAGTCAAAGATGACTCCGAGACTCTTGGCTTTGAGGCTTGGAGCGATGGTCTGTCCTAGGATGGTGGGAGGTGTCCACGGGGTCTTAATTTTGGACTTTTTGTTGGCATGTAGGAGAAGAAGTTTTGTTTTTGCGCCATTAAGTTTGAGGGAGCTGAAGGTCATCCAGTCATCAATTGAACTGAGGCATTCTTCTAATTGTTGATGATGGTTTTTTTGTCCGGTGATGCGAAAGTAGAGTTGGGTGTCGTCAGCATATGAGTGGAAGCAGAGATCGGTTTTCCTGATGATATTGAGAAGTGGGCGGATGTATATGTTGAATAGTACTGGTGACAGGGGTGAGCCCTGAGGAACTCCGCAGGAGATTGCCCGGGTTTCCGAGGTGAATGTTCCTAGCTTCACTATCTGATAGCGATTCTCTAGGAAGGATGCAAACCATTTTAGAGCCGGACCTGTGGCTCCTGCCACTTCTGAGAGGCGGACAAGTAAAGTATTGTGGTCCACTGTATCAAATGCTGCGCTGAGGTCCAACAGTACCAGGAGGCTGGATTCTCCGTCATCTGCTGCTTCAAGGGCGTCGTCCCATATTTTGAGGAGTGCTGTTTCTGTGCCATGGCCCGGGCGGAAGCCTGATTGCAGAGGGTCCAGGAGTTGGTGTGTGTCCAGGTGGTGTTTTAGCTGCTGTACT
This sequence comes from Lithobates septentrionalis, assembly GCA_037952835.1. Taxonomy (NCBI): domain Eukaryota; kingdom Metazoa; phylum Chordata; class Amphibia; order Anura; family Ranidae; genus Lithobates; species Lithobates septentrionalis. The sequence continues at coordinate 221,470 of JBBDGP010004460.1, forward strand.
ACTGCTTTATCCATAATCTTGGAGATGGTGTTGAGGCTTGTTATCGGTCTGCGGCAGTTAGGGTCATTAGGGTCAAGATTGGGTTTCTTCAGCAGAGGTTTGACGATGCCTTGCTTGAGAGAGGTTGGTACAGTCCCTTCTTTGAATGATTGATTTATGAGGTGTGTAAGAGTAGGGGCCAGGATGTCGGAACATTCTTTAAGGAGTTTTGTGGGAATGATGTCGTTTGGGGATGTGCTGTCGCGAAGGCTTCTGATGTAGCTGCATTTGTGTTCGTAAATGGAATGTCCTAAACGGCTTTAACCCCTTTCATACTCGGGGTGTCATTACATGGACTATATCCTGCGCATATTGGGTCAGTCTGTTGGCAAGTATCTTTGTAAAAAGCTTGAGGTCTATATTCAGAAGCGAGATGGGTCTATAGCTATCACAGAAGGAGGGATCTTTACCTTCTTTGAGCATAAGGGAAATATGGGCCTTGAGTGTATCTCTGGGAAAATGCATCCCCTCACTGAGTGCGTTGAACAGCGTTACTATGTAAGGGCCTAGAAGTGGTAGAAAGGATTGGTAGTACTGTAGCGTAAAACTGTCACGGCCCGGGGCTTTTCCTGGTTTCATCCCACCCACTGCTCGTTGCAGCTCATCTAAAGTGATGGGGGGTTCTAGCTCCTCTCCTACATTGTCAGGAAATTTGGGGAGGCAGGAGGAGCTAATATAATCCTCCATTGCTGTTACGTCGGTGGAACGAGTTTTGAGATTGTATAAGGATGAGTAGAAGTCCCCAAATTCCTTTGCAATCTGGAGAGGCATGACCCTCTTCTGGCCAGAGGAAGCTATAATTTGGGGTACGTATGTGTTGAGTCTGTTGTTTCTAACTGCTTTCGCTAGGAGTTTCCTGCATTTAATGCCCGATTTCATAAGAGAGTTTCTGACAGAATTGTAGCGCCGCTTTAGCTTTATACTGTAGTAAGTCTATCGTTTGTTTTCTAAGCGATAACAGTTCCTTTTCTAAGGAGGTTGTAGGTGCTCGTTTGTGCTGCAATTCAACCTCATGTACAGTATCTTGCAGAGGAGTTTAAGTAGTTGTTGTTCTTGTTCCCTTTTGACACGTGTCCCGTGTTGAGTCAACACCCCTCTTATAACGGTCTTGTGGGCTTTTCAGAGGATACCGGGGTCACAGTCTGCACTGTTGTTAGTTTGGAAATAGTGTTTCAGTTCTGTCGTAACCGCCGACATAACTGCTGGGGTCTGTAGTAAACTTTCATTTAGTTTCCAGAATTTAGTTCTGACGGTTGATACTGTAGAGAGTATATCTCATAGTAATCGGCGCATGGTCCGACCATGTGATACTGCCTATCTGTGGATCATGCACTGCCTCTAATTGGCCGTGAGGTACTAGAAAGTAATAGATTCATGAGTACACTTTGCGGGGCAAGGAATAGAAGGTATAGTCCCTGTCCCCAGAGTGATAGAGTCTCCAAATGTCTATCCGTTAGGCCTGATGTAGTTCTTGTGTGATACGTTTATGGACACTAGAGCAGACCAAGAATAAATCGGACGAGGTGTCTTCTGTGGGGGACATGTTATGGTATGTAAGGTGTAAGGTATGTTAAAGTCGCCTCCTATGATCAATTGCCCTCTGCGAACTCTGTGAGTTTGTTCAGTATACGGTGGATAAAGGTGTCTTGTCTATCATTTGGGGCATAGATGTTGGCCAGCGTCATCTGTGTGCTCCCAATCAATCCTTTAAGGAACACAAAGCGTCCTTCGGTGTCTACCAAAGTGTCCTGACATGTCCAAGGTACCTTGCTGGAGAGGAGTATAGACACATCTTTGGATTTGGCCGACATGTTGGTGGCATGGTAAGTCAAAACGGCCCACCTTCCTGCCTTTCCACCTTAAAAAATAATCCCCCTCCCTGCTTCTCCACCCTAAACAATAACCTCCTCCACACCTCTCCACCCTAAACAATAACCCCCCTCCCCACCTCTCCACCCTAAACAATAACCATGTGTATAGTGTGCTCTGTGTATAGTGTGTGCTCTGTGTATAGTGTGTGCTCTGTGTATAGTGTGCGCTCTGTGTATAGTGTTCTTTGTGTATAGTTCGAGCTTTGTGTGTTAGGGTTGAATCATTATAGACCGGGGTCTGGCATCACTCCGTCCTATCCCAACAGGCCTGGAGATTACTCTTAAGAACTTGACACAGATAAACAGTGCTGCGGTTGCTCAGAGTGATCTGATAGCTTTAATTCGTACCTTGCTTATATAGAGAAAAATGTTCATACAACATTATACAACATCATAGCTACATTCCATGTACGTCATGGGACCTTCTACAGTTATGCAAACAGTTATGTTCCAGACATGTTCCTAGCTTCTTGTTGTAATTTGTCTACCTCCTTTCTGTGTTGTGCAATGATATCATAATAATCAGGTATTTCAACAGATGTGTTATGTACCCAAGTACAACATTTGTAATTCTTGGTCATCTCACATAATCCTGTGGGGGCCGAACTCATGTTCTCAATGGCTAGATCATGCAGTTCTAATTGTTTTCTAATCGCTCTGGTTTCTATGTTTAATTTAGAAACAGCATCATAATTCTGCTCCATGACTTCATCAATAATCCCAGTGTAATTATTTAATCTCTTCATTAGATCATTCCCCCACCCTGTACTGGATGGGAACCAGGCCCTGGCCATATCTTTTTCAAAAAATAACTGCCTTTTATCGCGGTGTTTATGGGGGTACCTAGGATGCATGCTAGCTTCGAGGAGGTATCCTCCCTTGCTGTCTCCTACTATGCCCATGATGGGAACTAGGGCTGCAAGATAACACCATCCTTGTGGTTCAGTGGGGATCCAAGGGTGACAGGAGTTTCCCACAGCAGATATAAATACTGTTTCCTATAGCTAATGGTAATTTATTGAATATTGTCATCATTTTATCAGAACAACTGGAAAAGGTTAAACTTGACAACAATTTTCCCACTGGGGAAGTGGAACTGGAGTTAAGAAAATTTAATAGAGTGGTGTTTAGGGCATAGTCTGAAGTGTGAAAGACAGGGCTTTCAATTGAGGTAATTGAAAAATTAATTATAGCTTGTTGACAAACTTCAGCTCCCCTTGTGGAGTTTCCCAGTCTAAAACACCAGTCTGGGAAATGACTTCTACTAATAATTTGGAAAGTAAGAGTATCATTTGAAAGCATTCTGGTGACATTTGTAAGGTCGACAGGAGGTGTGCCGTTAAGAAGGAGGGTGAAGTTTAGAGGTACTGCCATCAGGGGAATCCTGGCAGTGTTAGTATGGAGTTTACTACATATCCAACATTTTTCATACCCTGACATTTGAGCATTGGCATATTTAAATTTTAGCAAAAGCATTTTATCAGTAAAACTCTCCGATCTCTCTCTTGGTTCTAGCTTGTGTCATTGTAATATTCTCCTGTGTATGTGTGTTCCCACAGATACTTTTAATTGCACCCAAATCTTCCGGGTGATACAGTTCTTTATGACCCAGACAGGGACAAAAATAATGACTACGGTTGTCAAGAGCAACATCCAGAGTCTGCCAGAGTCCTTGGCTATGAGCACAGTTATTATGATGATTCAGAGTCTAAAACACCTGCTTCACTCACTCTTCGAGGGCTAAAACCACCTGCTGAGCCTCCTTTTTCCTTGTCTTTTATCTCTGGGTCAGCTCGCGTTCTAGCAGCTTGCTCTTTGGAATATATGGCACACACATAGTCATTTTTATGGTGCTCTGTGTCCCGTGATGTACGATAAAGGAAAATGGATTTTTAAAACAGCTTACCTGTAAAAAATCCATTTTTCCTTATCGTACATCACGGGACACAGAGCACCATAATAATGACTATGTGGGATGTCCTAAAGCAATGCACCTGAGGGGGGGACACATTATCGCTAAGCCCAACGGGCCTGAGACTATAAAGCTGCCTGCAACACGCTGTGGCCAAAAACAGTCTCCCTTTGAGATCTCACATCCACCTGGTAAAACCTGGTGAACGTATGAACTGAAGACCAAGCGGCCGCTTTGCAAACCTGAGCCATAGGAACCTGCTGGCGTACTGCCCATGATGCACTAATCCCTCTAGTGGAGTGTGCTTTTAAATCCCAAGGTGGAACCCTTCGCTTTAATCCATACGCCTGGATAATAGTCTGACGAATCCACCTGGATATAGTTGAACTTGTTGCCAGCTGTCCATTTTTAGGACCCTCAGGCAAGACAAAAAAACAGTCAGTCTTTCGAAAGGGAGCTGACATTTTCAAGTAAACTTTTATCACCCTCACCACATCCAGTGAGTGAAGCGACCTTTCCTCCCTAGTCTTAGGGTTTGGAAAAAAGGAAGGTAAAATGATATCCTGATTCAAATGAAATTTGGAAACCACCTTACTTCGGTAGAAAATCTGGACGAGGGCGCATGACCACTCTGTCCTGATGAAGAATCATAAAAGGTTCTTTGCAAGAAAGGGCGGCCAATTCTGACACCCTTCTAGCCGATGTTATAGCCACCAAAAAAACTAATTTCCTGGTCAATAGGACAAAAGAAACATGCCTAATAGGTTCAAAGGCTTGACTCTGTAAGGCTGACAGTACCAAATTTAGGTCCCAGGGACATAAAGGTGGTTTAACCGGTGATCTCAGGTGTGTTACTCTCTTGCGGCATGCGCCGTCCTGACGCACACAGCGCATCTGTGACGCGCACAGCAGCAGCGCACAGCAGCGCCGCACGCGCACACCGGTGGCACGCACACCAAAGACGCACACACACGCCGATGGCGCGCGCACACAGTGCATGCGCACATTCATGCGCGCCCGATCAAAACGCGCACCATACTGGCCATCTGTAATTCCAGACACAGGTTTCAAGGTTTACCAGTAGGTTTCAGAGGGAATACATACATATATAAAAAATTCCCAAAGGGAGTACTCACGATCCAGACTGAACCGGGGGTAACTTAAAGACAATTTGTACCATCTTAATTAGAGATTGGATAAACAATTTTTGGGAATGGGAGGCTGAAATTGGCTCTTCAGAGCCAGAGTCCTCAGCCGAGGATCCTTCAGCCTCTCCTTCCTCCTGGTCTTTTATGACCACCTCTTCCAAATCCTCCGCCCATTCTGGTTCCAGATCACCTGGACCCATCTGGCTAAAAGAGTCCCGGTGCTCTAGTGACTCTCCACTTGGCCCAGGCTCAGGGGAGGGAGATCTATTACGCTTCCCCCCCCTGTGTTACAGAGGCAATCATGCCAGCTATTTTGCCCTCAAGGCCTGCTAAGGCAGATGCCAAATCATCCTTTGTAATATAAGCCGAGGCAGGTAAATTGGTAGTGGCCTCAGCCGTCTGGCCATCTGGGTTTAAAAGACCCCAAGGTCAGAAGAAACCCTGGACCCAAAAGACACCCAAGCCCAACTCCAAGTCTACCTTGTGAAGGGGTTCACCCGCTCTCATGGGTGGAGGGCAGGCTTCGGCTGTTTGCGGATGCCTGGGAAGAACTAGTTCAAGACAGATGGGTCATTTCCACTGTAAAATATGGTTACAGAATAGGGTTTCGGGAATTCCCCCCAAATAAGTTTCTGTACTCAAGGTTTCCGTCGGATCCAAAGAAAAGAAGATGCCTATTCCTAGCTTTACAGTATCTGCTGAAGCAGGGGGTAATTGTAAAGGTTCCACACGAGGAATGGTCAAGGGGTTTTACTCAAACATATTCACCGTGCCGAAGCCAAATGGGGAAGTAAGGCCCATTTTGGACCTCAAGGCTCTCAACTTCTTTGTAGACGTTCGATCCTTCCACATGGAGTCGGTTCGTTCCATAATAAAATCCCTGAGAAAGGGAGACTATTTAGTGTCCATAGATATCAAGGACGCGTACCTTCATGTGCCAATCTTCGGTCCACAAAAAAGGTTCCTACGCTTTGCTGTAGAAGGTAGTCATTTTCAATTTGTGGCACTACCATTCGGTCTGGCCACAGCCCCCAGGGTTTTCACAAAGATTCTGGCCCCGGCGTTTGCTTCCCTAAGGTCTCAGAAGGTCTCCGTAGTAGGATACCTGGACGATCTTCTCCTAAGGGATTGCTCTTGCCCCATACTGATTCAAAATGTGTCAAGAACAGTACGGGTTTTACAACGCCTAGGTTGGATTCTAAATGTGGACAAATCAGCTCTTTGTCTGACCCAAGCCTTGGTGTATCTGGGTCTGGTCTTGGACACCGCCCAAGAAAAGGTGTTTCTGCCCCTCTTAAAGGTCGCCTCCATAGTGGAACTTGTCCAGAAGGTGAAAAAAGAACTAACACCTTCTATTCGGCTGTGCATGAGGTTACTGGGCAAGATGGTGTCATCCTTCAATGCAGTACCATATGCACAGTTCCACTCCAGAGTGTTCCAGAACAGTATTCTAAAGGCCTGGGACAAGTCGGCTCGAACCTTGGATCAGCCAATGGTTCTATCTCCACAGGTACTATGGAACCTCTCTTGATGGTTAAGAACCAGCAATTTGAAAAGAGGGAAATCTTTCCCACCAATAGCCTGGAAAGTTGTAACTACAGATGCCAGTCTTCTCTGCTGGGGAGCAGTTCTACAGGGGGCGTCTGTTCAGGGAATATGGTCCCAGACAGAAAGGACCCTGCCCATCAATCTATTGGAGATTCGGGCAGCTCGCCTGGCTCTGCGATTCTGGACATCCAGATTGCGGGGTCTTCCTGTCAGAGTCCAGTCCGACAACTTCACGGTAGTGGCATATATCAACCACGAGGGTGGTACCAGGAGTCGGGCAGCCCAAAGAGAGGTAAATCATATATTGACTTGGGCAGAAGAACATGTGCCATTCCTTTCGGCAGTGTTTATTCCAGGGGTGGACAATTGGCAGGCAGATTTCCTAAGTCGCCAGAAATTGTTGCCAGGGGAATGGTCCCTGCATTCCGAGGTTTTTCTACAGATCTGCCAATACTGGGGGACTCCAGATGTGGATCTGCTGGCATCCACATTCAATGCCAAGCTGGACAGGTTTGTATCCAGGACCAAGGACCCGCTTGCTGTCGGGATAGATGCGTTAGTAGTTCCTTGGGATCAGTATTCTCTGATATATGCCTTCCCTCCGATCCAAATCCTGCCGCACTTATTACGCAGAATACAGAAGGAGCAAAAAACAGTGATTCTAGTGGTCCCAGCGTGGCCCCGGAGATCCTGGTACTCGGAGATCGTGAAGTTGGCAGTAGGGGACCCATTGGTCCTTCCATGCCGTCCAGACCTGTTGTCTCAAGGACCCATATTCCATCCTTCTTTACGGTTGCTGAATTTGATGGCTTGGCTATAAGACCAGACTATTGAAAGACCGTGGTATTATGGGTTCAGTCTTGTCTACTTTGATAAACGCTAGAAAGTCAGTTTCTAGAGCTATCTATTATAGAGTCTGGAAGTCGTACATTTCTTGGTGTGAGAAAAGGAAATGGAACCCTCATGGGTATACGATTGGAAGAGTTCTTGCCTTTCTTCAAGCAGGAGTAGACTTGCAGCTCGCTTTAGGGACAATTAAAGGACAGATTTTGGTCTTATCATTTTTTCTCCAAAGACCAATTGCATCCCATTCTTTGGTGCAAACCTTTGTCAAGGGAGTAACACACCTGAGACCACCGGTTAAACCACCTTTATGTCCCTGGGACCTAAATTTGGTACTGTCAGCCTTACAGAGTCAACCCTTTGAACCTATTAGGCATGTTTCTTTTGTCCTATTGACCAGGAAATTTGTTTTTTTGGTGGCTGTAACATCGGCTAGAAGGGTGTCAGAATTGGCCGCCCTTTCTTGTAAAGAACCTTTTATGATTCTTCATCAGGACAGAGTGGTCATGCGGCCTCACCCGGATTTTCTACTGAAGGCGGTTTCCAAATTTCATTTGAATCAGGATGTATTTTTACCTTCCTTTTTTCCAAACCCTAATGCCCCGTACACACGAGCGGAGTTTACGGCAGACTTGGTCCGGCGTACTGGATTTCGTCGGACAATTCGATCGTGTGTGGGCTCCAGCGGACTTTGCTCAAAAGATGGACGGACTTAGATTTGAAACATGTTTTAAATTTATCCGACGGACTCTTCTTTCTAGCGGACAAACCGGTCGTCTGTGTGCTAGTCCGACGAACTCAAACTGACACATGCTCTGAAGCAATTACAAGACGGAAGCGCTCGGTCTGGTAAAACTAGCCTTTGTCTTGAAGCTAGCACATTCCTCTTCTGTGGTCTTTTAATACAGCGCTTTTTTTAGGATTGATAATGCGAGAGGAATGAAGTTGTTTTTCTGCTTTATATTCACACAGAGTTCTCACAAACTACTTTCTTCATGATTTATCCTCCTGCCATGACTAATATAATATTTTTAAAAAGCCAGATCTCCATAAATTCTAAAAATTTAAATAGATTTTGGACTCATTTTTTTATTTTAACACTTATCTATTTTACAATGTGTGTTAAATGATAACCACATTTTTTTGGTGTTGTTTGTGTGTTTTTTTCAAGTTACCACAATAAACTTCATATTTTGTGTTTTTTTAATGAACCTTAATGAGGTTGGTGTCCCTTGTTCATTAGACATAGGGGGGTGTATTTAACAAAGGCAAAATCATTTTTCACTACAAGTGCTAATTCTACTTTGAATTACACAGAAAGAGCATTTTGAAGTGCCTTCGCTGTGGATCCGAGGGGCACATGCAAGGAAGCCCAAAAAATGAAATTAATTTTTATTTCACAAGATTTTATGAATAAATCAGCAGAGCTTCCCCTAATTTCAGCTCTTCCCCTCAGATTTACAGCGACTGCACTTCCAACAAGTGCACTTGCTGTGCAATTTCTCAAGTGAACTTTTCACTAGTACTTTTCACTTGATATTCGAAATGATTTAGCCTTTTGTCAAAAACACACATAGTGGTTGATTTACTAAAGGGAAAAAGACTGTGCACTTTGTAAAGTGCAGTTGCCCTCTGCAAGAGCAGTTGCTCCAAAGCTTAGTAAATGAGCAGAAGCTCTGCTGACTTCCATCATCCAATCATGTGCAAGCAAAAATGCTGTTTTTAGAATTTTCCTTGCACAGGATTGGGTACTCTTTGCAAAGTCAAGCTTTTAAATAATTTCTGATGCTCTGGAGCAATTGCACTTGCAGAGGGCAACTGCCCTCTGCAAAGTTCACAGTCTATTTGCTTCTCTCAAATCAACCCCATAGTCTTTTTGACCTGTACCTGCCTACTCCCAAACAAAATGGCGTTTTTTAATCAAAACGCATAGGCAATAATGTAAGGTAACCAAAAAATAATTATTTTTTTTTTATTAAAAAAATTAGGAAGGCAACACTGGAGACACTTTTAGAATCTGGGAAGCCTTTCGTCCCGATGGACTCACATCAAGTTTGAGGACAAGAAGATTGGTATCTTGCGACTATAGGGAGCACAGGGAGCACAGTCAGACCAGACAGAAGCTAGGCAATCACTTTCGACTGTTCCGTGGAGCCTTCCCTCCACGCTTCTCTGCAGCCTTCCCTCCACGCTTCTCTGCAGCCTTCCCTCCACGCTTCTCTGCAGCCTTCCTTGGAGGTTGTGCCTCTGGTGGTGTACTTGGGGCAGGAGGAGGAGGAGGAGGAGGAGGAGGAGGAGGAGTGGCTTCATCTGCCAGATATGTGGTAGCAGTAAGCTCCCCTCTCAAGCCCTTCTGGTAAGCCTCAAAAATCAGACCCTCACAGAGGAGGCGTTGGCCCTTTTACAACTCCAGCAATCTGCTGGCTATATAGGTGCCATACGCCTTCTCTGCATTGGGTGGTTTGCTGAGGATGAGGCTTGCTTCCCGTATGAGGGCTAGGGATTCCTGCTCAGTTGGTGTCATTCTCCTGGTCCTTTTGTGGAGAATGCGGTGGGGAGGCACCTGACACTCTGTGCGGCTTTGACTTGGCCCAGCCACAGCCTCCTCCTCTCTCCCACTGGGCAAGGCCTCCCCTTGGCTGAGGTCATCCTGTGTCAAAAAAAGGGACATATAGTTGTAATTTTGTGTTATGCAATCACACACAATTTTCAGCTCATGACTTTCAAATATAATTACACAAAATAGTAAAGGCTATCTATTTGATACCACCATTATTTCAGCTGATCAACAATATCTGAAGTTAAGTATATTTTTGGCCACTACTGTCTAGTGATATGTCTACATATTATTCTTTGTGCAGAAGTCATTTTTTTGTAAGCACTTTAAAAATTAACACGTTAACATCATTAGTAACATTTACACAATCACAAATTAGAAAAAAAAGGATACCCGGCTGAAGCTGGGCGCATTAACTTCATCAATGCTGAAAAGGCCCAGTTCATCCTGGGACTCCTCAGCTGGGGTGGAGGTGGATGGAAGGCTTGAGGGAAGAGTGGAGGGAAGTCTGGAGGGAAGGGTGGGGGGAAGGGTGGAAAGTGATTGCCTGGCTTGGGTCTGGTCATTCAGGAATCGCAGTTTGTTGTAGTACCACAACTTGGGTACATATACTTGGTCAGCTGCTGCACCAGATCTGAGCGACTCATGGATTTTATTGTGTTCCCGCTTGTAAATGTTTCACAAGATACCAATTTTCCTGTCCACAAACTTGAGGTCTGCCTGGGGGACTCGAGTCTTCACAAACTCTAATGCCGCGTACACACGGTCGGACTTTTCATCTACAAAAGTCCGACAGCCTGTCCGACAGACTTTCGGCGGACTTGCGGCGGACTTGCGGCAGACTTTCTAACGAACAGACTTGCCTACACACGACCACACAAAAGTCCGACGGATTCGTACGTGATGACGTACACCGGACTAAAATAAGGAAGTTGATAGCCAGTAGCCAATAGCTGCCCTAGCGTGGGTTTTTGTCCGTAGGACTAGCATACAGACGAGCGGACTTCGGGGTCCGTCGTAGTTACGACGTAAAGATTTGAAGCATCGGATTTGAGGCTAAAAAAGTACGTTGAAAGTCCGGAGAAGCCCACACACGATCTGATTACCAGCCAGCTTTAGTCCGTCAGCGTCCGTTGGACTTTTGTAGCTGAAAAGTCCGACCGTGTGTACGCGGCTTAAAAGTGTGCCCAGTGTTGCCTTCCTAACATCCCTATTATAATATAGGGGGTGTTTGACCTCCCACAGGTTTTTCTTGTTCTGATAGAGCTCAATAAAATGGCTCAAAAATTCTTCCTCTTTAAAGGGATTCATTTTTTCTGCAAGACAAGACACAAGATCCAAACTAATGTCAGTCACAAATCACAGGATTATTTTTGGTTGTAATCTAGGGGACACGTACTTACATACACACACCCCCACTTTAATCTTACCTTCGTTTCTGATGCTCGCTACTTCCGCACGGACATACGTAGGCCATCGTAATAGCTTTATATACACTGCGCATGTGTCATGCTCCGCTTGCGTCGCCCACCCCTGACGTTCTTTAGTATGATTTGTCCCCGCCCCTTCACTCTTCGTTGCGCAGTGGGAGTAGATAGAGAAAGATGGCAGAGAGAATCAGTGGAAGTAGCGTGGAGGAAAGTGATGTACTCCAAGAAAAGGATTTTACAGGTAAGCTGTTTTAAAAATCCATTTTTCTTTATCGTACATCACGGGACACAGAGCACCATAATAATGACTATGTTATATGCTTACCTTTAGGTGATTGGACAACTGGCAAATAGTAAGACGATTCCTCCCATATAACCCCTCCTATACTGGAAGCACCTCAGTTTTTTCGCCAGTGTCTTGAAGGTGATGGTCATGGCTGTTGAAGGTTTTCAATTTTCTTCAAAGATGTCCCACTGAGGACGTTATAATTGGATCCATTCGGATGGCATAACAAAGCTAAAGTGAATGGTACCCGAACCTCAGTTCAGGAACGAGGTGTTGCTTGTAATGTGTCCTATATAGGCACTGGACCCTTGTTAAGTTGGTATTCCTGGTCAATCTTGCCCAAGGTAAAACCAGAAAGGGTGCTTTACAGGTCCAGGGGTGTGGACCCCAAAATATGGGGGACCCGGTCCTTTAGAGGCGCTACCCACCGTGATGGGGGAAGATTGGGCCTGGTAAAAGAGGCCCTGCTGCTTGGGATGGTGAGTACTCCCTTTAGGAATTTTTAATATATGTATGTATTCCCTCTGAAACCTGCTGGTAAACCTTGAAACCTGTGCCTGGAATTACAGATGGCCAGTATGGCGCGCAATTTGATCAGGCGTGCGCGAATGTGCGTGCGTGCCATCGGCATGTGTGCGCGGCATCGGCGTGCACGCCTTCGGTGTGCGCGTTCGCCGCTGCTGTGCACGTCACAGATGCGCCTTGTGCCTCAGGATGGCGCATGCGCCGTGCGGCGGGCATGCCGCTAATCATGCTGATGCATGCGCTCACTCTCAGGCTAAGGCTTTATAGGGATGGAGCTCCTGGAGTGCGCGTGGACAGCACAGAGCGATATTTGGCACGTGAATCTGGAGGTCTTGGACACAGTGGTGACAGGTTGAAGGCTGGTTGTAGTTTGTGGGTACTCCTTTTTCTTCCTCGTGTGTAAGCATTGTCTTCCAGAAAACGAGGTATAGGGAACAAGGCTAGCACAGGGGTAAGAGTACCTTCTTTAAAAACAGGAGACCAACCCCATGCTGATGCAGCCTCAGTTTCTCCTGAAAGACCTGCGGCATCTGGCCTGGCTGAGCCATTGCATTTGTCAGGCATAGTGGCCACTACCAATATACCTGCCTCAGCTTTTGTTACAAAGGATGATTTGGCATCTGCGTTAGCGGGCCTTGAGGGCAAAATAGCTGGCATGATTGCCTCTGTAACACAAGGGGGAGGAAGCATAATAGATCTCCCTCCCCTGAGCCTGGGCCAAGTGGAAAGTCACTAGAGCACCAGGACTCTTTTAGCCAGATGGGTCCAGGTGATCTGGAACCAGAATCGGCGGAGGATTTGGAAGAGGTAGTCATAAAAGACCGGGAGGAAGGAGAGGCTGAAGGATCCTCGGCTGAGGACTCTGGCTCTGAAAAGCCAATTTCAGCCTCCCATTCCCAAAAATTGTTTATCCAATCTCTAATTGAGATGGTACGAATTGGGTTTAAGTTACCGCCAGTTCAGGAGTCTGGACTCTCCTGTTCTACTTTGGGATCTTTGCGACCTCAGCAAATTTTCCAAGCGTTCCCTTTGCATCCGTTACTAGAATAGGTGGTTTACGCGGACTAGGGTGACAGGATATACTTGCCTACAAAAAGGTTTTCTGTCTTATATCCTATGGAGGAGAAGTTCAGGAAGAAATGGGGCACACCTTTGGTGGACGCTGCCATATCTTCTGTGAATAAAAGTTTAACCTGTCCAGTGGATAATGCCCAGGTATTCAAGGATCCGGCTGATAAAAAGCTAGAGTCCTTATTAAAGGCCTCCTTTTCGGTGGCTGGTGCAGCAGTTCAGCCAGCAGTTGCAGCTATTGGGATTTGGCAATCCCTAAAGGATCACTTTAAAAGGTTGGTAAAGAACATACCTTGCCAGGAGGAATCTGCCGAGGAGTTATCGGAGATTCCTCATGCCTTATGTTTTGCAGTAGACGCATTGAAGGACTCAATCCAACAGATGTCTCGTTTTGTGTTACTGTCAATCCATATGGGCAGAGTCTTGTGGCTAAAGAGCTGGTCTGCGGAGACGCCATGTAAAAGGCTACTCGCAGCTTTTCCATTCCATGGAGATCGCTTGTTTGGCGAGGATCTGGATAAATATATCCAAATCATCTCTGGAGGAAAGAGTGCCCTACTCCCTATTAAAAAGAAAGGGAAGCAACCCTCTTATAAAATTCCCAATGCTCCAGGACCTAGTGTTTCTTCCCCTAAGCGGTATCGATGGCCTCAGCCGTCTGGGTTTAAAAGACCCCGGGGTCAGAAGAAACCCTGGACCCAAAAGACACCCAAGCCTAACTCCAAGTCTACCTTGTGAAGGGGCGCCCCCACTCTCATGGGTGGGGGAGCAGGCTTCGGCTGTTTGGGGATGCCTGGGAAGAACTAGTTCGAGACAGATGGGTCATTTCCACTGTAAAATACGGTTACAGAATAGAGTTTTGGGAATTCCCTCCAAATCGGTTTCTGTACTCAAGGGTTCCGTCGGATCCAAAGAAAAGAAGATGCCTATTGCTAGCTTTACAGCATCTGCTGAAGCAGGGGGTAATTGTAAAGGTTCCGCACGAGGAAAGGTTCAAGGGGTTTTACTCAAACCTATTCACCGTGCCGAAGCCAAATGGGGAAGTAAGGCCCATTTTGGACCTCAAGGCTCTCAACTTCTTTGTAGACGTTCGATCCTTCCGCATGGAGTCGGTTTGTTCGATAATAAAATCCCTGAGAAAGGGAGACTATTTAGCGTCTATAGATATCAAGGACACATACCTTCATGTGCCAATCTTCGGTCCACATCAAAGGTTCCTACGCTTTGCTGTAGAAGGCAGTCATTTTCAATTCGTGGCACTACCATTCAGTCTGGCCACAGCCCCCAGGGTTTTCACAAAGATTCTAGCCCCGGTGTTGGCTTCCCTAAGTTCTCAGAAGGTCTCCGTAGTAGGATACTTGGGCAATCTTCTCCTAAGGGATTGCTCTTGCCCCATACTGATTCAAAACGTGTCAAGAACAGTACGGGTTTTAAAACACCTAGGATGGATTCTAAATGTGGACAAGTCAGCTCTTTGTCCAACCAAGCCTTGGTGTATCTGGGTCTGGTCTTGGACACCGCCCAAGAAAAGCTGTTTCTGCCCCCCTTAAAGGTCGCCTCCATAGTGGAACTTGTCCAGAAGGTTAAAAAAGAACTAACACCTTCTATTCAGCTGTGCAGGAGGTTACTGGGCAAGATGGTGTCATCCTTCAATGCAGTACCATATGTACAGTTCCACTCCAGAGTGTTCCAGAACAGTATTCTAAAGGCCTGGGACAAGTCGGCTTGAACCTTGGTTCTATCTCCACAGGTACTATGGAACCTCTCTTGGTGGTTAAGAATAAGCAATTTGAAAAGAGGGAAATCTTTCCCACCAATAGCCTGGAAAGTCGTAAGTACAGATGCCCTAAGATGACACTAAACGTCTGATTACGGCAAGGAAAAGAAAATATTTCTACTCACCGAATCACCGCCAGGGTCATCCTGCCGACTACACCAGTTTGTAAGGATTGAATTATTATAGACCAGGGTCTGACATCACTCCATCCTATCCCAACAGGCCTGGAGATTACTCTTAAGAACTTGACACAGATAAACAGTGCTGCGATTGCTCAGAGTGATCTGATAGCTTTCATTAGTACCTTGCTTATATAGAGAAAAATGGTCATACAACATTATACAACATTATAGCTACATCCCATGTACGTAATGGGACCTTCTACAGTTATGCAAACAATTATGTTCCAGACATACAATACATAACAAACTTAGCTTATTTACAGTACAACAGTATCTATTCCTCAGAAATCACAGAACAAACGGGAACAAGCTAATTCCTGAAAGATAGCTTCATGGGAACCCGCGTAGGCGAATTCCTAAGGCAAAGAACAAGTTATGTGACATTTAAGCAAGTAGAACAAAATGGATACTAATCCCTAAGATGGAGTCATAGTGGTTTAAGACAAACTCAAGGGAGGGTTCTGGAGGCTGGGTGTGCTTGGCTACGCGCTCGGAGCTGCTGCTCCTTCAATAGGCCTGTTTCAGGCCTATTAAAGGAGCAGCAGCTCCGAGTGCGTAGCCAAGCACACCCAGCCTCCAGAACCCTCCCTTGATGTTAGCCCTCCCCCTGGAGTGTACCCGGAAGTCTTTGGATGACCTGTGACGTCACGCACCTTCCCTGTGCGTTCCACGCCGGTCTCAGCTTCGCCCTGACGGCCACAGGAAGAGATACAAGCTACAAGCCTCCATCTGCAGCCCTACAACGCTGATACAACTTCCGGACTGAAAATCGAGGAAGATATACACTGCCTACTCACAGATGAGCCGTTTTAATTTGTCTTTCTTGTAAGTGTTCATTTTTTTAAGTCATTAAATTCTTATATTAATACTGCACTCAGGTGGCACTTCCTTTTCTCCACCCCCTCTTGCAATACCACAGAGCCAGCTCTCTGAGGACAGCAGCCGCCTTTAGGACCAACCATCCCACTAGCCAGCCCTTCACATCTTGAATGATCAGAGACTATATTAATCCCTGGACTGCCACTACTATGGCCATGGACTTTATGCCTGGCTAACTTTATATACCCCCAGGATTGTATGCATCTTCTGTATAAGCGCTTACAGTTATCATTGCCTTTATAGTGCTCTCTGTGTATAGTGCTCTCTGTGTATAGTGCGCTCTGTGTATAGTGCGCTCTGTGTATAGTGCTCTCTATGTATAGTGTGCACTCTGTGTATAGTGTGCGCTCTGTGTATAGTGTTCTTTGTGTATAGTGTGTGCTCTGTTTATGGTGTGCGCTGTGTGTCTAGTGTGCGCTGTGTGTCTAGTGTGCGCTCTGTGTCTAGTGTGCGCTCTGTGTCTAGTGTGCGCTCTGTGTCTAGTGTGCGCTCTGTGTCTAGTGTGCGCTCTGTGTCTAGTGTGCACTCTGTGTATAGTGTGCACTCTGTGTATAGTGTGCACTCCGTGTATAGTGTGCACTCCGTGTATAGTGTGCTCTGTATAGTGCACTCTGTGTATAGTGTGCGCTCTGTGTATAATATACATTGTGCGCTCTGTGTATAGTGTTCTCTGTGTATAGTGCGCTCTGTGTATAGTGTGCGCTCTGTGTACAGTGTGCACTCTGTGTATAGTGCACTCTATGTATAGTGTCCACCCTAAACAACCCCCTCCCTGCCTCTCCACCCTAAACAATAACCCCCCTCCCTGCCTCTCCACCCTAAACAATAACAATGTGTATAGTGTTCTCTGTGTATAGTGTGCGCTCTGTGTATAGTGTGCGCTCTTTGTATAGTGTGTGCGCTCTGTGTATAGTGCGCTCTGTGTATAATATTCTCTGTGTATAGTGTGCTCTGTGTATAGTGCGTTCTGTGTATAGTGCGCGCTCTGTGTCTAGTGTGCGCTCTGTGTATAGTGTGTGCTCTGTGTATAGTGTGTGCTCTGTGTATAGTGTGCTCTGTATAGTTTTCTTTGTGTATAGTGTGCACTCTGTGTATGGTGTGCGCTCTGTTTATGGTGTGCGCTCTGTGTATAGTGTGCTCTGTATAGTGTTCTCTGTGTCTAGTGTGCGCTCTGTGTATAGTGTGCTCTCTGTGTATAGTGTTTGCCCTCTGTATAGTGTGTGCTCTGTGTATAGTGTGTGCTCTGTGTATAGTGTGCTCTGTGTATAGTGCGTGCTCTGAGTATAGTGCGTGCTCTGAGTATAGTGCGTGCTCTGAGTATAGTGCGTGCTCTGTGTATAGTGCTCTCTGTGTATAGTGCTCTCTGTGTATAGTGCTCTCTGTGTTTAGTGTCCTCTGTGTATAGTGCGCTCTGTGTATAGTGCGCTCTGTGTATAGTGTGCTCTGTGTATAGTGTGCGCTCTGTGTATAATGTGCGCTCTATGTATAGTGTGCGCTCTATGTATAGTGTGCGCTCTATGTA
This sequence comes from Lithobates septentrionalis, assembly GCA_037952835.1. Lineage (NCBI taxonomy): Eukaryota > Metazoa > Chordata > Amphibia > Anura > Ranidae > Lithobates > Lithobates septentrionalis. The sequence continues at coordinate 239,060 of JBBDGP010004460.1, forward strand.
TAGTATGCGCTCTGTGTATAGTGTGCTCTGTGAATAATATACATTGTGCGCTCTGTGTATAGTGTGCGCTCTGTGTATAGTGTACTCTGTGTTTAATATACAGTGTGCGTTCTGTGTATAGTGTTCTCTGTGTATAGTTTGCACTGTGTATAGTGTGCTCTGTGTATAGTGTGCTCTGTATAGTTTGCACTCTGTATAGTGTGCACTCTGTGTATAGTGCGCTCTGTGTATAGTGCGCTCTGTGTATAGTGTGCGCTCTGTGTATAGTGTGCGCTCTGTGTATAGTGTGCGCTCTATGTATAGTATTTTTGAGCTATGAGTAAGCACTCAAACTAGAGTGCGAAACGCCTCAGCTGTGTCTGTACCATCTGCCTGATTGTCCTGTATTTTTGATGATCCAAGTTCTACAATAAAGAAGATTTTTTTACTTTATCCGGTGTGCGGCATCCAGATTTTCCTGTTTTAAACCTTATAGTATGCGCTCTGTGTATAGTGCGCTCTGTGTATAATATACATTGTGCGCTCTGTGTATAGTGTGTTCTCTGTGTTTAATATACAGTGTGCGTTCTGTGTATAGTTTTCACTGTGTATAGTGTGCTGCTCTGTGTATAGTGTGCTCTGTATAGTGTGCGCTCTGTTTAGTGTGCACTCTGTGTATAATATACAGTGTGCGCTCTGTGTATAGTGCTCTCTGTGTATAGTGTTCTCTGTGTATAGTGCTCTCTGTGTATAGTGTACGCTCTGTGTATAGTGTGCGCTCTATGTATAGTGTTCTCTGTGTATAGTGCGCTCTGTGTATAATATACATTGTGCGCTCTGTGTATAGTGTGCGCTCTGTGTATAGTGCGCTCTGTGTATAGTGCGCACTGTGTATAATATATAATGTGCATTCTGTCTATAGTGTGCGCTCTGTGTATAGTGTTCTCTGTGTATAGTGTGTGCTCTGTATAGTGTGCGCTCTGTGTATAGTGTTCTCTGTGTATAGTGTGTGCTCTGTGTATAGTGTTCTCTGTGTATAGTGGGCTCTGTGTGTATAGTGTGCGCTCTGTATAGTGTGTACTCTGTGTATAGTGCGCACTGTGTATAATATACAGTGTGCGCTCTGTGTATAGTGTTCTCTGTGTATGGTGTGCGCTCTGTGTATAGTGTGCTCTCTGTGTATAGTGTTCTCTGTGTCTAGTGTTCTCTGTGTATAGTGTTCTCTGTGTATAATGTGTGCTCTGTGTATAGTGTGCGCTCTGTTTATAGTGTGCGCTCTGTTTATAGTGTGCGCTCTGTGTATAATATACAGTGTGTGCTCTGTGTATAGTGTGCGCTCTGTGTATAGTGTGCGCTGTATGGTGTGCGCTCTGTGCATAGTGTGCTCTGTGTATAATATACAGTGTGCGCTCTGTGTATAGTGTTCTCTGTGTATAGTTTGCTCTCTTTGTATAGTGTGCTCTGTATAGTGTGCACTCTGTGTATAGTGTGCTCTGTGTACAATATACAGTGTGCGCTCTGTGTATAGTGTGCGCTCTGTGTATAATGTTTGCTCTGTGTATAGTGTTCTCTGTGTATAATGTGCGCTCTGTGTATAGTGTTCTCTGTGTATAGTGTGCGCTCTGTATAGTGTGCGCTGTCTGTATAGTGTGCACTCTGTGTATAGTGCGCACTGTGTATAGTGCGCACTGTGTATAATATACATTGTGCGCTCTGTATATAGTGTGCGCTCTGTGTATAGTGTGCGCTCTGTATAGTGTGCACTCTGTGTATAGTGCGCTCTGTGTATAATATACAGTGCACGCTCTGTGTATAGTGTTTTTGGTGTATAGTGCTCTCTTTGTATAGTCTTCTCTGTGTATAGTGTGCACTCTGTGTATAGTGTGCGCTCTATGTACAGTGTTCTCTGTGTGTAGTGTGCGCTCTGTGTATAATATACATTGCGCGCTCTGTGTATAGTGTTCTCTGTATATAGTGTGCTCTGTGTATAGTGCACACTGTGTATAATATACAGTGTGCGCTCTGTGTATAGTGTTCTCTCTGTATAGTGTGCTCTGTATAGTGTGCGCTCTGTGTATAATATACAGTGTGCACTCTGTGTATAGTGTTCTCTGTGTATAGTGTGCTCTGTATAGTGTGCGCACTGTATAGTGTGTACTCTGTGTATAGTGCGCACTATACTATACAGTGAGCGCTTTGTGTATAGTGTGCGCTCTGTGTATAGTGTGCGCTCTGTGTATAGTGCTCTCTGTGTATAGTGCTCTCTGTGTATAGTGTGCTCTGTATAGTGTGCGCACTGTATAGTGTGTACTCTGTGTATAGTGCGCACTATACTATACAGTGAGCGCTTTGTGTATAGTGTGCGCTCTGTGTATAGTGTGCGCTCTGTGTATAGTGCTCTCTGTGTATAGTGCGCTCTGTGTATAGTGCGCTCTGTGTATAGTGTGCACTCTGTGTATAGTGTGCACTCTGTGTATGCTATACAGTGAGCGCTCTGTGTATAGTGTACACTCTGTATATAGTGTGCGCTCTGTGTATAGTGTTCTCTGTGTATAGTGTGCGCTCTGTGTATAATATACAGTGTGCGCTCTGTGTATAGTGTGTGCTCTGTATAGTGTGTGCTCGTTATATAGTGCGCTCTGTGTATAGTGTGTGTGCTCTGTGTATAATATACAATGTGTGCTCTTTGTATAGTGTGTCCTGGTATTGGGAGCAGTGACAGTCGAGGATGGGCAGGTAAGGACCTGGAGGGGTTTGGGCCCCCCAAATTATTTTATCACCAGCCGCCACTGGTGACCAGGTTGTGTAACAATAAAATGTCCATCCACAAAAGGGGGAAGTGCCAGGGAGGCCGATGCAGGACTGGAGCATCCCAATAAGTACGCTCCATTGAGTGACTTTGGTGAAACCAGTCAGGGACCAGCACTGCTGGAGCTGAGGGACTCTCCTAGCTCCCGGGGGAAGAACTCCTCCAGTGAGAGTGGGGGGGCAGCGAATGGAAAGAAAAGACAGATTCTGGTGGTAGGGGACTCAATTCTTAGAAGGACAGAGAGGGCAATCTGTAAACAAGACCTGAAGCGCCAAACAGTATGTTGTCTACCGGGCGCTCGGGTTCGGCACATCATGGATCTTGTGGACAGATTACTGGGGGAGGCTGAGGAAGACCCAGCTGTCATGGTGCATGTTGGCACCAATGACAAAGTCAGGGGCAGATGGAGTGTCCTAAAGAACGATTTTAGGGACTTAGGAGCTAAATTGAGGAAAAGGACCTCCAAGGTAGTATTCTCAGGAATACTACTGGTACATCGAGCCACACCAGAAAGGCAGAGGGAGATTAGGAAAATAAACAAGTGGCTGAAGAGCTGGTCTAGTAAGGAGGGGTTTGGGTTCCTGGAGGACTGGGCCGACTTCTCAGTCGATAACCGGTACTATAGAAGGGACGGACTGCACCTAAATGAGGAGGGTGCAGATCTGCTGGGAATGAAGATGGCCAAAAAGTCAGAGGGGTTTTTAAACTAGGCGATGGAGGGGAGGGTCCAGAGGTAGAGATAGTCAGCGTGGAAGATATTCCAGAGGGTAGTATTGGGGGCATTAGTGGAAGGTTGACCAAAGCACAAAAACACAAGGTGAGTATAGTAGCAAGTTCTAGTTGCAATCCTGAAACACCCAATAGGAGGAGAATATGCGACCGGTCTAAACTATGTGGCATGTTCACCAATGCCAGAAGCATAGCGGACAAGATGGGTGAACTAGAGATACTGTTGTACGAGGAAGATTTGGATTTTATGGGAATTTCAGAGACCTGGTTCAACAGCTCTCATGATTGGCTGGCAAACATTCAAGGGTATACCCTTTACCGCAAGGATAGAGAGGGTAAAAAAGGGGGAGGGGTATGCCTATATATCAAGAATAATGTACAAGTGAATGTGAGAGATGACATCAATGAGGGAGCTAGGGAGGAGGTGGAATCCTCATGGGTAGAGCTCCAAAGGGATGAAGCTAAGGGGAAAATAATACTGGGAGTATGCTATAGGCTCCCTAACCTGAGGGAGGAAGTGGAGACAGATCTCCTATCACAATTTGGATTCGCAGCAAGGATGGGAAGTGTTATCATAATGGGGGATTTTAATTATCCAGACATAGACTGGGCGGAGGGAACCGCGCATTCATTTAAAGCTCGCCAGTTCCTTAATGTCTTGCAGGACAATTTTATGGGTCAGATGGTAGACGCACCAACTAGAAATAAAACATTACTGGATCTACTGATTACCAACAATACAGACCTGATCACGGATGTGGAAGTACGGGGAAATTTAGGTAACAGCGATCACAGGTCAATTAGTTTCAGTATAAATCACACAAATAGGAAACCTAAGGGGAATACAAAGACACTGAATTTCAAAAGAGCCAACTTCCCTAAACTACAAACCTTGCTAAAAGGCATAAATTGGGATAAAATACTAGGAACAAAGAATACGGAGGAGAGATGGGTTTGCTTTAAGAGCATATTAAATAAGGGCATTAGCCAATGTATCCCATTGGGTAATAAATTTAAAAGAGCGAACAAAAGTCCTGGATGGCTTAACTCCAATGTAAAAATGCATATAAAAGCAAAGGAAAAGGCCTTCAAAAAATACAAGGTTGAGGGATCATCCTCAGCATTCAGACTTTATAAATAATGCAACAAGAAATGTAAGGGTGCAATTAGGACGGCTAAGATAGAACATGAAAGACACATAGCGGAGGAGAGCAAAAAAAAATCCCAAGAAATTCTTTAAGTATGTAAACAGTAAAAAAGGGAGGACAGACCATATTGGCCCCATAAAGAATGAGGAAGGACATCTGGTAACAAAGGATGGGGAAATGGTGAAGGTATTGAATTTATTCTTCTCCTTAGTCTTCACGAGTGAATCGGGGGGCTTCAGTAACCAAAACTGCAGTGTTTATCCTCATGACACAACACAGGAAGCACCTCCTTAGTTAACAGAGGACAGAATTAAAATTAGACTTGAGAAACTTAACATTAATAAATCACCGTGTCCAGATGGCTTGCATCCGAGGGTACTTGGGGAACTCAGTCAAGTGATTGCCTTCCTAATTTTTACAGACAGTCTACTGACTGGAATGGTACCAGCTGATTGGAAAAAGCCAATGTAGCACCAATATTTAAAAAGGGCCCAAAATACATCCCTGGGAATTTCAGACCAGTTAGCCTAACATCAATAGTATGTAAACTCTTGGAGCGGATGATAAGGGACTATATACAAGATTTTAGTAATGAGAACGGTATCATTAGCAGTAATCAGCATGGATTCATGAAGAATCGTTCTTGCCAAACCAATCTACTAACCTTCTATGAGGAGGTGAGTTGCCATCTAGATAAAGGAAGGCCCGTAGACGTGGTGTATCTGGATTTTGCAAAAGCATTTTACACAGTTCCCCATAATCGTTTACTGTACAAAATAAGGTCTGTTGGCATGGACCATAGGGTGAGTACATGGATTGAAAACTGGCTACAAGGGTGAGTTCAGAGGGTGGTGATAAATGGGGAGTACTCTGAATGGTCAGGGGTGGGTAGTGGGGTTCCCCAGGGTTCTGTGCTGGGACCAATCCTATTTTAATTTGTAAATAAATGACCTGGAGGATGGGATAAACAGTTACATTTCTGTATTTGCAAACAATACTAAGCTAAGCAGGGCAATAACCTCTCCGCAGGATGTGGAAACCTTGCAAAAAGATCTGAACAAATTAATGGGGTGGGCAACTACATGGCAGATGAGGTTCAATGTAGAAAAATGTAAAATAATGCATTTGGGTGGCAAAAATATGAATGCAATCTATACACTGGGGGGAGAACCTCTGGGGGAATCTAGGATGGAAAAGGACCTGGGGGTCCTAGTAGATGATAGGCTCAGCAATGGCATGCAATGCCAAGCTGCTGCTAACAAAGCAAACACAATATTTGCATGCATTAAAAAGGGATCAACTCCAGGGATAAAATGATAATTCTCCCACTCTACAAGACTCTGGTCCGGCCGCACCTAGAGTATACTGTCCAGTTCTTGGCACCAGTCCTCAGGAAGGATGTACTGGAAATGGAGCGAATACAAAGAAGGGCACAAAGCTAACAAAGGGTCTGGAGGATCTTAGTTATGAGGAAAGGTTGCGAGCACTGAACTTATTCTCTCTGGAGAAGAGACGCTTGAGAGGGGATATGATTTCAATATACTAATACTGTACTGGTGACCCTACAATAGAAATAGAACTTTTTTGCAGAAGAGAGTTTAACAAGACTCGTGGCCACTCATTAAAATTAGAAGAAAAGAGGTTTAACCTTAAACTACGTAGAGGGTTCTTTACTGTAAGAGCGGCAAGGATGTGGAATTCCCTTCCACAGGCGGTGGTCTCAGCGGGGAGCATCGATAGCTTCAAGAAACTATTAGATAAGCACCTGAATGACCGCAGCATACAGGGATATACAATGTAATACTGACACATAATCACACATAGGTTGGACTTGATGGACTTGTGCCTTTTTTCAACCTCGCCTACTATGTAACTATATGTTAGTGCTACTGGCACTAATCTGACGATGCCTGGAGCTGACGCTGACCCTAAATGAAGCTAAACCCTAACTGATGTCACCCGCCAGGCGATTAGGGGGTTAAACCTTTATTAAGTAATATACGGCGGGTGTCCTGATGCTATAAAAAAAACTAACTAACCAGCGTCACTAATATGGGGGGCGATCAAGGGGTTAAACCTTTTTTAGGGGGGTACCCTAGACCTACCTGGACCTACTACTAACTGCCCTAATGTTCATTAGTGACACTAATGCAAGTGATCAGTCAAAAATCTGAAACTGCAATTGGTGACACAGTGACAAGGAGTAAAGAGGTTAACTGGGGGGGCGATCGGGGGGTGAAATGTGTGCCTACGTGTACTGTGTCAGTGTAGTGTTGGTGTAACTTGCGTTTGGATGTCCTCTATCCTCTCTCTGGAACCAAAAAGGATTCCAGGAGGAGAGGTGTCATCACTTCCTCAGCAGAGGAGGGATTTCATTGGTGAGAACCGATCAGCAGGTCCAGGCCTGGACCTGAAGACTGATCGGTTCTGCAACAACTCTGATCACCACAGGCACGGCGGGGGTGCACGCAGGCACAAGTGATGTATGGGTACGTGCTTTTGCACACCCGTGCCATTCTGCCGACATATATTGGCGTGAGCTGGTCGGGAGCCATAGCACAATACAAGTCATGTCAGTGATATTCTGTGCTCATTCTGTGTATGGAGATATCACCGTCTCTACACATGGAGGACAATATTGGGGGGTCTACTCCATTATAACATTTTTCTTATAAAATTCTATTTCCTGGAGTTTTATAAAGTGATCTAATATAAATGATTCCAATAAATAGAAATGAGTTCCATTCATGTAGAGAATAGTTACATTCATTCCTGGGGGAGAAATTCATTTTCTTCTGGTAACATTCTTCTCTTCTACAGATTGTCCATTAATCACCTGACAGACAGTTCCTGCCCCCTCCTGGCATCTGTAATGAGAAATAACCAGACACTGAGGATACTGATCCTGTCTGTGAACAATCTGGAGGGTCCTCATTTCAGGGATCTGATGGAAGCTCTGACAACAAGCCGGATAGAGGAATTACAGTGAGTATAACAGGACTGACTGAGACAATATCATTCTGATCACACCACATGCACTGCAGGGATTTATTTTTCTGCATCAAAAAATCATGGAAAGTAGGTTACATGGGATCCAATGGCATAGATCACACCAGACCAGTGTGTGTTCCAGTGCTTTTCCATTCAAGAACAAAAAGTATATCATGCTGCTTTTTTCCTGCACATAATTGTACTGGAATGTGCTAAAAAGCATCAAAAAAGCACTGGACCCCAGTCCAGTGCAAAAAAGAAGAAAAAAACATCTGGTGTGCATCCGGAAATGCTTCATAAAAGTGTTATAAATAGGCCAGAATCAGCATTGCTAGTGATTGGACTGGAGGATTTTTATCTGATATTTTTCATAAATGAATTGGTGCTGCACTGCTGACTACAACAAATAATGAGAACCTAGCAATAATCACCCTGCAGGGGTGATAATCCCTGGGGAAAAACAACAATTGGTGAACGCAATAAAGCTATGGATGAGTAATCAGAGGCAAATAGTTCATGTAAACACAAAAATCAGTGCATATATTAATAGTTAAAGGGGTTGTAAACCCTAGTTTTTTGTTTTGTTTAAATAACAAACATGTCATACTTACCTTCACTGTGCAGTTGGTTTTGCACAGAGTGGTCCAGATCCTCCTCTTCTAGGGTCCCTCAGTGGCGCTGGTGCCTCCTCCTCTTCTCGACTGCTCCTTTGGAGAAGCGCTCTCCTTCGGGACACCCTTGCAGGCACACTCCCATGTCCTGCTGCTGTGTCCACTGGCAGGCAGCAGGACTCAACCCCGCCCCCGGTACCCGCGTCATTGGATTTGATTGAAAGCAGCAGGAGCCAATGGCTGCACTGCTATCAATCTATCCAATCAGGACATGAGACACCAGCCAGAGCTGGTGTCCTCGTCCCCGGGGTGAGAAACGCAGGGCTCAGGTAAGTAAAACTGGGGATCTGGGGGGATGAAGCATGAGAGAAGGTTTTTCACCTTAATGCATACTATGCATTAAGGGGAAAAACCACAAGGGTTTACAACCCCTTTAATATACAAAAAAGCAAAAACCCTCCAGAGATGTAACCCCGCCAAATGAAACATTCAGCAAAAATATAATAATCAAAAGTGCATACAAGTGTATGGCAGTAAAAGGAACAATAAACACCCTCCAGGGGTATGATCTCCAAAAATAAACTCAAATAAAAGTATTTTGAATTTCAAAAAGTGCAATAGTGCAAATTCAATCTCATCAAACTATTTCATAGTAATAAAGCAAATGTCCATTATAAAAAGTGTGTGTAGATGGTGTTACTTCGGGGTTGATTTACTAAAGGAAATAGACTGTGCACTTTGCTTCAGAGATTAGTAAAGGAGCAGAAGCTCTGCTTACTTTGATCATCCATTCATGTGGAAGCAAAAATTCCATTTTTTTCCTTGCATGTGATTGGATATTCTTTGTAAAGTGAAGCTTCACCTCATTTACTAAGCTCTGGAGTAACTGTACTTGCAAAGTCCTCAGTCTTTCCTTTAGTAAATCAACCCCGAAGTAATCCTAACTACAAATTTGGACTTTTTATAATGGACACTTGCTTTATTACTATGAAATAGTTTGATGAGATTGAATTTGCACTATTGCACTTTTTGAGATTCAAAATATTTTTATTATTTGAGTTTATTTTTTAGGATCGCACCCCTGGAGGATGTTTATTCTTCCTTATTCAAATAACAGTTTTTATTAATCGTAACAGCAGGTAAATAGACCAGAAGTCGACACAGTAATACACGAACTTCATTATAACAGCAGTAAAACCAGTGTATAGAAAGTAACAGTAATACAGACCGCAGAGGGTCATTGCTGACTCTACATACAGGCTGCTAGGTGTCGAATAGAATCTGCTATGGGCCACAAGTAAACCCGGAAAAAAGAGGAAAATAAAGCAAAAAGAGAGAGTAATTAGAAAGAAGGCCACTCCTCCCAGACCTTGTCATGCATTTCCAGCCTGTCCTGTAATCTGGCTGTCATGTTTTCCATGAGCTCTATATCTTTTATTCTAGTATACAAATCTGCCTGGGAGGGTGGGGAGTGCCGTTTACAATGGAGGGCAACCAGGCATCTCGCAGCTGTTAGAACATGTCTAAACATTTTTTTTGGAATGTTTGGGGATCTGCAGGGGTGTAACCCCTAAGAGGAATGATTTCGGAGTCCTGGGAACCTGTACTCCAAGAAGGCGGGACAATAAAAGCTGTGTTTCCATCCAGAAAGGCACTATCTTGGGGCAGCTCCAGTAAATGTGATAGAGAGTCCCCTTGGCTCCCTGACATCGCCAGCACTTATCAGAGCTAGAGGGATCGATGGCATGGAGCACGTCTGGTGTCAGATACCAAAAATAGAGGATTTTATAAGCGTTCTCTTTGTAGAGCATACAAAAAGAGCTTTTTGCTGCCTGAGACCAGATCGTCCGCCATGTTGCCTCTGGGATTTCTTCACCTAGGACTTTTTCCCAGCGAAGTATATATGCATGTTTACCCTGAGTAGAGATAGAGTAAGAGTTAAGCAGCTGGTATATGTCAGAAATCAAACCTCGGTGTGTGGATCCCTCCAGCAACAAGCTCACAAGGAGGTTGGCACCGAGAATTGGAGATTCGGGGCGAAAGATTGAGCATAGTGACGAATTTGCAAATACCCTTAAAACACCTGGCAAGGTAAGTCATACTTTTTCTGGAGATCTGTAAATGAGAGCATTTTGTGTGACCTAGGGTCCACCAGAAGAAAGGGATGCCACCGCTTCAGGCCGGTCGGCTGATACACAGACTTCTCTGGAATCAGGGAGCCCCAGGTGCTGGCTAATGTGTATAGCAAATGAAGACGAACGGGAAAACTCTGGACAGCCGCAATCCAGAAAACAATTTTTTTTTTTATTGAAAAGTTGGGATCACACTGTACAAGCCACAGCAAAGCGATACAGACGAACTGACGCGTTTCACACTACAAAGAGTGCTTACTCATAGCTTAAAATGGAATAAATTCTGCGTCGCCCAGGACGAAGACATCTGATGTGTGAGACCAGCAGGCATCCTGGGGTTGTAGAGGAAGGAAGTCAGGAGTGACTTTTCTGAGCCAAGTCTATGTGTACGGGATAGTCTGCGCTAGAGCCACTTGAGATAGAACATAAGTCCCAAAAGCCGGGCTGGGTCTACCTCCGCATTTGCATTCCAGAGCAAGCTATTTGGGTGTGTGGGCGCGAACCATATCTTTTCAATTTCTGTCCATTTGTTGTAAGACGTTGGGGAAACCAGGAGGTCAAGCGCATAGCTGAGTTGCTTGGTAGTATTTAATTAAGTCAGAAAACGCCAGCCCCCTGTCAGAAAGAGATGCCATCAGGACTGAGCGGAGTATTCTATGTCTCCTATAGTTCCAGACAAGCGCATCAAGTCTGCCTGGAGTCTCCTCAAGTCTGCATGCGGGACTGGGATGGGCAGTGTCTGAAAGAGATAGAGGAGTTTGGGGAGAATGGTCATCTTCACAGAGGCCACCCTCCCCAGGAGAGATATATGGTGAACCTTCCATTTCTGTAGAAGATCTCTTATGGATCGGAACGGGGGGAAGTTTGCCTGGTATAGGGTGGTATAGGACGAGGTAATCTTTTTTTTTTTTTTTTTTTTTTAACCACATCAGTGTTCGTTTTCGGGGGTGAAAGTTTCACCTTAACGGTTCAATACTTTCCCGACTCATTACTCACATCATGGTGGCTTTAATCTCTTTTTTTTTTTTTTTTTTTTTTTTTTTTTCCCATATTACAAATCTCTTTTGTAACTATCTACTTATTGGTAACATCAAACTGATCTATCTAATTTTTAATCATAAATCTAAACTTAAACCCCATTTAAACCCCCCTAATCAAGCCCCCTACCCTTCCCCTCCCTCCCCCATCCTCGGTCTACTCTTTCACCAAAAACTTATATTTCTTTCTCCGTACTCCATCATGTTAATTGAATCCCCCTCCCACAATGGACACCACTTCTGCTGCCTATTCTTCAATCCTTCTCGCTGGGTTTCCCCAGCAAGCTCTATTCAGTTCTCAAGACCTCTAGTACCCTTGGTGAGCTTTTAAATTTTTGCCACTTCTTCCATTTTTCCTCGAACTCTTCCAATTCCGCTTCCTCAGTACACCCCAAATACTCTAAATTCTGGGTTTCGTTTATTTTGTCGTACCATTCTTGTATTGTTGGACCTTGTTTCTCCTGCCAATGACTTACAAGCAAACTCTTAGCTGCGTTCAACATTTGAGGGACTAGTGTTCTCAGATATGATTCAGTTGACATTCTGAAGCCGTGGAACAGACATGCCCATGGGTCATCCGGCACAGCTATTTGGGTTATCTCACCAGTGATTTTCCTAATATCGTCCCAAAATTCCCTTATCCTTGTGCAGTGCCACCAAACGTGTGCCGTTGTGCCCAATTCCATACATCCCCTCCAGCATAGTTGTGAAATTTCGTTCTGGTATTTAGAAACTCTATCTGGGGTGATATACCATCTTGACAAGCATTTGTAGTTTAGCTCAGACATTTTATAGTTTACCGAAGTACTATGGACTCGTTTCAATAGGGTTGTAACCTCATCTTCTTTAAGTTTTGATTTTAGTTCTGATTCCCATTTTTTGATGTATGCTGGAATGTCTGTTCCCTTCAGGTCCACTAGTATCCTATAAGTTTTTGAAATCCCCTTCTTCCCATCTTGACCAACACAGAGCTTCTCAAACGGTTTGAGGTTATCCGTCATTCTAATTGGTTGGGGGAGCGTTTCAATAAAGTTTTTTAACTGACTATATCGCCACCTGTTAAGGGTCAGAAGGTCACTTCTACTTTTCAGGTCCGGAAATGAACATATTTTACCTTGCTGCATAACATCCTTTAGCTGAGCTCCTCCTTGCAGTATCCATCTCCCACTAAGATTCTCCATTCCCGGTGCAAAAAACTCGGTGTCCCTCAGAGGGATCAGAGGAGAGTTGTACTCCCATTTTTCCCTCCTGTGCAAATTATCCCATACTTTCAGAGTATGTCTAGTGATACTGTGTGCCTCAAAACATAGTTTCCTATAATGTGAAGGTATCCAGATGACTTTACTTAACTCTACTTTGCTAATTGTATTTTCCATTTTTACCCACCTCTTCTCGTTGTTTCCTTTTGCCCAGTCTATAATTCTAGATAAAGTGATAGCTTCGTGATATAATCTAATGTCTGGTGCTCCCCACCCCCCTTTCTCTTTATCCCTTGCCAAAGTGTCATAACTTATACGTGACTTTTTTCCCCTCCAAATAAATTTAATAATAAGAGAATGCAGTTTTTTGAGATATACTTGTGGAAGCGGAATTGGTAACATCTGCATTTTAAATAGAATCTTTGGTAGGATTGCCATTTTAATAATATTGATTCTTCCCCCCCATGACAACTGTCCTCTTGTGATTCTATTCAACTCCTTCTTGATCTCATTTAGGAGGGGAATAAAGTTAGCCTGAAACAGTGACTCTCTATTCCCTGTTATTTTTACCCCGAGATAATTTATCTCCTTTTTTCCCCATAAAAATGGGAATTCTTTGTGGACTATATGATCTTTCTTGTCAGTCTTGATTTCTAATATTTCAGATTTAATTGGATTAATCTTAAAGTTTGATATTTCTCCGTAATCTTTCAGAGTTTTTAGCAGGTTAGGAAGAGTTATTCTAGGTCTAGTAATATACAACAAAATGTCATCTGCAAAAGCAGCCAGTTTGTGTTCTTCCTCACCGTCCGAAACCCCCGAAATATCCGGGTTGAGCCTTATCCGTTCGAGCAAAGGCTCGAGCGTCAGCACAAACAAAAGAGGGGACAGTGGGCAGCCCTGTCTTGTTCCGTTTGACATTATAAATGATTCTGACAGCGCTCCATTGACCTTGACCTTTGCTGAGGGACGTGTGTACAATGCCTTTATCCTTCTAATCATAATTGGTCCGAATCCTATTTCCTCCAGCGCACTGAACATGAAGCCCCAGTCTACCCTGTCAAAAGCTTTCTCAGCGTCTACTGACAGGAGCAGACCTGGGGCTCCGCTGTCTCTCATTTTTTGAATTACCATAAGTGTTCTGATCCCATTGTCCCGTCCCTCCCTACCCGGAATAAATCCCGCTTGGTCTGGGTGTATCATATTATTTAGAATATGCTTCACTCTCCCTGCCAGTATTTTCGCAAACAGTTTCGTGTCTGCGTTTAGGAGCGCTATTGGCCTATAGCTGGAACAGAGAGTACTGTCCTTGCCCTCCTTCAAAATAATGGCAATGATTGCTTCTGACGCTTCTTTTCCCATCTCCCACTTCGTGCCTATCCCGTTCATATACGTACAGAGTTTCGGAATTAGGAGATCTTGGAACCTTTTGTAGTATAATACTGAGAAACCATCAGGCCCGGGACTTTTCCCTACAGACGTCTCCCTTAGAGTTTTTTTGATTTCCTCTTCCGTGATGGGACCCTCAAGTAGATTATATGTATCTTCTTTTATTTTCCTTAAACCGAGTTCCTGAAAGAAAACTTTAGTTCTTTCCCTTTTTTTTTCTGTCTCTCTTTTTGAGGTAGTACTATTGATCGAATACAGTCCCTCATAGTACTTTTGGAAAACTTTGGCAATTTCTCCTGTTTTATATTTTACCTCCCCTTCTAGAGTCCTGATTTTCTCAATATAATTATTGGACTTCCTTTTTTTTAGGATCTTTGCTAGGAACTTCCCCGGTTTATTACCTCCCACATATCTCTCTTTCTTTAATAAGTTGTACGTTTCTCGCGTGTCTTGTTCTATTAGGGTTCTCATGGCCTCTCTTTTGTTGTGGAGTCTAAGGAGCACCTTCTTCCCCCCCTCTTTTTTATGGATCTGTTCAAGTTCCTCTATTTCCCTCATGACTACAAGTTTATCTTCCCTTCTCTTTCTCTTCTTTTCCGCGCCTGCCTTAATCAGGATCCCCCTAATATAGGCTTTATGGGCCTCCCATACTACTGACTCTGAAACTTCAGCTGTTTCATTAGTTTTAAAATAAAACTCTAGTTCCCTCAACACCAAGTCCCGTATCTCTTTATCATTTATTAGTTCTTCATTTATCTTCCAACAAAAGCTCTTATTATGGGTCTGTTTCATGTTTACCGTCAAATCTACAGGCGCGTGGTCAGAGAAAGTCACCACCCCTATCTCTGAACTAACGATCTCCTCCAACCGGGAATGCTCAATCAAAAAGAAGTCCAGTCTAGAATAAGTCCCATGTACAGGGGAGTAGAACGTATAATCTCTACTGTCGGCGTGTTGCGTCCTCCACACATCCACCATTTGGCACTGGTGCATTTTCTTTCTCACTCTACTGACCCAGACCGAACTTGCCCCCCGCACATGGGACGATTTATCCTTCTCTGGCTCTAAACATAGATTAAAGTCCCCAGCCATTATAGCTAGTCCTTCCTTAAATTCGGTAAATTCTGACAACCTCCTGATCATAAAGTTATGTGGATTTTTGTTTGGGCCATAAATGTTTGCCAGTGAACATTCAACGCCATTGAGTTTCCCTTTTAGGAACAAAAACCGACCTTCTGGGTCAGTCCTTCTCTCATGTAATTCGAACCTTACTCCATTGGCAAACCCAATGGCTACTCCTTTTGCGCGTGGTGTGGATGAGTCACCATAGAACCAAACTGGAAAGTCCTTGGAGAAGATTTTTTGGTTCCTCTCCAGGAGAAAATGAGTCTCCTGAAGAAAAACCACGTCAGCCCCCCGGAATCTCAGTTCCTGCAGAATATTGATACACTTCACCCTTGCGTTCAGACCTCGTACATTGTATGAAATTATTTTAATATTGCTCATCTATCCTACAGAAGTTCTTTCCTAGTCCCTGCAGCAGAGTGGTGTCCGGGGGATTCAAGATTCAAAATTAGTCGCTGTGCTTTCCTACCTGCCCTCCATACCTTCCAATTCCCCCAACCCTTTCCCTCCCCCTCCCTCCCACCTCTCCCAAGACCCACCCCGCTCCCCCTTCCCTCCCCTTCACCCATGGGGATATTAGGCCCTCTCGTGGCCCAAAAAAAAAACCGTGGCTCCTCCATCTCCACCCGTCCCTTCGGTTCTACCCCTGAGGTTGAGATCGGACTGGGCCGCCCCTTTCACAATGCTCCCCCTAGTATTGGGGGGTGCCCAGGCCTGGTTAGTCCCCCCCCTCCCCCCCCTCCACCCCCCCACCCCCCCCATCCCCCACACACCCCCAGATCTTAGTTTAACCCTGTTTGACTAGGTCTTATGACTGATCTATTACGGTTTTCTCATTTTAAATATTGGCTTCCAAGCCTGCTGTATCCCATGAACTTCTACGTCCCCAGTTTTAACCCACCACCCCGGTATTTCAACCAGAGGAACCTCTAATCGATCGCAAAATTTAGCTGTTTCTTCTGGGAATCTTAAAGTGGCCGATCTGCCATCTTTACGACCAATAAGGCAGGCTGGTAATCCCCATGAATAATGGACATCATGAGCGTTTAACTGTTCAAGGAGTGGTTTTAGTATTCTTCTCCTAGCTAGTGTTTCTGCTGCCAGGTCCGGAAATATCTGCAACTTTGTCTCGCCGTACTTCACTGGGTAGTTCTTTTTCAGATTTTCCTTGACTTTCTCTTTGTCGCTGTACTTGTGAAATCTTGCGATGACATCTCTTGGGACCTCACCCTTTATTTCTGCCGGTTTTCTTATCCTATGTATTCTCTCGAATTTTATTTTTTTCACATTCTCCGGGGTGTACACCATTCTCCCAAATATATCGTCCATCACTCCTTGAAGGTCTTCGGTTCCCCCTTGTGGTTCCGGCAAGCCTCTGATCCGTAAATTCTTCCTTCTACTTCTATTTTCCTGGTCTTCCGCTCTGTAACGTAGATTCCTCTGTTCTCTTTGTAGCTCTTCCATCTGGGATTTAAGTTCCTTTATCTCTTCATTTTGTTTGTCCATCTTTGTTTCTGCTTCTTCCACTCTTTGCAACATATGATTCATCTCTTCTCGGAGAGAGCCTATTTCCCCCTTTATGGTTACTTCCAGATTGGCAAACATTTCCGCCATTTCACTTTTAGTGGGGAGTAGTTTTTTTTGCTGGGGTTCCATTGTTGCCTCTTCAGTTATTTCGCTGCTCCCTATGTGGGTGTCTGCCTCCACCGTCTGTCTTCTTGTCCCTATCCTAGGGGTGCATTCAGGTGTTTTGATTTTGGTTTCTTTTTGTTTGCCTGGACTATTCTTGCCGGAATCCTGCACCATGTACTTTCTGATGGTTCCCGGGCTTGCACTTGTCCTGGGTGGGTTAGCTGTATTAGCAGACGATCCCTTCGTGGTTTTACCTTTCATTTCTTTCCTAGGACTGCTCTTGAGTCAGGCTTTTTTGTTCCAGCCGCCTGCCCTGTTCCAAGGGCTCACTTCTAGGACCCAGGGAGCTCCTGCTTCCTTTAACAGGACTGGCCCCGACTTGTGATATCTATCAGAAGAGGGCTCCTGAGTCTCTAGACAGACGTCTCCATCGACCAAATTGGCTACCAGGACAATTTATTCGACTTAATTACTGCTGCTTGGCGACTAAACAGCCCACTGGCTCCCCTCTGTATAATTAGGGCCGTCTTGTCCGGGTGGTTCAACGCTCTGACAAATTAATTTTTGTAACTGTCCCCTTTTTTTTTTTTTTTTTTTTTTTTTTTTTTTTTTTTTACCCTGTAGCCCTGGTCCGGCCGGACAGGGTAGTAAATCCCATCCCCCCAGCAGGGTACCCCCTCCCAAGCGTTCAGTCCTTCTGCTCTCGCAGGGGCTCTCACAGGGGCGTTGATCTCCTCCCCTAGGCTATATATTAGCAGTGAGGGATGAAAAATATGTTGATAACACGAAACAGCCTTTTAACTCGGAATGAATGTTTATACAACCAAGTCCACAATTATACTCTATTCATAGATATGTAACGCAGGTGTTCCTTGGTGAGTGGTCAGACAGATTTTCCTCTATGGCCAACTTGAGTTACAACAGTCCTCTTTTTTTTTTTTTTTTTCCTTTATGTGGATAGAGCTAATCCTCTTTCCTCCAGGCCCAAAGATGTTATGTTATATGCGGTCATGAGGTGCAGGTTTTAGATATAATTTACTAAAACGTTCCTGTTTTTTTTTTTTTTTTTTTAAATAAAGATTTTTTTTTTTTTTTTAAATTAATATCCTTTCCCTCTGGGGGCAGAGCCTCTAGAACGCAACCATTAGGCCAAATTTATACAGTGTTTAACAATATTAACTGTATTATAGAGAACATCATCTTCACCAGAATATGCAGTCCACACTATAAGACCAAGTAAACAAACCAAAAATAAGGTATAAAACTACTTGCCCGTCTTCCTCTTTCACCGTTCTGTTCTGGTGGCTGTTAATTTTTCCTTTGTTACCTTCGATTGTCCCCCTTACTGGGATAAAACTGGGGTTAACAGCACTTACCCCTTCCTGCAGTTTCCAGGCTCTCTCCAGGCTCTTTCCTTTAATATTTGTTTCTTAATTTAAATTTTATTTTTCCTGTTTTGGTGTTTTTTTTTTTTTTTGAGAGTCCAATCTTTTTTACCTTAGCCCGGGACCCCCCACACTGGGGGCAGCGTCTTTCTCCGTCTGGTTTTAGGAGAGGCAGCAAGGGGACGGGCGCACTCAGCTCCCTGCCACTTTCGATCCCTTTGATCAGCTGCGCAGCGTCTTCGTAGCGACGGCGTTCCTGTGTAACAGAGGGTGGACGAAAAGGCAGCGAAGGCTGGAGCAGGCTACGGGGCTACGGGGGGACTGTTAGCCGCCAGTCATCGGCGGTACAGACGATGCAGGCAGACGGCCAGAAGATCAGCTCCCCCGTGGGGAGATACAGCGGGGCAGGGGGGGGGCAGACGAGCAGCAGAGCGGACGGGAGAAGGGACGCGCCGGCCCTAGCTATGCATAGGTCGGCGTCTCAGGGAGGGGATCCAAGCCTCCCGGGCTCAGCATCGCGTCAGGTGAGCCGCCCACATCCGACTCCTCCCTTCGGACGAGGTAATCTGAACTCCCAGATATTTCAGGGCTGATGTCTTCCATCGGTAAGGGAAGCACTGCTGCAGGTGTTGCACTTCTGCTGCTGGGATGTTAATAATGTTCCTTTTATTGCCATACACTTGTACACACTTGTGATTATTATATTTTGCTGCATCTTTCATTTGGTGGGGTTACATCTCTGGAGGGTTTTTACCTTTTTTGTATAGTAACAATTAATATATACACTGATTTTTGTGTTTACAATAACTCTTTGCCCCTGATTACTATTCCATAGCTTTATTGTGTTCACTGACTGTTGGTTTCCCCCAGGGCTATTACCCCTGCAGGTTGTTTATTGCTAGGTTCTCATTATTTGCTGTAGTCAGCAGTGCAGCACCAATTCATTTGTTTAAAATATCAGATAAAAATCATCACGTCCAATCACTAGCAATGCTGATTCCGGCCTCACACTGTCTGCTGACACCATTCATGCTCCATACACAAGGAGATTGTAGCACAATATGAGTCATGTCAGTGGTATTCTGTGCTCATCCTGTGTATGGAGATATCACCGTCTCTACACATGGAGGACAATATTGGGGGGGTCTACTCCATTATAACATTTTTCTTATAAAGTTCTATTTCCTGGAGTTTTATAAAGTGATCTAATATAAATTATTCCAAAAAGAAATGAGTTCCATTCATGTAGAGAATAGTTACATTCATTCTTGGGGGAAATGTATTTTCTTCTGGTAACATTCTTCTCTTCTTCTACAGATTGGATAATAATCACCTGACAGACAGTCCCTACCCCCACCTGGCATCTGGAATAAGAAATAACCAGACACTGAGGACATTGAACCTGGCTGGGAACAATCTGGAGGGTCCTCATTTCAGGGATCTGATGGAAGCTCTGACAACAAGCCGGATAGAGGAATTACAGTGAGTATAACAGGACTAAGACAATAATAGTCTGGGACAGATCACACCACATGCACTACAGTGATTTTTTTCTGCATCAGAAAAGCATTAGAAAGTAGGTTATATGGTTTCCAATGGCATAGTTCACACCAAAACAGCGTGTGCTCCAGCCCTTTTCCATTCCAGAACAGAAAGTACACCATGCTGCTTTTTGTCTGCACAGTGTGGTTATCCCCCCTGCAGGGTGTTTATTGCTAGGTTCTCATTAATTGTTGTAGTCAGCAGTGCAGCACCAGTTCATTTGTCAAAAATATCAGATAAAAATCATCCCACCCAATCACTAGCAATGCTGATTCCAGCCTCACATTGTCTGGTGATGCTATTCATGCTCCATACACAAGGAGATTATAGCACAATACGAGTCATGTTAGTGGTATTCTGTGCTCATCCTGTGTATGGAGATATCACCGTCTTTACACATGGAGGACAATATTGGGGAGTCTACTCCATTATAAAAAAAATTCTTATAAAATTCTATTTCCTGGAGTTTTTAAAGTGATCTAATATAAATGATTCCAATAAAGAGAAATGAGCTCCATTCATGTAGAGAATAGTTACATTCATTCCTGGGGGAGAAATCCATTTTCTTCTGGTAACATTCTTCTCTTCTTCTACAGATTGTCCTCTAATCACCTGACAGACAGTTCCTGCCCCCACCTGGCATCTGGAATAAGAAATAACCAGGCACTGAGAAGACTTGACCTGGCAAAGAACAATCTGGAGGGTCCTCATTTCAGGGATCTGATGGAAGCTCTGACAACAAGCCGGATAGAGAAATTACAGTGAGTATAACAGGACTAACTGAGACAATAATATTCTGGGACAGATAACACCACATGCACTGCATCAAAAAATCATGGAAAGTAGGTTATATGGGTTCCAATGGCATAGTTCACACCAGCTCAGTGTGTGTTCCAGTGCTTTTCCATCCCAGAACAAAAAGTACATCATGCTGCTTTTTTCCATCACAGAATCGTACTGGAATGTGCTAAAAAAACATCAAAAAAGCACCGAACCCCAGTATAGTGGGGAAAAAAACATCTGGAGTGCATCTGGAAATGCTTCAAAAAGTTATAAATATCAGATAGCAGAGAGGAAGCTCACACACTGCCAACACCAAAGCAGACAAATACAAACAGAAGAAAAGAAGAATTCTGCTGCAGACCCCCCAATAGTGACCCCTGCACCACAAAAAACAAATGACAAATGAATTGGTGCTGCACTGCTGACTACAACAAATAATGAGAACCTAGCAATAAGCACACTGCAGGGGTGATAACGCCTGGGAAAAAACAACAATCGGTGAACACAATAAAGCTCCAGCGATGTAACCCCACCAAATGAAATATGCAGCAAAAATATAATAATCTAAAGTGCTTACAAGTATATGGCAATAAAAGGAACAATAAACACCCTCCAGGGGTGTGATCTGTAAACATAAACTCAAATAATACACATTTTTTGCATCTCAAAAAGTGCAGTAGTGCAAATTCAATCTCATCAAACTATAAATGTAATTTCATAGTAATAAAGCAAGTGTCCATTATAAAAAGTCTAAATGTGTAGATGGTGTTACTTCGGGGTTGATTTACTAAAGGAAATAGACTGAGCACTTTGCAAGTACAGTTGCTCCAGAGCTTAGTAAATGAGGGGAAGCGCTGAAGACTTCCATCATCCAATCATGTGCAAGCAAAAATTCATTTTTTTATTTTCCCTGCATGTGATTGGGTATTCTTTGCAAAGTGAAGCTTTACCTTATTTACTAAGCTCTGGAGCAACTGTACTTACAAAGTCATCAGTCTATTTCCTTTAGTAAATCAACCCTGAAGTAACACCATCTACACATTTGCCATACACTTGTACACAATTTTGATTATTATAATTTTGCTGCATGTTTCATTTGGTGGGGTTACATCTCTGGAGGGTTCTTACTTTCTTGTATAGTAACTATTAATATATGCACTGATTTTTGTGTTTACGTGAACTATTTGCCCCTGATTACTCATCCATAGCTTTATTGTATACACTGATTGTTGAATTTTCCCAGGGGTTATCACCCCTGCAGGGTCTTTATTGCTAGGCTTTCATTATTTGTTGTAGTCAGCAGTGCAACACCAATTCATTTGTGAAAAATATCAGATAAAAATCATCCCGTCCAATCACTAGCAATGATGATTCTGGCCTCACACTGTCTGCTGATACCATTCATGCTCCATACACAAGGAGATTATAGCACAATATGAGTCATGTTAGTGGTATTCTGTGCTCATCCTGTGTATGGAGATATCACCATCTCTACAGCTGGAGGACAATATTGGGGGGTCTACTCGATTATAACATTTTTCTTATAACATTCTTTTTTCTGGAGTTTTATAAAGTGATCTAATATAAATGATTCCAATAAAGAGAAATGAGTTCCATTCATGTAGAGAATAGTTACAATCATTCCTGGGGGAGAAATCCAATTTCTTCTGGTAACATTCTTCTCTTCTACAGATTGAAGAATACTCACCTGACAGACAGTTCCTGCCCCCACCTGGCATCTGGAATAAGAAATAACAAGACACTGAGGACACTGGACCTGTCTGTGAACAAGCTGGAGGGTCCTCATTTCAGGGATCTGATGGAAGCTCTAAGAACAAGCCAGATAGAGGAATTGCAGTGAGTATAACAGGACTGACTGAGGCAATAATATTCTGGGACAGATCACACCACATGCACTGCAGTTTTTGTTTTTCTGCATCAAAAAATCATGGAAAGTCAGTTGTATGGGTTTCAATGGCATAGTTCACACCAGCTCAGTGTGTGTTCCAGTGCTTTTCCATTCCAGAACAAAAAGTACATGCTGCTTTTTTTCCTGCACAGAATTGTACTGGAATGTGCTAAAGAACATCAATAAAGCACCGGACCCCAGTATAGTAGGGAAAAAAAATGCAAATAAAAAACATCTGGAGTGCATCCGGAAATACTTTACAGAAATCATTGAAAATGCACTGAAATGCATCAAAAAAGCAGACAAATACAAACAGAAGAAAAGAAGAAAGCTGTTGCAGACACCCCAATAGTGACCCCACACCACAAAGAACAAAGGTCAAATGAATTGGTGTTGCACTGCTGACTACAACAAATAATGAGAACCTAGCAATAAGCACCCTGCAGGCAGGGCCGGCCCTACCATGGGTCCCGGTGAGACCATGGTACCCGGGCAGCACTGCCAGAGGGGCGGTAATCTCCCTCCTGCCAGCCAGCCCATTCTGCTTGCTCCGATGCTTATTTTATGGGGACCGATTGGGCCAGTAGATGCAGAGCACCGGTGTGTACTTCTACTTCCTGGTGATGGTGGACGCATTATGGGGTGGACGTGATGTCATCAGATGGAAATTATGTAAGACGTGGGAGGCGATGCAGCCATCATTTCCAGCTGATGACATTATATCCGCCCCAACGTGCGTTCCACCATCACCAGGAAGTTGACGCACACACCAGTGCTCTGCATCTACTTGCCCCAGTGAAATAAGCAGTGGAGCGGGCAGAAGGGGCTGGCTGGTGGGCGGGAGTTTGCCACCCCTCTGAAAGTGCCACCCGGCCATTAGAAATCATGGGGCCCCGTACAGCCTACCTGACAGGGCCCCCTTCAACCTGGTGGCAGGCGACATGGCAAGTGACACACTGCATCTGCTCACAAATGACGTGGCATGTCACAAGCTGCATCTGCTGACAAGTGACGTGGAAAGTGACACACTGCATGCACTGACAAGTCGCGTGGCAAGTGACATGCTGCATCCACTGACAAGTGACGTGGCAAGTGACACACTGCATCTGCGGACAAGTGACTTGGCAAGTGACATGCTGCATCCGATTACAAATGACGTGGCAAGTGACACACTGCATCCGCTGACAAGTGATGTGGCAAGTGACACACTGCATCCGCTGACAAGTGACGTGGCAATTGACATGCTGCATCTGCTGACAAGTGACATGGCAAGTGACAAGCTGCATCCACTGACAAGTGATGTGGCAAGTGACACACTGCATCTGCTGACAAGTGACGTGGCAAGTGACACGCTGCATCCGCCAACAAGTGACATGGCAAGTGACATGCTGCATGTGCTGACAAGTGATGTGGCAAGTGACATGCTGCATGTGCTAACAAGTGATGTGGCAAGTGAAAAGTTGCATCCGCTGACAAGTGACGTGGCAAATGACACACTGTATCTGCTGACAAGTGACATAGCAAGTGACATGCTGCATCTGCTGACAAGTGACACGCTGCATCTGCTGACAAGTGACGTGGCAAGTGACACGCTGCATCTGCTGACAAGTGATGTGGCAAGTGTAATGAATGACAAGCTGCATCTGCTGACAAGTGACACACCGCATCTGCTGACAAGTGACATGGCAAGTGACACACTGCATCCGCTGACAAGTAACGTGGCAAGTGACACACTGCATCCGCTGACAAGTGATGTGGCAAGTGACACACTGCATCCGCTGACAAGTGACGTGGCAAGTGACACACTGCATCTGCTAACAAGTGACATGCTGCATCTGCTGACAAGTGACGTGGCAATTGACATGCTGCATCTGCTGACAAGTGACGTGGCAAGTGACAAGCTGCATCCACTGACAAGTGATGTGGCAAGTGACACACTGCATTTGCTGACAAGTGACGTGGCAAGTGACATGCTGCATCCGCCGACAAGTGACATGGCAAGTGACATGCTGCATGTGCTGACAAGTGATGTGGCAAGTGACATGCTGCATGTGCTGACAAGTGATGTGGCAAGTGACATGCTGCATGTGCTGACAAGTGATGTGGCAAGTGAAAAGTTGCATCTGCTGACAAGTGACGTGGCAAATGACACACTGTATCTGCTGACAAGTGACATAGCAAGTGACATGCTGCATCTGCTGACAAGTGACACGCTGCATCTGCTGACAAGTGACGTGGCAAGTGACACGCTGCATCTGCTGACAAGTGAAATGGCAAGTGTAATGAATGACAAGCTGCATCTGCTGACAAGTGACACACCGCATCTGCTGACAAGTGACATGGCAAGTGACACACTGCATCCGCTGACAAGTAACGTGGCAAGTGACACACTGCATTTGCTGACAAGTGATGTGGCAAGTGACAAGCTGCATCCACTGACAAGTGACTTGATAAGTGACAAGCTGCATCCGCTGACAAGTAATGTGGCAAAGGACACGCTGCATCTGCTGACAAGTGATGTGGCAGGTGACACGCTGCATCCACTGACAAGTGACATGACAAGCTGCATCTGCTGACAAGTGACATGGCAAGTGATGAGCTGCATCTGCTGACAAGTGACGTGGCAAGAGACACGCTGCATCTGCTGCCAAGTGATGTGGCAAGTGACACGCTGCATGTGCTGACAAGTGACGTGACAAGTTGCATCCGCTGACAAGTGACGTGGCAAGTGACACGCTGCATCCGCTGACAAGTGACGTGGCAAGTAACAAGTTGCATCCGCTGACAAGTGACGTGGCAAGTGACAAGCTGCATCCACTGACAAGTGACATGGCAAGTGACACACTGCATCTGCTGACAAGTAACATGGCAAGTGACAAGCTGCATCTGCTGACAAGTGACGTGGCAAGTGACATGCTGCATCTGCTGAAAGTGATGTGGCAAGTGACACGCTGCATCCTCTGACAAGTGACGTGGCAAGTAACAAGTTGCATCCGCTGACAAGTGATGTGGCAAGTGTAATGAATGACAAGCTGCATCTGCTGACAAGTGACACACCGCATCTGCTGACAAGTGACATGGCAAGTGACACACTGCATCCGCTGACAAGTAACGTGGCAAGTGACACACTGCATTTGCTGACAAGTGATGTGGCAAGTGACATGCTGCACCTGCTGACAAGTGATGTGGCAAGTGACAAGCTGCATCCGCTGACAAGTGACTTGGTAAGTGACAAGCTGCATCCGCTGACAAGTGATGTGGCAAAGGACACGCTGCATCTGCTGACAAGTGATGTGGCAGGTGACACGCTGCATCCACTGACAAGTGACATGACAAGCTGCATCTGCTGACAAGTGACATGGCAAGTGATGAGCTGCATCTGCTGACAAGTGACGTGGCAAGAGACACGCTGCATCTGCTGCCAAGTGATGTGGCAAGTGACACGCTGCATGTGCTGACAAGTGACGTGGCAAGTGACAAGTTGCATCCGCTGACAAGTGACGTGGCAAGTGACAAGCTGCATCCGCTGACAAGTGACGTGGCAAGTGACACGCTGCATCCGCTGACAAGTGACGTGGCAAGTAACAAGTTGCATCCGCTGACAAGTGACGTGGCAAGTGACAAGCTGCATCCACTGACAAGTGACATGGCAAGTGACACACTGCATCTGCTGACAAGTAACATGGCAAGTGATGAGCTGCATCTGCTGACAAGTGATGTGGCAAGTGTAATGAATGACAAGCTGCATCTGCTGACAAGTGACACACCGCATCTGCTGACAAGTGACATGGCAAGTGACACACTGCATCCGCTGACAAGTAACGTGGCAAGTGACACACTGCATCCGCTGACAAGTGATGTGGCAAGTGACACACTGCATCCGCTGACAAGTGACGTGGCAAGTGACACACTGCATCTGCTAACAAGTGACATGCTGCATCTGCTGACAAGTGACGTGGCAATTGACATGCTGCATCTGCTGACAAGTGACGTGGCAAGTGACAAGCTGCATCCACTGACAAGTGATGTGGCAAGTGACACACTGCATTTGCTGACAAGTGACGTGGCAAGTGACATGCTGCATCCGCCGACAAGTGACATGGCAAGTGACATGCTGCATGTGCTGACAAGTGATGTGGCAAGTGACATGCTGCATGTGCTGACAAGTGATGTGGCAAGTGACATGCTGCATGTGCTGACAAGTGATGTGGCAAGTGAAAAGTTGCATCTGCTGACAAGTGACGTGGCAAATGACACACTGTATCTGCTGACAAGTGACATAGCAAGTGACATGCTGCATCTGCTGACAAGTGACACGCTGCATCTGCTGACAAGTGACGTGGCAAGTGACACGCTGCATCTGCTGACAAGTGAAATGGCAAGTGTAATGAATGACAAGCTGCATCTGCTGACAAGTGACACACCGCATCTGCTGACAAGTGACATGGCAAGTGACACACTGCATCCGCTGACAAGTAACGTGGCAAGTGACACACTGCATTTGCTGACAAGTGATGTGGCAAGTGACAAGCTGCATCCACTGACAAGTGACTTGATAAGTGACAAGCTGCATCCGCTGACAAGTAATGTGGCAAAGGACACGCTGCATCTGCTGACAAGTGATGTGGCAGGTGACACGCTGCATCCACTGACAAGTGACATGACAAGCTGCATCTGCTGACAAGTGACATGGCAAGTGATGAGCTGCATCTGCTGACAAGTGACGTGGCAAGAGACACGCTGCATCTGCTGCCAAGTGATGTGGCAAGTGACACGCTGCATGTGCTGACAAGTGACGTGACAAGTTGCATCCGCTGACAAGTGACGTGGCAAGTGACACGCTGCATCCGCTGACAAGTGACGTGGCAAGTAACAAGTTGCATCCGCTGACAAGTGACGTGGCAAGTGACAAGCTGCATCCACTGACAAGTGACATGGCAAGTGACACACTGCATCTGCTGACAAGTAACATGGCAAGTGACAAGCTGCATCTGCTGACAAGTGACGTGGCAAGTGACATGCTGCATCTGCTGAAAGTGATGTGGCAAGTGACACGCTGCATCCTCTGACAAGTGACGTGGCAAGTAACAAGTTGCATCCGCTGACAAGTGATGTGGCAAGTGTAATGAATGACAAGCTGCATCTGCTGACAAGTGACACACCGCATCTGCTGACAAGTGACATGGCAAGTGACACACTGCATCCGCTGACAAGTAACGTGGCAAGTGACACACTGCATTTGCTGACAAGTGATGTGGCAAGTGACATGCTGCACCTGCTGACAAGTGATGTGGCAAGTGACAAGCTGCATCCGCTGACAAGTGACTTGGTAAGTGACAAGCTGCATCCGCTGACAAGTGATGTGGCAAAGGACACGCTGCATCTGCTGACAAGTGATGTGGCAGGTGACACGCTGCATCCACTGACAAGTGACATGACAAGCTGCATCTGCTGACAAGTGACATGGCAAGTGATGAGCTGCATCTGCTGACAAGTGACGTGGCAAGAGACACGCTGCATCTGCTGCCAAGTGATGTGGCAAGTGACACGCTGCATGTGCTGACAAGTGACGTGGCAAGTGACAAGTTGCATCCGCTGACAAGTGACGTGGCAAGTGACAAGCTGCATCCGCTGACAAGTGACGTGGCAAGTGACACGCTGCATCCGCTGACAAGTGACGTGGCAAGTAACAAGTTGCATCCGCTGACAAGTGACGTGGCAAGTGACAAGCTGCATCCACTGACAAGTGACATGGCAAGTGACACACTGCATCTGCTGACAAGTAACATGGCAAGTGATGAGCTGCATCTGCTGACAAGTGACGTGGCAAGAGACACGCTGCATCTGCTGCCAAGTGATGTGGCAAGTGACACGCTGCATGTGCTGACAAGTGACGTGGCAAGTGACAAGTTGCATCCGCTGACAAGTGACGTGGCAAGTGACAAGCTGCATCCGCTGACAAGTGACGTGGCAAGTGACACGCTGCATCCGCTGACAAGTAACGTGGCAAGTAACAAGTTGCATCCGCTGACAAGTGACGTGGCAAGTGACAAGCTGCATCCACTGACAAGTGACATGGCAAGTGACACACTGCATCTGCTGACAAGTAACATGGCAAGTGACAAGCTGCATCTGCTGACAAGTGACGTGGCAAGTGACATGCTGCATCTGCTGACAAGTGATGTGGCAAGTGACACGCTGCATCCACTGACAAGTGACGTGGCAAGTAACAAGTTGCATCCGCTGACAAGTGATGTGGCAAGTGTAATGAATGACAAGCTGCATCTGCTGACAAGTGACACACCGCATCTGCTGACAAGTGACATGGCAAGTGACACACTGCATCCGCTGACAAGTAACGTGGCAAGTGACACACTGCATTTGCTGACAAGTGATGTGGCAAGTGACATGCTGCACCTGCTGACAAGTGATGTGGCAAGTGACAAGCTGCATCCGCTGACAAGTGACTTGGTAAGTGACAAGCTGCATCCGCTGACAAGTGATGTGGCAAAGGACACGCTGCATCTGCTGACAAGTGATGTGGCAGGTGACACGCTGCATCCACTGACAAGTGACATGACAAGCTGCATCTGCTGACAAGTGACATGGCAAGTGATGAGCTGCATCTGCTGACAAGTGACGTGGCAAGAGACACGCTGCATCTGCTGCCAAGTGATGTGGCAAGTGACACGCTGCATGTGCTGACAAGTGACGTGGCAAGTGACAAGTTGCATCCGCTGACAAGTGACGTGGCAAGTGACAAGCTGCATCCGCTGACAAGTGACGTGGCAAGTGACACGCTGCATCCGCTGACAAGTGACGTGGCAAGTAACAAGTTGCATCCGCTGACAAGTGACGTGGCAAGTGACAAGCTGCATCCACTGACAAGTGACATGGCAAGTGACACACTGCATCTGCTTACAAGTAACATGGCAAGTGACAAGCTGCATCTGCTGACAAGTGACATGGCAAGTGACATGCTGCATCTGCTGACAAGTGATGTGGCAAGTGACACGCTGCATCCACTGACAAGTGACGTGGCAAGTAACAAGTTGCATCCGCTGACAAGTGACGTGGCAAGTGACAAGCTGCATCCACTGACAAGTGACGTGGCAAGTAACTAGCTTTCCACGTCTTATGGTGAGTTGAACTATTTCATTTTATATTACAATGTAATGATAGAAATAACGTGCTTCAATAATCCTGACACCATAACAACCATGGTGCCGGGATGATTGAAGTGCCAACACCAGGTGTTTGGAGTAAAGTGGGCCGGTCCAGTCCAGCCCTGGGCAGAGCACTCACTGCCATACCCACACAGCGGACTGCCCGCCCAATGCTGCAGACAAATGCCATGCCATGTCAGGATAAGAGGCAGGAGAAAGTAAGCTGACCAGCTGACGGCCAACAGTGTGAAGGGGAGGAGCTTTCTGCTGTGAGCAAAGACCCCATGTTGGAAAAGGAATCGCTGGAGGCACAACTGACACTGTAAGCAATTAAGTCCATACACCATTGATCCCATCTCCACCACCACTGCCTCTGACTGAACCCCCCCACCACCGCTGCCTCTGACTGAACCCCCACCACTGCCTCTGACTGAACCCTCTCACCATCGCTGCCTCTGACTGAACCCCCCCACCACCGCTGCCTCTGACCGAACCCCCCCACCACCGCTGCCTCTGACTGAACCCCCCACAATCGCTGCCTCTGACTGAACCCCCCCACCACCTCTGACTGAACCCCCCCACCACTGCTGCCTCTGACTGAACCCCCCCACCATCGCTGCCTCTGACTGAACCCCCCCACCACCGCTGTCTCTGACTGAACTCCCCCACCACCGCTGCCTCTGACTGAACCCCCGACCACTGCTGCCTCTGACTGAACCCCCATCCCCACCACCACATCTGCCTCTGACTGAACCCCCCACCACCGCCTCTGACTGAACCCCCACCACCACCTCTGACTGAACCCCCTATCACTGCCTCTGACTGAACCCCCCCCACCGCTGCCTCTGACTGAACCCCCCATCACTGCTGCCTCTGACTGAACCCCCCACCACCGCTGCCTCTGACTGAACCCCCCCACCACATCTGCCTCTGACTGAACCCCCCACCACCGCCTCTGACTGAACCCCCACCACCACCTCTGACTGAACCCCCTATCACTGCCTCTGACTGAACCCCCCCCACCGCTGCCTCTGACTGAACCCCCCATCACTGCTGCCTCTGACTGAACCCCCCACCACCGCTGCCTCTGACTGAACCCCCCCACCACTGCTGCCTCTGATTGAACACCCCCCACCACCGCTGCCTCTGTCAGACCCCCCCACGAATGATTACGCATCTATAGCTTTATTATGTTTATAGATTGCTGTTTTTTCCCCAGGGGTTATCACCACTGCTGGGTGTTTATTGCTAGGTTCTCATTAATTGTTGTAGTCAGCAGTGCATCACCAATTAATTTGCTGAAAAATATCAGATAAAAATGATCCTGTCCAATCACTAGCAATGCTGATTCCGGCCTCACACTGTCTGCTGATACCATTCATGCTCCATACAAAAGGAGATTATAGCACAATACGAGTCATATTAGTGGTATTCTGTGCTCATACTATGTATGGAGATATCACCGTCTCTACACGTGGAGGACAATATTTGAGAATATACTCCATTATAAAAAAAAAATTCTTATAAAATTCTATTTCCTGGAGTTTTATAAAGTATTCTAATATAAATATTTCCAATAAAGAGAAATGAGTTCCATTCATGTAGAGCAGGGATCTTCAAACTACAGCCCTCCAGCTGTTGTGGAACTAACAATCCCATGAGGCATTGTAAAACTCTGACATTCACGGACATGGCAAGGCATGATGGGAAGTGTAGTTCCTGAACAAGTGGAGGGCCGTAGTTTGAAGACCCCTGATAGAGAATAGTTACATTCATTCCTGGGGGAGAAATTAATTTTCTTCTGGTAACATTCTTCTCTTCTTCTACAGATTGTGGTGTAATCAGCTGACAGACAGTTCCTTCCCCCACCTGGCATCTGGAATAAGAAATAACCAGACACTGAGGAGACTGAACCTGTCTGATAACAATCTGGGGGGTCCTCATTTCAAGATTCTGATGGAAGCTCTGACAACAAGCCGGATAGAGGAATTACAGTGAGTATAACAGGACTGACTGAGACAATTATATTCTGGGACAGATCACACCACATGCACTGGAGGGATTTTTTTTCTGCATCAAAAATGCATGGAAAGTTGGTTATATGGGTTCCAATGGCATAGATCACACCAGATCAGTGTGTGTTTTTTCCTGCTCAGAATTGTACTGGAATGTACCAAAAAGCATCGGGCCCCAGTAAAATGGAAAAAAATGCAAAAAAAACATTGGGAGTGCATCCAGAAATACTTCACAAAAAGCATTGAAAATGCACTGGAATGCATCAAAAAGTGTTATAAATATCAGATAGCAGAGAGGAAGCTCACACACTGCCAACACCAAAGCAGACAAATGCAAACAGAAGAAAAGAAGAAAGCTGCTGCAGACCCCCCATTAGTGACCCCCACACCACAGAGAACAAATGACAAATAATTGGTGCTGCACTACTGACTATAAACAAACAATGAGAAGCAATAAACACCCTGCAGGGGTGATAACCCCTGGGGAAAACAACTGTATCGCCACCCTCTTGAGGGTCGCAAGATAGATTAATACCCCTTTGGCTACCCTAACCCTGAGTGTCCTCTGTCACCTCTGACACCCTGGGTTCAAACTTTTTTTCCCTTTGGACAATAATAATAATAATGAATTATATACACCAGAATGAGTTAAATCAATAACATTTTACTCAATAGAAGAAATGAAGAAAGAACCAAAGGATAAACTCAAGCTCAATTCCAACAGAAGTTATTTTAAATAAAGTTTTATGGGTAGCAAAAATGATTATCATCACCCTTATAGTTCAAACATTAGACAATACACCCTCCATACCAGATAAGTGCATACAATGTCTATATTAAAGGACTACAAGAGAGCAAAGGAATGACCACTTTAAATGTCAGACCTTTCTCTACTGCTTTCCCCACATAAGGTTCAGCAAAATAACAGATAAACAAATATAACTCCAGCAAACAGTAACTATAGCACAATTCAACCTGCTCTTTAAAGTGGAGGTCCACTTAAAAAAAAAATATTAAAAGCCAGCAGCTACAAATACTGCAGCTGCTGACTTTTAATAAATGGACACTTACCTGTCCAGGGTGCCCGCGATGTCGGCAGCCGAAGCCGATCAATCGCTTGGCTCTCGCTGCTCTCGGCTGCTTCCGCCGCAATTCTCGGTGAGGGAATCAGGAAGTGAAGCGCTGCGCATCCTAGCTGGTCCCCGCTATCTCCTGGGACCTGTGTGTTTCCCAGGAGACAGTGGGGGGGGAGTCTATGGGTTCAAATACCTGTATTATACAGGTATCTGCACCCCCTCCCCCCTGAAAGGTGCCAAATGTGACACCGGAGGGGGGGGTTCCAAAAAGCATGATGTACCGTAAAAGCAGAATAGCGGGTGCGCCTGCGATCGTGGTGAGGAGAGACAGAACGGGAAACTGCCTATGTAAACAAGGCATTTCCCCTTATTCTGCCTAGTGATATGACATGGATCTACTGATCCCAGTGATCAGGAAGAGTGATCTTTATCATGTTTCAGTAAGCCCATCCCCCTACAGTTAGAACACACTGAGTGAACACACTTAACCCCTTGATCGCACCCTAGTGTTATCCCCTTCCCTGCCAGTGCATTTTTATACCACTAACCAATGTAATAATGTCACTGGTCCCCAAAAAGTGTCACATTTGTCTGCCGCAATATCGCAGTCCTGCTAAAAATCGCAGATCGCCGCCATTACTAGTATAAACAATAAAAATAATTAAAAGTCCCTAAATCGATCCCGTAGTTTGTAGACGCTATAACTTTTGCGCAAACCAATCAATATACCCCTATTGCAAATTTTTTTTACCAAAAATATGTAGAAGAATATACAGTATATTGGCCTAAACTGATTCATAAATTCTTTTTTTATATATTTTTGGGGGATATGTATTATCTCAAAATTGTAGCTTTTTTTTGTTTATAGCACAAAAACTAAAAACCGCAGAGGTGATCAAATACCACCAAAAAAAAAAGACTGTATTCAGGGGCATGTGAGATAAAGCATGATACATCGTGATAAGTGAATTACATGATTGAGGCTTGCTGAGAATAATCTGACTGGTTGTATATCTCAAAGGCGCCGACACCTATTGTCCCCTGTGCACCAAATAGCAAAGACTCTCGTAGGATCCCACTAGAGCAGCTTCAAGTACTGTTGCTGCTTCACCGTTGTCCCTTACCAGCCAGGGCCGGGCAAATACCAACTGCCCTGCAAGGAAATATTTAAATAGGCCAGGGAGAGCCAATCCTCCCTGTCCATAGGGTTCCTGTAGTGTAGGAAGACCTACCCTGGGATGACCTGAGCACCACAAAAAAGAACTAAAGAGGCTGTTCACACGCTTAAAGAACGAGTATGGGACCCACATTGGGGTGTTGCGCAAAAAATATAGGAAGACTGGTAGTACCTTCATTTTAAGGAAATTCACCCTACCGATTAGGGAGAGTGGCAAATGTTTCCAGGTGTCTAACTGTGTCTTAACCTTAGTAAGGAGTAGCATGAGATTGAGAGACAGGTAATCTGTAACTTTAGGGGATTGATTTCAGAAACCCAGGCTATGGGAACCAGAGGTGATGCTCGAGCCTGAGCCCCATCGTCAATAGCCATAATGTTGGATTTCTCCAAATTTACTCTTAGGCCTGAAAATTTTGCGAAGGTGCCCAGGATCTCAAATACTGCCTCCAGTGAGGGTCTGGGATTCTCTTAAAAAAAGGAGCATGTCGTCCGCAAATAGGGCCGTGCATTCGTGAATGCCTCCCACCTCAAGGGCCTTTACCTCCGTAGATGCCCGTAGAGCAATAGCTATGGGTTCAATGGCCATGGGGAGAGTGGGCATCCCTGACGCGTTCCCCTACCCACCAAAAACTGTGCAGAAACCGACGTGCCTATTTTAATTGTCGCCTTAGGTTTACTGTATAGCAGCGAGATCCATGTAAGAAAAACATCTCCAAACCCCATGTGTCGAAGTACCATGGACATATAATGCCAGTCCACTGAATCAAAGGCTTTAGCCATATCTAAGGACACTATCACTCTGGCCCCAGAGTTAGTATGACTGATCTGTAAGTGCGCAAACAGCCTGCAGAGATTTGTATCAGTGGACTTCTGGGGAATGAAGCCGGTTTGGTCTATGTCCACTAGTGTGGTGATTACCTTCGATAATCTTGTGGCAAGTATTTTTGTTAGGATCCTAAGATCCTGGTTAAGGAGAGCTATGGGCCTGTAAGCGGAGCAGCTCAGAAGATCCTTGCCCGGTTTAGGCAGGAGGACCACCTGAGCCTCCATGATCCGGTAAAATCTTTTGTTCCAAGCAGAAGTGGAATAAGGTCTTAAATCTTGGCGCAAGAGTCTCCATGTGTAACCTATACCATTCAATGCAGAATCCATCGGGGCCCCTCGTGATTTGTGTGGTTGGAATGATCTAATGTCAGTTTCAATTTCTTTTCCCGTGATTTCAACTTCTAGGCTATTTTGGTCCGACTCAGATAATCTGGGTATGCGGAGGGAGGTGTGTAGGGATTCGAGATCCTGTTGGTTATACACCGGGATAGGGGTGTAGAGAGTGCTATAGTAGTCCACCTAGGTATCTAAGATGTCATTTGGCTCTGACAGTAGAGTTCCCTGAGAGTTGGAAATACAAGGAACTAGTCTGGATTCTCTGCTCTGCAACCAACATAGCCAGGAATTTACCATTTTTATCTCCTTGCTCAAAGAGGGACTCCGCCCTCCTCATCCAAGAAATGTGGGTCAACTTGGTGAAGTGCAACGCCAAAAGACGGCGTGCCTCAAGTAGTTCAGGATAGGTAACATCTGACTGATTAGCTGCATGGGTCAACTCACACACCCTTTCTTTGTCCTGCAGTTCCTATGACTCAGCATTGAATTGTTTACGTGCCTGCTTAATTGCCGGGATGTACTGTCCCCTCATACATGCCTTGAAGGCGTCCCAAACTATAGGCAAAGTGCCGGATTGCAAGTTATCCTCCCAGTACCCAGAGAAAACTGGTCCACTTGGGAGGCCACAGATTCCACTTCCAACCATCTTGGATTTAATCGCCATGCCCCCCCTCTAACCTGTAAGAGTATACCAACATGTATCCGTAAGGGGGTGTGATCCGAAAGGCCCCCTGCAATATAGTTTGCTCCCCTCACCATCTGCAGCATTGAAGCATTTGCAAACGCTAGATCAATCCTGGAGAATGATCTATGTGTTTTAGAGAGGTAAGAAAAACTTTTAGTGGTAGGATTCTTCCAACTCCATAACTCTGTGAGTGCAGCGGTCTCCGCCCATGCTGACAGCTCCGTAGACGCCACTCTCCTAGAGTTAGAGGAATCCAGAGAAGAGCTTAAAATGGCATTGAAATCACCTGCCACAACGAGAGGCAGGTGCATGAAGGGAATAATGGTGTCAGGGTGTTAAAGGGTTGTAGCCTCCCCTAATCCCCTAGGTGCATGAAGGGAACCAACTTACCCAGCAGATCGTACAGTACCTGAATTTGAAATGGAGGAGGAACATACACGTTAGCTAGTACCATCTTATGCTCATGAATATCAGCTATAGCAATAGCATACCGGCCCCCTGGATCCTTGATGACCTGGTGCACATTGCAGGGGATTGTTTTGCTAATCAAAATAGCCACTCCTCTGGCGTACGCAGAGTACGTAGCATGGATAGCATGTTGGATCCAGGAGCGCCGCATAGTTAAAAACCTATTATCTAAATGTGTCTCCTGTAAGAAAACAATATGCGGTTTAAGTGGTTTCAAGTATTAGGCCACGATGACATTTATCGTTCAGGCCTCTAATGTTCCAGGAAAGTAAATCAAATACAATTCCCTCCATAGAAATACCTCATAAAACAATACAATAAATGGCATATCTGCACTATGATTACTAGCAACCAGTGACCTCTAATGCAGCGTACACACAATCGGAATTTCCGACAACAAATGTTCGATGTGAGCTTTTGGTCGGATATTCCGACCGTGTGAAGGCTCCATCGGACATTTGCTGTCAGAATTTCCAACAACAAATGATTGAGAGCTGGTTCTCAATTTTTCCGAAAATTCTGATCGTGTGTATCCAGTTCCGACGCACAAAAATCCTACGCATGCTAGGAATCAATTCGACCCACGCTCAGGAATCATTGTACTTCATTTTTCTTGGCTCATCATAGTGTTGTATGTCCCCGTGTTCTTGACGTTTGGAATTTCCGAGCAACATTTGTGTGACTGTGTGTATGCAAGAAGAGTTTGAGCTAACATCCGTCAGAAAAATTATCAACGGTTTTGTTGTGGGAATGTCCGATCGTGTGTACACGGCATAAGAGTCTCATCTATCATACATATCTCAGGTAGCCAAGGGTGTATTCTGGCACATAGAAACAAAACAATCCCCAACCCCCCGTAACTCCCTGCTGCTGTGCAGAACATTCAAACCAATACACACAGCGTAATCCCAGAACAAGTCCCAACTTTAGAAAGAAGATAGCAAAATTACCCCCAAAGGAATGGGACTTTAACGGCAACCCGAAATAAAAAGTAAAATAATTTATTACAAATTTTATACAATATATCAAACATTATACATCAATATCAGTATTACAAATTTATTAAAAACAATGGTATCGATGGTAATGATAATCCAGAGGGTCCAACTCGTTTCGGGACTGTACAAAATATCCCTTCATCAGGGTTGGGTCATGGAATCGAATCATACTGTATAATGAAATCAAATTTTAAACAAATTAAGTAACATAATATATACATCAGTCTGAGGAATAGCTTAAATTGAAGAGCACACAGTGTAGTAATTACATAAGGGGACATACCCAGTGAAGGTCACCATGAAAATCTCACTGCTGGAACCATATTGGCAACTGTATCATATATCCACCTCCCCAAGATTGAGAAGATAATGGGGTGGGTCGTTGGCCCCCACCTGTCCACACTGATCCACCCAATTGCAGTGATCAAAGCAGGTCCCAAAGGGAGACTACTGTGTGAAAACTACCATAGTCGTTTGGTTGAATAGAGAATCTATAAAAATATATACACAAAAGGTTACTAAGTAACTAAGTAGTAATATAATCAAGTAATAAACCAAGGATACAAACAAGATAATTTGCACCATGAACCATCTCATACCTCCATATAGTCCAAACAAAAATGGACATAGAGTTGTAACAATCTATAGGAAAAGGGAGACTAAATAGATAGCTCTCCCAAATGGAGAGAACGTGACCCAAAAAAGAAAATTTAGGTCCAAAACATTACAAGCAGTCCAAAAATAAAAATAAAAGACGGTGAGAAAAAAAAGGTGTCTGTTCTTATTTAACCTTCTGTCTGAGCCCCTGAGAAGGAATGATGGCCCCCTTACCCCCCCCACATAGCTCAGGAGTGTCAATGTTAACCACACCCAATGTAGAAACACCGATAGCACAGGTATGAGAGGATAAAGCATAGGCTTCCGTTAGTAGGTCTCATCCCTGCCATCAGTGTAGTGCAAGAAAAGTAATACAGCCAAAGTCTCAAGATGTTAGGATGTCTATGTAGCCTCCATAGTGCAGGCCACCCCCCCCTGTGAATAGCAAGGTCCTCAAAACTGGACGAGAGAAGTGGAACCCCAGTTATCTTTTCACAATGAGTCAATCCACTCATTGGCCTCTTCGTGCGTATCAAAAAAACGAACTGTGCCCTTGTGAGGGATCCGCAGGTGGATGGGATACAGCATGCCATACTTGATATTTTTCTCCCGGAGATGGCGTCTCATCTCATTGAAGGAACTGCAACGTTTCTGAGCCTCAGCCGAGAAACCTCGGAAACAGCATCTGTTTGGTATTTTCATACGGTAATTCAGGATGCTTCCGTTCCTCCGCCAGAATCATATCCCTATCTCAGAAGTTTAAAAGTCGCATCAGGAACGGTCTAGACGGTGCACCCTCCGAGCGTTTCCCCGTGGGTACCCTATGTGCCCGTTCAACGACATACGTGGGCGGCATATCTGGCAAATGCAGCAGTTGCTTAAACAGTGTTTTGGCAAAAAAAGCAGGCTTCTGGCCTTCCGCACCTCCCGGCAGGCCTACAACGCGGATGTTATTTCGCCTCTGCCTGTTCTCAGCGTCATCCATTTTATGTAAAAAGGAACTCACCAGCGACTGCAGTTCTGCGATTTGTGCAGTATGTGAGTCCTGTTGATCTTCTACCGTGCCGATCCGGTTCTCCGCTTCCGTGATTCTCTCCCTCATTTTATCTAGATCATGGTGGATCAGGGTACACTCTGATGCCAGGTGGTCGATGCGGACCATCATCATGGACTTGAAGCCCTCTATAGCAGCCAAGATAGGTTTGGTGATGGCCTCCGGTGCTGTCTCCAGCACCGTGGTAGGGAGAGAAGCTTCATGTGTATCAGGGGAGGAAGACATGCCTGAGGATGGTGCTGAGGTTCCCAGGCTCTGCGCTGTCCCCGGCCTGCTCCATATAGCGGAAGTGGAGGCCAACATGGCACTTGGTGAATTTGCGCGACACCCCTTCCCAGAGCGCTGTGACTTTGGGTCCTTACTAGGTTTACCCCGACCCTTGGCTGACATGATTGCCATCATGGGGGGTCCTGAAAGCCCACGGTAGCTGCCGTGATGATCGTGAGTGAATCAGTGCCGGTATACAGGGTAATGTAGTCAGATCAGGCAGGGAACTCCAGAGTCACGCGTCCGTCCTGCTTCACATCCTGGCCACGCCCCCGCGCAATTTGTCAGTTAAAGCGACACAGTGGTGTATCGCAAAAATTAAGGGGGTGGTCATTAAGGGGGCAAATCTTTCCAGGGCTGAATTGGTTGAAGAGAGTTCTTGGTGAAAAGCAACTTTGATGATTTCAGAAACAATTCCCTAAGTGGGGGGAAGAAAGTAATTGTAGTCCAGTGTTGTGTGAAAATCCAGTTAATCTTCAGCAAGCTTTTAATCGCATGCAAAGAATGCTTTTTACTGGATAGAGTAGCTGTTACAATAGGTTATGTGTAGCAAGTTAACAACATTTCTGTGCAACCATAATTGTAATTTAAATGCACAGTGATCACTGACTCATGGATATTAAGGTCTGTGGACCTACAAGCAACAGCAGCTTAATGAATGGCATGGATGTCTGTGTATAGTGTTCATGGTATGTATGATATGAAGAGCAAATCTTGGCATTAAAGATGACAGCAAATATAGGAAATAAAGATGTCTATACACAGTGTCAGTTAAATTGGGCAATCAACCGCATAACAGGAGACTAGGATGACTGATGAGGATGATAATGATGACTCCTCCAGCCTCTGCCGCACCGCTCCATGGCTCACACCGATCTGGTCACTCTGCAGGATGGATTAGACAGGGACGACCTCTGAGCTGCCGCCAAACAGCACAGAGAGGCTGTCCACAGCTTTCCTTCCAGATATCTGCTCGGGAATCCTGTTTAAAGTAATTCCTGTAATAAAGTAATACCAGGATCTGGTAAGCGCATTTGATATTCCACCCTGGGTGTGAAGAGATATAGAAGATTTCTCCATCTGCATCTTTATCTCCTTTTTTGGCACTTTTCTCTTCAATCACAGACTTTTTACTTAGTTTGTGGACTTTATTTTTTGGGGTGACTTCACCTTCTTCATATTTATTTTTCATATTTTGTATTTATTATCTTTCTGGATATTAGTGTTCACTCCTATGTGTATTTATTTAACATTGTAGAACTATTTATTTAGTGTATGATTTTTATCACATTTAGCGCTGCATCCTTTTTATATTTTTTAACGATAATGTTATGCCGAGTATTGATACCCATCATGTCTCGCTTCAAAATTGCGCCCGGAATGGAATGGCGACAAACGTTTAACCCATAAATATCTCCAAAGGCGACGTTTAAAAAATTCTACAGGTTGCATGTTTTGAGTTACAGAGGAGGTTTAGGGCTAGAATTATTGCGCTCGCTATAATGATCGCGGTGATACCTTACATGTGTGGTTTGAACACAGTTTTCATATGCGGGCGCTACTCATGTATGTGTTCACTTCTGCACATGAGCTCGGCAGGACGGGGCGCTTTCAAAACTTTATTTTATTTTTTTCTTATTTATTTTACCTTTTATTTTTACACTGTTCCTTTAAAAAAAATGTGTCCCTTTTATTCCTATTACAAGGAATGTGAACATCCCTTGTAATAGAAAAAAAGCATGACAGGACCTCTTAAATATGAGATCTGGGGTCAAAACCTCAGATCTCATATTTACAATAAAATAAATATTTTTTAATGTCATTTGAAAAAAAGTCCCTTTAAGAGATATGTGCGGAATTGCGTTTTGACGTCGCTTCCACCCTGCAATGGTATGGAGATGGGTGGGGGCCATCTTCCCCTCACTCGTCTCCATTCCTAACAGGGAGAAAGATCCGATCTCCTCCGCCACTACCGACGGCTACGGCGGCATATACCTAACTGATCTCGCGGCAAATCCACCACAGAGACCACTTTTATCGGAAAGCTAGCTGCTGCCATAACAACTGTATTCCTCTTCAAAGTAGCAACATAAAACGAAGACAGGCGGTCCGGAAGCGGTTAATAGTTACTATACAAAACAGTTAGAACCCTCCAGAGATGTAACCCCACCAAATGAACCATGCAACAAAAATATAATAATTAAAAGTGTGTGCAAGTGTATGACAATAAAAGGAACAATAAACACCCTAGAGGGGTGTGATCTGCTTTGTGTTCACCAATTGTTGTTTTTCTGCAGGGGTTATCACCCCTGCAGGGTGTTTATGGCAAGGTTCTCATTATTTGTTGTAGTCAGCAGCGCAACACCAATTCATTTGTCAAAAATATCAGCTAAAAAATCATCCCGTCCAATCACAAGCAATGCTGATTCCAGCCTTACATCTCTGCTGATACCATTCATGCTCCATACACAAGGAGATTATAGCACAATACGAGTCATGTCAGTGGAATTCTGTGCTCATCCTGTGTATGGAGATATCACTGTCTCTACACAGGGAGGACAATATTGGGGGGTCTACTCCATTATAATATTTTTCTTATAACATTCCATTTCCTGGAGTTTTATAAGGTGATCTAATATAAATGATTCCAATAAAGAAAAATGAGTTCCATTCATGTATAAAATAGTTACATTCATTCCTGGGGGAGACATTCATTTTCTTCTGGTAATATTCTTCTCTTATTCTATAGATTGGATAGAAGTCACCTGACAGACAGTTCCTGCCCCCACCTGGCATCTGGAATAAGAAATAACCAGACATTGAGGACACTGGACCTGTCTAGGAACATTCTGGAGGGTCCTCATTTCTGGGATCTGATGGAAGCTCTGACAACAACCCGGATAGAGAAATTAGAGTGAGTATAACAGGACTGACTGAGACAATAATATTCTTGGACAGTGTAACTATCTATTCTCTGAAGACTTGTTTGCACGTGACTACATTTCTAATGCCGCTTACACACGAGCTGACTTTCCGGCGGACTAGGTCCGACAGTCTTTCCGATGGACTTTCGGCGGAGTTCCGACGGACTTTCCTAACCAACGGACTTGGCCACACACGATCGGACTAAGTCCGCTCATAAGTCCGTTCTGTTTGAACGTGATGACGTAAACAGGACTAAAAAAGGAAGTTCAATAGCCAGTAGCCAATAGCTTCCCTTGCGTTGTATTTGGTCCGTTGGGCCAGCACACAGACGAGCGGTGTTCCAGATTTTAGTCCATCGGACAGATTTGAAACATGTTCTATTTCTAGGTCTAATTTTTATCCCGAAAAGCTATCGGACTAGCCCACACATGATCGGATTGTCCGCCGGACTAATCCCGTCGGACCTAGTCCGCCGGAAAGTCCGCTCGTGTGTACGCGGCATTACACTTAACAAACGCTCCTATAGCGTTAGTATGGGCATTAAACTGGCATTTCTTTATCGTCCATCACGGGACACAGAGCACCATAATAATGACTATGTGGGTTATACGCTTACCTTTAGGTGATTGGACACTGGCAACCAATAGTAAGACGGTTCCTCCCATATAAGCCCTCCCATACTGGAAGGGCCTCAGTATTTTTGCCAGTGTCTTGAAGGTGATGGTCATGGCTGTTGAAGCTCTTCAGTTTCTTCAAAGAAATGTCCCACTGAGGATGTTATAATCGGATCTATTCGGATGGCTTACTAAGCTAAAGTGGATGGTACCCGAACCTCGGTTCAAGAACGAGGTGTTGCTTGTAATGTGTCCTTTATAGGCACTGGACCCTTGTTAAAGTTGGTATTCCTGGTCAATCTTGCCCAAGGAAACCATAAAGGGTGCTTTACAGGTCCAGCGGTGTGGACCCCAATATGGGGGACCCGGTCCTTGAAGGTCCTTAGAGGCGCTACCTGCCGTGATGGGGGAAGATTGGGCCTGGAAAGACAGGCCCTGCTGCTTGGGATGGTGAGTACTCCCTTTGGGGCTTTTTACATATATATATATGTATTTCCCCCTGTAAAACTGCTAGTGTAAGCCTTGAGCCTGTGCCAGGATTACAGTGGCTGGTTTGGTGCGCATTTTAAAATTTTTGCGTGCAAGAGCGCGCCGCATGCAAACCGCGTGCGCGCCGCCGCTATCCACGTCACAGGGGGGCCGCGTGTGTCAGGACAGCGCATGCGCCATGCGGTAGGTGGATCGCCGATCGCTGATGCGCGTGCTTGCTCTCATGCTAGTGGTTATAGGCATGGAGCTCCTGGTGTGCGCATGGAGGAAGCAGAGCGAATGGTGGGCACGTGAATCTGATGGTCTTGGACAGGTGACAGGTTAAAGACTGGTTGTAGTTAGTGGGGAGTACTCCTTTTTAGTTTTCTCGTGTGTAAGCAATGTCTTCCAGAAAACGAGGAACAGGGAATAAGGCAAACACAGGGGTAAGAGTCCCTCCACAAAAAACAGGAGACCAACCCCATGCTGATGCAGCCTCAGTTTCTCCTGAAGGACCTGCGGCTTCTGACCTGGCTGAGCCATTGCACTTGTTAGGCATAGTGGCCACTACCAATGTACCTGCCTCGGCATATGTTACAAAGGATGATTTGGCATCTGCCTTAGCAGGCCTTGAAGGCAAAATAGCTGGCATGATTGCCTCTGTAACATGGGGGGAAGAAAGTGTAATAGATCTCCCTCCCCGGAGCCTGGGCCAAGTGGAGAGTCACTAGAGCCCCAGGACTCTTATGCCGCGTACACACGGTCGGACTTTTCGTCTACAAAAGTCCAACGGACGCTGACGGACTAAAGCTGGCTGGTAATCCGATCGTGTGTGGGCCTCTCCGGACTTTCAACGTACTTTTTTAGCCTCAAATCCGACGTACTTTAGATTTGAAACATGCTTCAAATCTTTACGTCGTAACTACGACGGACCCCGAAATCCGCTCGTCTGTGTGCTAGTCCGACGGACAAAAACCCACGCTAGGGCAGCTATTGGCTACTGGCTGTGAACTTCCTTATTTTAGTCTGGTGTACGTCATCATGTACGAATCCGTCGGACTTTTGTGTGGTCGTGTGTAGGCAAGTCCGTTCGTTAGAAAGTCTGCCACAAGTCCGCCGCAAGTCTGCCGAAAGTCCGCCGGAAGTATGTCGGACAGGCTGTCGGACTTTTGTAGCTGAAAAGTCCGACCGTGTGTACGCGGCATTATAGCCAGATGGGTCCAGGTGAGCTGGAAGTGGAATGGGCAGAGGATCTGGAGGAGATGGTCATAAAGGACCAAGAGGTAGGAGAGGCTGAAGATTCCTCGGCTGAGGACTGGCTCTGAAGAGCCAATTTCAGCCTCTCTTTCCCAGAAATTGTTTATCCAATCTCTAATGGAGATGGTATGAATTGGGTTTAAGTTACCACCCGGTTCAGGAGTCTGCACTCTCCTGTTCTACCCTGGGATCTTTGCGACCTAAACAAATTTCCCAAGCGTTTCCCTTGCATCCGTGACTGGAGCAGGTAGTTTACGCGGACTGGGAGCATCCTGACAGGATATACTTACCTCCGAAAAGGTTTTCTGTCCTATACCCTATGGAGGAAAAGTTCAGGAAGAAATGGAGCACACCTTTGGTGGACGCTGCCATATCTTCTGTGAATAAAAGTTTAACCTGTCCAGTGGATAATGCCCAGGGG
Organism: Lithobates septentrionalis; assembly: GCA_037952835.1. NCBI lineage: Eukaryota > Metazoa > Chordata > Amphibia > Anura > Ranidae > Lithobates > Lithobates septentrionalis. Next base: position 283,809 of record JBBDGP010004460.1, read on the forward strand.
TTCAAGGATCCGGCTGATAAAAAGCTAGAGTCCTTATTAAAGGCCTCCTTTTCTGGTGGCTAGTGCAGCAGTTCAGCCAGCTATTGCGTCTATTGGGATTTGTCAGTCCCTAAAGGATCGCTTTAAGAGGTTGGTGAAGAACATACCTTGCCAGGAGGAATCTGCTGAGGAGCTATCAGAGATCCCTCATACCTTGTGTTTTGCGGTAGACACTTTGAAAGACTCAATTCAATAGATGTCTCGTTTTGCGTTACTGTCAGTTCATATGCGTAGAGTATTGTGGCTAAAGAACTGGTCTGCTGAGACGCCATGTAAAAGGCTACTTGCTGCTTTTCTATTTCATGGAGAGAGCCTGTTTGGCGAGGATCTGGATAAATATATCCAAAAGATCTCTGGAGGAAAGAGCGCCCTGCTTCCTATTAAGAAGAAAGGGAAGCAACCCTCATAAAATTCCTAATGCTCCAGGTCTTGGTGCCTCTTCCCCTTAGTGGTATCGACGGCCTCAGCCATCTGGGTTCAAAAGCCCCCAGGGTCAGAAAAAGCCCTGGACCCAAAAGCCACCCAAGCCCAACTCCAAGCCTTCTTTGTGAAGGGGCGCCCCCGCTCTCACGGGTGGGGAGCAGACTTCGGCTGTTTGGGGAGGCCTGGGAAGAACTGGTTCAAGACAGATGGGTTATTTCCACTGTAAAATATGGTTACAGAATAGAGTTCCGGGAGGTTCCCCCGAACCGGTTTCTGTGCTCAAGGGTTCCGGCGGATCCAGAGAAAAGGAGATGCCCATTTCTAGCTTTACACCATCTGCTGACGCAGGGAGTAATTATAAGGATTCCGCAAGAGGAAAAATTCAAGAGGTTTTACTCAAACCTATTCACCGTGCCGAAACCAAATGGGGAAGTAAGACCCATTTTGGACCTCAAGGCTCTCAACCTCTTTGTAGACATTCGATCTTTCCCCATGGAGTCGGTTCGTTCAGTAATAAGGTCCCTGAAAAAGGGAGACTACTTAGCGTCCATAGATATCAAGGACGCGTACCTTCATGTGCCGATCTTCGGTCTACATCAAAGGTTCTTACGCTTCACGATAGAGGGCAATCATTTCCAGTTTGTGCAACTACCTTTTGGTTTGGCCACGCCCCCCAGGGTCTTCACAAAGATTCTGGCCCCAGTTTTGGCTTCCCTAAGGTCTCAAGAAGTCTCCATAGTAGGATATCTGGACGATCTACTTCTAAGGGAATGTTCTCGCCCTATACTAGTTCAAAACGTGTCAAGAACAGTACGGGTTTTACAACGCCTAGGTTGGATGCTAAACATGGACAAGTCAGCTCTTTGTCCGACCCAAGCCTTGGTGTATCTGGGTCTGGTCTTGGACACCGCCCAAGAGAAAGTGTTTCTTCCGCCCTTAAAGGTCGCCTCCATAGTGGAACTGGTACAGAAGGTGAAGAAGGAGCTAACACCTTCTGTTCGGCTGTGCATGAGCTTACTGGGCAAGATGGTGTCATCCTTCAGCGCAGTGCCATATGCACAGTTCCATTCCAGAGTGTTCCAGAACAGTATCCTGAAAAACTGGGACAAGTCTGCTCGAACCTTGGATCAACCTATGGTTCTATCTCCACAGGTTCTATGGAACCTCTCTTGGTGGTTACGGACCAGCAACTTAAAGAGAGGGAAATCTTTCCCACCAGTAGCCTGGAAAGTTGCAATCATGGATGCCAGTCTTCTTGGCTGGGGAGCAGTCCTAGAGGAAGCGTCAGTTCAGGGAGTATGGTCCCAGACAGAAAAGGACTCTGCCCATCAATCTACCGGAGATCCGGGCAGCTCGTCTGGCCCTGCGATTATGGACGTCCAGATTGCCGTGTCTTCCTGTCAGAGTCCAGTCCGAAAACTCCACAGTAGTGGCATATATCAACCACAAGGGAGGTACCAGGAGTCAGGCAGCCCAAAGAGAGGTAGATCATATACTGACCTGGGCAGGAAAACATGTGCTGTTTCTGTCGGCAGTGTTTATTCCGGGGGTGGACAATTGGCAGGCGGATTTCCTAAGTCACCAAAAATTGTTACCAGGGGAATGGTCTCTGCATCCTGAGGTGTTTCTACAGATCTGCCAATACTGGGGGACCCCAGATGTGGATCTGTTGGCATCCAGATTCAATGCCAAGCTGGACAAGTTTGTATCCAGGACCAGGGATCCGCTTGCTGTCGGGATAGATGCATTAGTGGTTCCTTGGGATCAGTATTCTCTGATATATGCCTTCCCTCCGATCCAGATTCTGCCGCACTTACTACGCAGAATACGGGAGGAATGGGAGCCGGTGATCTTAGTGGCCCCAGCATGGCCCAGGAGATCATGATACTCGGAGATTATGAAATTGGCAGTGGGGGACCCGTTGGTCCTTCCTTGCTGTCCAGACCTGTTGTCTCAAGGGCCCATATTCCATCCTTCTTTACGGTTGCTGAATTTGATGGCCTGGCTATTGAGGCCAGACTATTGAAAGACCGTGGTGTTATGGGTTCAGTCTTGTCCACTTTTATAAACGCTAGAAAGTCCGTTTCTAGAGCTATCTATTATAGAGTATGGAAGTCCTACATTTCTTGGTGTGAGAAAAGGAAATTGAACCCTCGTAGGTATACGACTGGTGGAGTTCTCGCCTTTCTCCAAACAGGAGTAGACTTGCAGCTCGCGTTAGGGACAATTAAGGGGCAGATTTCGGCCTTATCGTTTTTTTTCCAAAGACCAATTGCATCCCATTCTTTGGTGCGAACCTTTGTCAAGGGAGTAACACACCTGAGGCCACCGCTTAAACTACCTTTATGTCCTTGGGACCTAAATTTGGTACTGTCAGCCTTACAGAGTCAGCCCTTTGAACCTATTAGGCATATTCCTTTTGTCCTATTGACCAGGAAATTAGCTTTTCTAGTGGCTATTACATCGGCTAGAAGGGTGTCAGAATTAGCCGCCCTTTCTTGCAAAGAACCGTTTATGATTCTTCATCAGGACAGATTGGTCATGCGACCTTGTCCGGATTTCCTACCGAAGGTGGTTTCCAAATTTCATTTGAATCAAGATATCATTTTACCTTCCTTTTTTTCAAACCCTAAGACTAGGGAGGAAAGGTCGCTTCACTCACTGGATGTGGTGAGAGCGATAAAAGCTTACTTGGAAATGTCAGCTCCCTTTCGGAAGACTGACTGTTTTTTTGTCTTGCCTGAGGGTCCTAAAAAAGGACAGCAGGCAACAAGTTCAACTATATCCAGGTGGATTCGCCAGACTATTGTCCAGGCGTATGGATTAAAGCACAGGGTTCCACCCTGGGATTTAAGAGCACACTCCACTAGAGGGGTTAGTGCATCATGGGCAGTACGCCAGCAGGTGTCTATGGCTCAGGTTTGCAACGCGGCCACTTGGTCTTCAGTTCATACGTTCACCAGGTTTTACCAGGTGGATGTGAGATCTCAAAATGAGACTGGTTTTGGCCACAGCGTGTTGCAGGCAGATTTATAGTCTCAGGCCCGTTGGGCTTAGGGATAATGTGTCACCCCCCTCAGATGCATTGCTTTAGGACATCCCACATAGTCATTATTATGGTGCTCTGTGTCCCGTGATGTACGATAAAGAAAATGGATTTTTAAAACAGCTTACCTGTAAAATCCTTTTCTTGGAGTACATCATGGGACACAGAGGTCCCTCCCCTCTTTCTGGGATCGTCATTGCTTGCTAAAAAACTGAGGCCCTTCCGGTATGGGTGGGGGTATATGGGTGGAACCGTCTTACTATTGGTTGAAAGTGTCCAATCACCTAAAGGTAAGTGTATAACCCACATAGTCATTATTATGGTGCTCTGTGTCCCGTGATGTACTCCAAGAAAAGGATTTTACAGGTAAGCTGTTTTAAAAATCCATTTTTTACAAGCCTTAATGAGGACTTAAAAATGCTCCCCAAATGCCCTATGGGCAGTTTTGAAGCATTTGATGAGCGTTAAAGCGCATTAAAACTGCCCCACAAACGCCTATTCCATCACAGTAAATTAACTAATCTTAATGCCCCACAACTGCCTCTGCCAGAGCATTTGCAAGGCGTTACCATAGACTTGAATGGGCGGCGTTGAAAGGCTTCAAACACCTCCTGACTCAATATGAGGCTATAATTTTGATGTAACATGAAGTTAACGCTTAGTGTGATCAGCACTGTGCTGTCTATTGTATCTTGTGCATAGGCATTTGAGGGGGGTATTGAAGCCTTTCAAACGCCTGCTTTTAATGCTAGTGTGAACTTAGCCTACAGCTGGCTGTACATGGATTGAAATTTGGCCAGTTCAGCAGGGATCGGATGACTTATGATCATGTATGGATTGATCGATTGGTTAGTTGTACACAAGTTGATCTATCAATCAGCTTTAATAACCAGACTGTCAGGTTTTTCCCTAATGATTAGTGCTGCTGGCTATAGCTGACCACACTAGTCATTGTGTTCTGCCAGCAGGGAAGGCTTCCCACCAGCAGAACACAATAGTGCAGTGGGAGGGATTCCCCCATCAACACTGACTTTGTTGATGAGGGAAATCATGCAATTTTCTTTCCTTTCACCCATGGTGGAAGGAAAGAAAGTTGCATATTCTATGGCCTGTCTAAATCCTGGGGTCTTATCTAAATCTGTTATCAGATTAGACCTTTTCTAAATCTCACCACACACAGTAGTCTGCTTTTACAATCTTCTTTATATCTACTGTCAGCTATGTAGTGCACAAGCTTGTCTAATTGGATACAAATGGACTGGATAGTTTGGGAAGGTCCTCATATGACATATTTTCGGTAAATTTAAAGTTGCACAAATATTGCATTGTCAGATTGTAACATGTATGGTGGCGTATAAGCTTTAAAAAGTAAATAATTTTAGTCTGGTATCTGAGATGTAGACATGTGCAATTTGTTTCATTTCAAATTCGTTTTTTGATGACACTAGACAAATGTGTTAATCCGGAAATAGTCAAATGAACAAAAACCTGTTTGATGCAAGAGGAAAACACGCATCAAAGATGCCAGTGGGGCAGCCCCCTTGGATACAAAAACATAAATGGAGCAAACAATAAAAGCAATGACTGGAACGATCCACATGGAAACAGACAGATGGACAAGCATGTATCCTGTTTAAAAACCGTTTAATTAATTTCTCTAAAAATGAAAATTCAAAAATCAGAAAAATTCGAAATTCAGAAAATAAGAACTAAAATCAAAAAATTCTAAAGAACGAAAATCTGAAAACCCGAAAATTTGAAAAATCCGAAATAACTAACTAACTTATGATAACTATTACTAACTATTAAATTATAGGTATTGGAATTTACTTTCAAATTTTGGCTCTTAGTGACTGTAACAAATAAGAATTTATTCGAAATTATGGATTATTCAAAATAACGAATGCCACATCTAAACAAATGGAACATAATGAATTAATAATAATAACTTTTTATTACTATTATTTATTATTATTAATTTGTTACATTCCATTTGTTTAGATGCGGCATTCGTTATTTTGGATAATTTGTAACTTCGGATAAATTCATATTCGTTATGTTCAAAAGTAAAATTTGAAAGGAAATTCCAATACCTATAATTTAATAGTTAGTAACAGTTATTATTAGTTAGTTATTATTATTTCAGATTTTCGTTCTTATTTTCAGATTTTTGTTCTTTCAGATTTTCGTTCTTTCAAATTTTCAGATTTTTGAATTTTCAGATTTCCGCATTTCCGATTTTTGGATTTCGGATTTTTATGAATCATTGAAATAATGAATACCGCATCTAAACTAATGGAATGCAATGAATTAGAATTTTTCCGAAGTTACAAATTTATTCAAAATAACGAATTTCAATCATAACGAATGACCCAAAAAACAGAAATAAACCCTGCATGAAACTAAAACAAATCAACTTTTCGGCAGTGCACATGTCTACTGAGATGTTAGATGCTCCTACAGATGGGAATCTGATTTTTCTGCAGAGCCAAATACAATTTTCTTTTTCATTTGACATGACCATCCAATATTCAGTTCTGGAAGATCTCCCCATTACTGAACATTTCCTATTTATTGTCAGGGGATCCACCCATTACTTCCTATGAGTACAGATCTCTTATCAGCAGAGATAAATAGAATATCAGATAAAAATCATCCCATCCAATCACTAGCAATGCTGATTTCGGCCTCACACTGGGTACCATACACTAAAGCACATCACATGCGGTATTTAGGCAATCGGATATGTTTTTCCTAAATTCCTAAATCTCGCATGCGATGCTGAAAATGTAAATTCGCTATTTCGTTTTGCAGAATTTACCTCAAAACTTCCCATGCCACATGAAATGGCGGTAAAGTCAGTTCACAAAAGAAAAAAAAATAATTAAATGCGTGAGTTAAATAAGTCGTGGTCCAGGCGTGAGGCATGTAAGGAATGTAAAAATAGCCAATTTGGAGGAGTCTCTACCTTTTTGGATCCGCTCTCTCAACCGTAATGCATCGAAGCCAAAATATTCTGTACTCCTACTCCTGGACCTCTCTCCTGCCTTTTATATGGTTGACCACCCCCTCCTCCTCAAAAAACTCCTTGCCTTTGGTCTCTATTACTGTACTCTTTGGTGGTTCTCTTCCTACATAGCCAACTGCACCTTTAGCAATACTTTCAATTCTACCTCCTCCTCCTCTCCTCTTCCTTTCTCTGTTGGGGTCCCCCAAGGTTCCATTTTTGGACCTCTCCCATTTTCAATCTACACCTACTCCCTTGTTCAGATGATAGCCTCCCATGGCTTCCAATACCATCTCTACACTGACAACACTCAAATCTATTTGTCTACCCCTCAGCTCACTCCTTCAGTCTCTTCACGTATCACTAATTTACTATCCGATATATCAGTCTGGTTGTCACATTACTTCCTCAAACTTAATCTATCAAAAAAAAGAACTTATCATTTTCCTCCACCATGTACCGCTTCCCCTGAGCTTTCTGTCAAAATCAATGGCACAACTATAAGCCCATCCATGCATGCCAAGGTCCTAGGTGTAATCCCGGACTCTGAACTCTCCTTTAAGCTCCACGTCCAATCACTGTCCAAATCTTGCCGCCTCAACCTCTGCAACATCTCCAAAATATGCCCCTTTCTAACCAATGACACAACAAAGCTCTTAACTCATTCCCTGGTCATCTCTCGACTACTGCAACTCCCTCCTCATTGGCTTAACTCTATGTAGTCTATCCCCCCTTCAATCCATCACGAATGCTGCTGCCAGACTCATCTAATTTACCAATCGCTCTGTGTCCGCTTCTCCTCTCTGTAAATCCCTCCACTGGCTTCCACTCACCCAACAAATCAAATTCAAAATACTACCAACTACTTACAAAGCCATCCACAACTCTGCCCCCAGCTACATCACTGACCTAATCTCAAAATACCAACCTAATTATTCTCTTCGTTTTTCTCAAGACCTCCTGCTCTCTAGCTCCCTTATCACCTCCTCCCATGCTCACCTCCAGGACTTTTCCAGAACCTCTCCAATCCTATGGAACTCCTTACCCCAATCTGTCCGATTATCTCCTACTCTATTAGCTTTTAGACAATCCCTGAAAGCCCTCCTTCTCAGAGAAGCCTATCCTACCCACAACTTTATTTTAATTTTCTCCATCTGATCATCCCCCACAACTATTACCTTTTGTTCCACTTGACCCTCCCTTCTAGACTGTAAGCTCTAAAGATCAGGGCCCTCTGATTACTCCTGTATTGAATTGTATTGTAACTGTACTGTTTGCCCCCATGTTGTAAAGTGCTGCACAAACTGTTGGCACTATATGAACCCTGTATACTAGTAATAATAATAATAATATGGAAAAACAGAGCTATTGGGTTTGGTTTACTTAAAGTATAACTGAAGGCAAAGTTGTGTTTTTTTGGATAGAGTGGAGAGGGATTAGAACCTCTGTTGGGTTTTTATTGCTGTCTGTGTCCCAGTTAGGTTATTCATCTCTCTATTTGTCCTGTTTACCATTATCATTAAAAGTAATAGCAAATCCCACATTTTGGGTTGTCCCCAGAAAAGTAATAGTGGGGAATCTTCCAATGGGGACACTGGTTCTGGTGACATGGGGGTCCTAAGGTATTCCTTTAATTTGTAGAAATTTCCTCTCACTTCCTGTTTTGGCTATGGGACAGGAAGGAAAGGAAAATCTCCACAATGGGACACAGATGGCAAAAAAACTGACAGGGGTTATAACCAGGGTGGATATAAATCAATGATTAAAAAAAAAATCTGATTTTTTTATTTAAATCATTTTTTAATAGATTTTTTTTATTTTTCTTAAATTTATTTTAATATAATGCTTTTAGAGTAAAAATATACAATACATTAATAATTTACATACTAAATAAATAAATGTAGCGCTATGTGTAAAATTATAAATATAAAGTGCAAATCTCTAAAATAAATAAATCCTACATATAAATGAATAGTCCATAAAATGAATGGTAACTCAGCTCATTAATATCCAAAGAAGTGGATCATCTTCCAGCTTGGCTCAAGATTCCATGAGTTCAGGACATGTAAATAATAAGTATAGAGACCATAGTGTTCTCCGTATACAAATTTATTCAAAGCCCCCAAACAGACAAGTTGCATTTACAAGATAAATACTTTTAAAATCACATAAAAACCTCCAGAGTAGCACCATCGTGTCCATATACACAGTGCCCGGCTGGACGTGACTATCAGCTCCTCTCTTCTAGACGCGTATCGGCCAATCACAGGCCTTCCTCAGTAGACCTACCATTAAGAAAAGAGCCATCTGGATTACCCACTATTGATTGGGAAGAGGAAGTGAGAGCAAAGAGCTTGTGGGGAGATCCGCATATGAGTTTTGACTCATCTGGGAGGTGAGCGCACATTTTTACTGGTGGTGGTGTGCACTTCTTTAGAGGACGAACAATCACTGTGGTGGAATTGTGTGGATACACTGATCACAAGAAGAGTTTTTCATGTTTTATTTCTTCATTTTATGGACTATTCATTTATATGTAGGATTTATTTATTTTAGAGACTTGCACTTTATATTTATAATTTTACACATAGCGCTGCATTTATTTATTTACTATCCATTTTGAAATTAGTGTGGTGTACCACTTGGAATGTTTAGCAGCTGTGCACTTTTATTATTAAGTTATCTTATTAAACATCACAATATTTTTTACTTGTGGCCGCTGATTGTTTCATCTTATAATTTACATTAATAATTTAGTTTATTCAGCATGAAATGGAGCTTAGTTATCTAGCATGAGGCTGTATATTCTGCATTTACATTTTTGGTAAACTTATTCAATTAATTCATCCCTTTAAATAGGAATAGGAATAGGTCCTCTTTACAGTGACATCTGGGGTCTTTAAGTCCCCAGATCTCACCTCTAGGCTTTAAAGCCTGAAATAAAAAAATAAATACGATCTCGGCTTCCCAGCTAAGGCAACGCCAGTGTTTACATCTGCCAAGGCTGGATGTGACATCATAAGCGGTATTCTCCATGGTAATCGTCCTCTGCTGGCCGATTCATTCCCCGGCTCACCGATCGCACAGGCAAGACCGTAATAACAATCAAGTGGCTGAACAGCCGCAATGATTTTGTTTACATGACAGGGAATCGCCAGCAGATAAGGAAGATATCTGAATGATGCCAGGAGCTGCAGGCATAATTCAGATTTAACCACTTAAACTCCAGGACGTCATATTACATCTACCTAAGAAGAAGTGAATATACAAGCATATCCATCATTTGTTGCAAAATCACTCCAAACATCATACAATGTGCATGCATATCACAATGATCTCATCCCTTGTTAAAACATATGTCATATGTAGTGGGGATACTTTACTTGTTCACAATCATTTTTATATCTTTGGCTCAAATATTCACAAGACAGAATGGGATTAGGAATGGAAAGTATTCTTACAAAGGTGTGGAACATGAGCTGTTAGGAGAGGGGGTCATCAATGTGAAGGTTTGAAAGATGACACTTTCAAGAACATCAGAGAATGACAATGGCTATTCTCTAACAAGACAAAACACAGACCCGTTCAAAGATATAGCAATGATTTCACCAAATAGCACAGCAAAAATTACTTTAAAGCCGGGTTTCTCAACAGGGTTCCACGGAATTCTAGGGATCCTCCAGAGGTTACCAGGGGTTCCCTGTGACTGGAAAGTTATTTCAAATTTTCCTCTGTGTTGAAAAGGTTGAGAGAGGCTATTTTAAAGATGAATTCCAACTTTTTTTTTACTAGAACTAAACAGAATAAGTCCCAGCACAGATCATACCTCTGTACCAAGTTGCTCAGTTGTCTGCAGATCCCCTGATATTCTGGTTTAAGTTGTGGCTTTGTATCATGTGACACTCTGTATATCTCACTGATAGACACTGTCCCTTCCACAGCCCCTTCCTGCAGTGATCAGAGTCTGTACATTCCCCTTTGTAGTCTTACAGACTCTGCAAATGATGTAACTTCTTTCACGGCTCTGATGGTGGGTGGGATTGCATACATCCTAATTGGCATTCAGTCCCACCCAGTCACACCTACTGGAAGAGTCCAAACCTCCCAAGTCCCACCTCACAGATCACAGCATTATTCAAGAAGGAAACCCCTTCATACACAGCATGTTCTGATAGCTAGCTGTGCTGCTGCTGGGCATAATTAAATGGATCAATTAGAATTCAGTCCTGCCCAGGTAAATATGCCAACCAGTGTGACCAGGGAGAGCCCCACCCCTCAGATCCAGCCCTCCCAGAGCCCCACCCCTCAGATCTCACCCTCCCAGAGCCTTGTCCTCTGTGATGTGATTAATTTATATGTGAAGGAAACACCTTCATAATAACTTCCCAAAGCCCTGCCTCTGTAGTCTTGCAGTAAGCCATTATTCTTTGGCATGCTGCAAGACAGGAAGGACACAGGAGGAGGTATGACACATTTACACCTTTCACTACCCACTTGAAGGCCAATAAATACCCACAGTAACCCTAGGACCCCCCACATAAACTCCCAGAACTGCTACAAGTGACTCCCATAGCCCGCCCTGAAGCTAAGTGAGGATCATGGGAGGTGTAGTATCAGGACTGGAAAAGGAAGGAAACAGGAAGTCAGATAATTTTGAAATTCAGCCAGAAGGAGTAGTGACATCACAGATCTGCTGTATACAGATAAAGGAGGTAAGTTACACACAAACTGACAGTGGGGTTGTGATTAATTTACATTGAAAATGACAATGCATCTGTTGTTTTGGTGAGGAAAAGCTGGAGTTTTTTTTTTAAAGTGTAACTAAAGGCAAAACTTTCTTTTTCATTTTGGATAGAGTCATTTTGGATGCATCTGTTTCCCATTGGGGAGATTTACCTTCACTTCCTGTCCCATAGCCAAAACAGGAAATCCCTGTAAATTAAGTGAATCCCTCATGGCCCCCAAGGTCACCAGAACTAGTGTCCCCATTGGAAGATTTCCCCTATATTACTTTTCTGGGGACAACCCAAAATGTGGGATTTCTTTTACTTCCCCTTTAAAGATAATGGTAAATATTATTTATTATAAACACAAGCAGTTTTTAATTAAGAAGATACTTGTACTCTGTAAGGTTTTTGTTCCAATACTCATTATACGGGCAGTAAGTGGTTAATTAGCATCTCCAGGCTCCCTAAACAGCTCTGCCCACTCCCCGCCCCCCACATTGGGAATATATACCATCTGTTAACCATTCTTCCATGACTTTGACAAAGCACATGCACACAAAATGTGTTGTCACAGCAACAGACAAGCCTGCATTCCACTTTCGCTCATGGGCTTCCTTTCCTTCTCCACACCTCCAGCATGGTGTTTATGTCATCTGGACGCACCCCACACTCCGGCTCGGCTCCCCTGGTCTCCAGTCTGCATCCTGGATGGCTTTTTCTTACCATCGGCAAGGCTCTCCCTGGTAGACACACCGGCCCCTCAGCTCAATCGAAATTGGATCCATGCCCTCCTGCATCCAGAACCCCACCATTCCTTGGACATGGCTGTGTCCCTGCCTCTAGCCACCAGCCATTTGGTGCTTCTCTCTAAAACCGGGCTTCCATCCTTCTCAGCATGGTTACTGGCGGCCCTCCATGTTTCATCAGTGGGCCCTTCGGATTGTGTTAACCCCTCAATGCCCATAGGACTCCAAGTGGTGTCATTGGCTCTATTATTTTAACCATTATCTTCAATGTTTACCCTTGACTTTGTTCATTGATGGAATAAAACTTTGCCGTCCTCCATGACTTTTTCACCTTGATACATCTAGGCCATAGAATGCTGCCTATTAGTATTTCTGGTTCATGTTACATTTTTCATAATGTTCTTGTCAGTCCCACGAATTGGGACTGATTTGAGGTGTGAAGGTGCAAGAATTGGGGCTGATCTGTGTTGTGAAGGTGCAGGAATTGAGGTGATCTGAGATGTGAAGGTTCAGTAATTGGTGCTGATTTGAGGTGTGAAGATGCATGAATTGGGGTTGATCTGAGGTGTGATGGTTCAGGAATTTGGGCTGATCTGAGGAGTAAAGGTGCAGAAACTGGGGTTATCTATGTTGTAATGGTGCAGGAATTTTTGTGATCTGACATATGAAGGTTCAGGAATTGTAGCTGATCTGAGGTGTGAAGATGCAGAGGCTGATCTGAAGTGTGATGGTGCAGGAATTGGGGTGATCTTAGATGTGAAAATATCAGGAATTGGGGCTGATCTGAGGTGTGATGGTGCAAGAATGGGGGGTCTGAGGTGTGATGGTGCAGGGATTGAGGTGATTTGAGGTGTGAAGGTTCAGGAATTGGGGATAATTTGAGATGTGAAGGTGCAGGGGGTGATGTGAAGTTTGATGGTGCAGGAATTGAGATATTATAAGGTCTGATGCTGCAGGATTTGGGACTGATCTAAGGTGTGATGGTGTAGGAACTGTGGCTGGTGTGAGATGTGAAGGTGCAGGAATTGGGGTGATGTGAGGTGTGATATGCAGGAATTGGGGCAATCTGAGGTGTGATGGTGCAGGAAGTGGGATGATCTGAGGTGTAGAGGTTCAGGAATTGGGGCTGATATGAGGTGTGAAGGTGCAATAATTGGGGCTGATTCAACCTGTGAAGGTGCATAAATTCGGGTGAGGTGAGGTGGAATGATACAGGAATTGGGGTAATCTGAGGTGTGATGGTGCAGTAGTTGGGGGTCATCTGAGGTGTGAAGGTTCAGGAATTGTGGCTGATTTGAGATGTGAAGGTGCAGGAACTGGGGTGATGTGAGGTGTGATGGTGAAGGAATTGAGGTGTTCTGAGGTATAGCACTGGAATTGGGCTGTTTTGAGGTGTGAAGGTTCAGGAATTGTGGCTGATTTGAGATGTGAAGGTGCAGGAACTGGGGTGATGTGAGGTGTGATGGTGCAGGAATTGAGGTGTTCTGAGGTATAGCACTGGAATTGGGCTGTTTTGAGGTGTAAAGGTGCAGGAGTTGGGGCTGATCTGTGGTCGGATGGTGAAGGAATTTGGGCTGATCTGAGGTGGGAATTCAAAAAGTTTGGGGTGATCTGAGGAGGAAAGGTGCAGGATTTGGGGTGATCTGAGGTGTGAAGCTACAGGTATTGGGGCTGATGTGAGGTGTGAATATGCAGGAATTGGGACTGATCTGAAGTCTGATGGTGCAAGAACTGTGGCTGGTGTTGCATGTGAGGGTTTAGGAATTTGGGTGATATGAGATGTGATGGTGCAGGAATTGGGGATGAACTGAGGTGTAAAGGTTCAGGAGTTGGGGATGGCCTGAGGCGTGAAGATGCAAGAATTGGGGTGACCTGAGGTGTGAAAGTTCAGGAATTGGGACTGATCTGAGATATGAAGGTGCAGCAACTGGGGTGTTCTGAGGTTAATAGTGCAGGAATTGGGATGATATAAGGTGTGATGATGCAGGAATTGAGGTGATCTGAGGTGTGATGGTGCAGTAGTTGGGGGTCATCTGAGGTGTGAAGGTTCAGGAATTGTGGCCGATTTGAGATGTGAGGGTGCAGGAACTGGGGTGATGTGAGGTGTGATGGTGCAGGAATTGAGGTGTTCTGAGGTATAGCACTGGAATTGGGCTGTTTTGAGGTGTGAAGGTTCAGGAATTGTGGCTGATTTGAGATGTGAAGGTGCAGGAACTGGGGTGATGTGAGGTGTGATGGTGCAGGAATTGAGGTGTTCTGAGGTATAGCACTGGAATTGGGCTGTTTTGAGGTGTAAAGGTGCCGGAGTTGGGGCTGATCTGTGGTCGGATGGTGAAGGAATTTGGGCTGATCTGAGGTGGGAATTCAAAAAGTTTGGGGTGATCTGAGGAGGAAAGGTGCAGGATTTGGGGTGATCTGAGGTGTGAAGCTACAGGTATTGGGGCTGATGAGAGGTGTGAATATGCAGGAATTGGGACTGATCTGAAGTCTGATGGTGCAAGAACTGTGGCTGGTGTTGCATGTGAGGGTTTAGGAATTTGGGTGATGTGAGGTGTGATGGAGCAGGAATTGGGGATGAACTGAGGTGTAAAGGTTCAGGAGTTGGGGATGGCCTGAGGCGTGAAGATGCAAGAATTGGGGTGACCTGAGGTGTGAAAGTTCAGGAATTGGGACTGATCTGAGATATGAAGGTGCAGCAACTGGGGTGTTCTGAGGTCAATAGTGCAGGAATTGGGATGATATAAGGTGTGATGATGCAGGAATTGAGGTAATCTGAGATATGATGGTGCAGGAATTGGGGTGATCTGAGGTGTAAAGGTCAAGGAGTTCAGGCTGATCTGAGGTGTGAAGGTGCAGGAAATGGGGTGATCTGAGGTCTATAGTGCAGGAATTGTGTTGATTTGAGTTGTAAAGATGCAAAGATCAGTGTTTATTACTTTCATTGTATTCATGCAATTTACAGCAATTAGTTTATAATAATTTGTTTTTGTGATTGCGTGTGGGAAGTTGGCCTTTTTTTATGTAAATTGCTTTGAAATTATTTTTCGGCACACTGTGCTCAAAAGGTTGCCTACCCCTGTAGTAGAAGAATGGTATTTATATACAGTATATCACAAAAGTGAGTACACCCCTCACATTTTTGTAAATATTTTATTATATCTTTTCATGTGACAACACTGAAGAAATGACACTTTGTTACAATGTAAAGTAGTGAGTGTACAGTTTGTATAACAGTGTAAATTTGCTGTCCCCTCGAAATAACTCAACACAGTCATTAAATGTCTAAACCGCTGGCTACACAAGTGAGTACACCCCTAAGTGAAAATGTCCAAATTGGGCCAAAGTGTCAAAATTTTGTGTGGCCACCAATATTTTCCTGCACTGCCTTAACCCTCATGGGCATGGAGCTCACCAGAGCTTCACAGGTTGCCACTAGAGTCCTCTTCCACTCCTTCATGACAATATCACGGAGCTGGTGCATGTTAGAGACCTTGTACTCCTCCAGCTCCCGTTTGAGGATGCCCCACAGATGCTCAATAGGGTTTAGGTCTGGAGACATGCTTGGCCAGTCCATCACTTTTACCCTTAGGTTCTTTAGCAAAGCAGTGGTCATTTTGGAGGTGTTTTTGTGGTCGTTATGTTAGAATATTGCCCTGCAGCCCAGTCTCCAAAGGGAGGGGAACATGCTCTGCTTCAGTATGTCACAGTACATGTTGGCATTCATGGTTCCCTCAATAAGCTGTAGCTCTCCAGTGCCGGCAGCACTCATGCAGTGCCAAACCATGGCACTCCCACCACCATACTTGACTGTAGGCAAGACACACTTATCTTTGTACTCCTCATCTGGCTCCTGCCACACACGCTTGACACCATCTGAACCAAATAAGTTCTTGGTCTCATCAGACCACAGGACATGGTTCCAGTAATCCATATCCTTAGTCTGCTTGTCTTCAGCAAACTGTTTTCAGGCTTTCTTGTGCATTATCTGTAGAAGAGGCTTCCTTCTGGGATGACAGCAATACAGACCAGTTTTATGCAGTGTGCAGTGTATGGTCTGAGCACTGACAGGCTGACCCGCCACCCCTTCAACCTCTGCAGCAATGCTGGCAGCACTCATACGTCTATTTCCCAAAGACTACCTCTGGATATGACTCTGAGCAAGTGCATTCAACTTCTTTGGTCGACCATGGTGAGACCTGTTCTGAGTTGAACCTGTCCTGTTAAACTGCTGTTTGGTCTTGGCCACCATGCTGCAGCTCAGTTTCAGGGTCTTGGCAATCTTCTTATAGCCTAGGCCATCTTTATGTAGAGTAACCATTCTTTTTTTCAGATCCTCAGGGAGTTCTTTGCCATGAGGTGCCATGTTGAACCCCCAGTGGGAGAGTAAAAGCGATGACACCAAATTTAGCACACCTGCTCCCCATTCCCAGCTGAGACCTTGTAACAATAACAAATCACATGACACCGGGGAGGTCACTCACTTTTGTTGCCAGCGGTTTAGACATTAATGGCTGTGTGTTGAGTTATTTTGAGGGGACAGCAAATTTACACTGTTATACAAGCTGTACACTCACTACTTTACATTGTAGCAAAGTGTAATTTCTTCAGTGTTGTCACATGAAAAGATATAATTAAATATTTACAAAAATGTGAGGGGTGTACTCACTTTTGTGAGATACTGTATGTGTGTAATTTTTTATACTATTTTCATTCAAGATTTGACATTATTAAAGATATTCTGTATTGACTTAATGTAACTCAGTTGTTTTTGATACACCACATGTGTCTTGTGAAACCAGTTTCCCTTTGACTGGTATTCTAGTCACCGCGAGTTGCCATATTTTTACAGTTTTAACCATTTTACCTCTTAGCAATAAAATAGGACAGGGGTTCTAATCCTTTACTGTATCCATCCCACTGAATATCTCATGAGATAAAATAATGGGGGGGCGTGGGGACCCCGCTGGAAGATGGCAGCACACTGAATCGGCTTCGCTCCATGGCTTCCCAGTGCAATCTACAGGGACCCGACAGCGGCTTTCACTGCCCACCCAGCTCCCACAGTACCCCCAGACCTCACCACATGTCCTGGAGACACCGAGACAACCGGCCACCGCGCAGGCTGGATGGATACTTTCCTCCGCTCCCGCCGTGCCTACAACAAAATGGCAGCACCCGCTGCTATTCACAACCTATAGGCTATGCCGCAGATCCTGCAGCCAGCCTGCCTGCACAGGGTGACTCATCACTGCTCAATCCAGAGGAATCCTCTAACTCCAGTTCCTCCACCCCTGCCCTAAGCAGCACAGCTAAATACAGACCCCGCATGAAGGCAGATAGGGACCTATGTCTTCAGCTGGACATAGAGGTGAGCAATACACAAGCAGGCCACCCTCCTCCCCCAGATCCTATTGCCTCCTTCCCTACCACAGACCAGCCTGTCTGCAACTCAACATTGAAAGATATGCTCCTGTCATTAATAGCCTCTTTACAGTCAGATGTGTTACACTGCATGCAGGAGATACATACAATACACTAATATGCAATGCACTATAATCTCACTCTTGTAGGAGAAAGGGTTGGCTACATGGAGCATAAGATGGAAGAGTATGCCTCCTCCTTTAACTCTCTGATATATGCATATGAAGTGCACAGGAATGACCTGCACTGGCTTAGAGCAAAAGTGGTGGACCTGGAAGACAGACCTAGATGTACTCACAAGTACTACTAGCACATTTTCCTAGCCTCTGCCCCTGCAAAAAGAGAGGGGTGCTTATTGCCATTAAGGACTCTATAGCCTTCAAAGTAAAGGATGCCATCCTGGAAGGTTTATAATACTCCTGATATCAACACACAACCCTTCACATTGGCCAACATTTATGCACCAAACTCCCATCAACTCTGCTTCCTTGGTGAGACCCTACACAAAATCTGCAAAGTTCAACATGGTCGGCTTCTCTCATCTGTGGATATTCACACATATATATAAAATATTCAAGTAGACCCTGTGCTGGAATCAAACCCTCCCAAACGTGCCTCTCCTAACCTCAGTCCTCTGCTTCTTACTGAAGACTTATTTGATGTCTGGCGCTGTTACCATGTCTCAGAGAGGGACTGCACCTTTTTCTCCCCTAGGCATACTACTTGCACCCATATTGACTTGTTCCTGGTAGACAAATGGCTCCTCCAACAAACATCCTCATCCTCGATAGCAGACATCACTTGGTCAGATCATGTCACCGTCTCCATCTTGGTGGATGACTGCGACCTCTGTTCACTTGTGTGCCTTATCTGAGAACCACCTAATGCCCAAAAGCTCTCTCAACATCTCAGGGAATTTTTTACAACCAATGCCCCCTCTACTAAGGACCCATTCCTACCCTGAAATGCACATAAAGCATACATGAAAGGATAGTAAAAATCTCTTTGCCCAAACAAAAAGTGGGTCTTAGACCCATTAGTGCTAAAATGTCAGTACATCGGTTAAAATTTATGGGAGAGGTTCACTTTTGATAAGCTGCAGCTATTCTTGAATAAAAGTATTGAGTACCTCTATGAACTTTAATTAAAAACAAGAGAGAGAAAGCTCTGCCATCTCAGTGTAACAGTGAATGTATAAAAACACAATGGTTAAAAAGAAGAATGCACTCACAAGGATTAACATGCTGATCATCTGTTTCTTTAAAAGCCAGTTTCTGTTGGCAAAGGTCCAGGAAGGATGGATGAGTCATCAGTCACTGCTGTTAAATGCAGGGGTGCAGGTGAGTGTCACCATGATCTCTACCCTGGATAGACCGGCAGGCTGTGGGCAGAGGGATGTCCACAGTTTCCAAGGAGCATGGATGATAGCAAGTAGACAGGCACGGGAAGCCGTAGCCTGGAGCCATGCCAGGCTGGAATACAGGCTGGTGTGGATTCTGTGACTAAAGGGATGGTGGGGCCGTGATGACGTTGCAAGGTGGGCGGCAACATGTTTTGGAGCACGTCAGCTCCTTCATCAGTTTAAACTTTTGGCAAGGAGCTTAATTGACATCCTCCCAGAACTGATTAAACCTTACAAATATGGGTTCACTAAAGGCAGACAGGCCTCCGATGCCACTAGAAAGATTATCAATCTCCTTCACAATGCTGAATATGATCAAACACCCTCTCTGCTCTTATCTCTAGACACGGAGAAGGTGTTTGACAGGATACATCGGGGCTATATGGAGAAGGCGTTGGTGAAGTTCGGTTTTAATGGTCCATACCTCTCTGCCATTTTGGCCCTCTATTCCTGCCCATCTGCACCAGTCAAAACATCCAATCTCTTGTCCAAAACAAATCATTACAAATGGCACCCATCAGGGTTGTCCCCTCTCTCCTTCAATATATAACCTTTTACCTGAGCCCCTAGCTGAGGCAGTCCACTCTCACCCCCAAATACATGGGTTTCACATTGGCCAATTACCCACACAATTAACTTATTTGTGGATGACATAATCCTACTCCTCATCCTCCCATCCACCTCATTGCACAATGTTCACCAGCTGCTCTCTCAATTCAGTGCCATTTCCTATTACAAGGTTAATTGCTCCAAATCTCTAATATTAGACTTAAACATCCCAAAGAGATAGAAGGACTTCTTGCAAACCTCATTTCCATACCATTTGAGCTTCCAAGGTGTCCTTTACCTAGGCATTATGATCACTCCTTGCCCTTCCCAGCTTGCCTCCAGAAAGTTTGATACTTTCCACAAAAAATTGACCAAGGAACTGACCCATCTTGCAAACTTTGAACTGTCCTGGTCCGGGCGCCTTGCTTCCTGTAAGATGCTAATCCTACCTCAGATACTCTACCCTTTCAGAACTCTAGTGGTCCCCTTCTCAGCAAAGCAGTTGCTTATACTCAAAAACCAAGCAAGGTAAAAGGGCAATATGCTCCGATTCCCTCTTGCTCAAACATAGGGGGGCTGGTAGCATGGAGTTGGTTGATGTGAAGGATTATTACTTGGCAACACGTTTAAACCAGTAGACCCCTTTCCATTGGTAGAAATTGAAAAGACCCTGGCCCGGGACCCCGACCCCCATGCTCTGCTGATGGCTGATCTATGGCAACCTCGTCCTTTGCAAAGTGTCTCCCCACATATGAAAACCTTGCTCCTGGCTTGGAGAACCCTGCATGCCACTTCTTACCCGGAATCCTATGACTCCTTAGTACATGATCCAATTGCAGTCTTGAACCATCTCATGCTTCATTTGACAACACTCCTAGGTATCAGGGTAATTGAGGACATTTACATTGATGGCAGACTCCATGGCCTGGAGGTGCTGCGGGAGAGATTTGGACTGATGGCTAAGGACCATTTTACTTATTGTAGAATCGAACATCTCTTAAAGCATTGCCCACCTCCTGTCATAAAGCTGCTCAAACAACTGTTGCTATTCTACTCCTCAACCCCTGCTAAAAGAAAGGGAATCTCCCTCATCTTCAATATACTACAAGAGAAGCTTACCTTCCATAAATCAAAACCCTTCTAGCAATGGGAGGAAGACTTAGGCTCTGAATTCTCCCCTTCCCAATGGTCCACTGCTCTGAGGTCAATTTACAAAGCAACACTGTGTACAACATTGGGAGCCAACCCAAAAAAAAATCACTCTCCACTGGTATCCCATGCCTCTGCGTCTGGCCCAGATCTCTCCTACACAATCCCCTCTGTGTTGGAGAGGATGTGGGAAATCAGGAAACCTGATCCACATGTTTTGGTCCTACAAATGTATTGTGAATTTCTGCAACAAGGTATTTCAATTGTTATCAGAGATAACGGGAATTATTATGCCCCGTACACACGGTCGGATTTTCCGATGGAAAATGTCCGATCGGAGCTTGTTGTTGGAAATTCCGACCGTGTGTGGGCGTCATCGGACATTTTCCATCGGATTTTCCGACACACAAAGTTGGACAGCAGGAGATAAAATTTTCCGACAACAAAATCCGATCGCGTCAATTCCGACCGTGTGTGGCCTGTTCCGACGCACAAAGTGCCACGCATGCTCAGAAGAAATTCCGACACGGGACAGCTCGTTCTGGTAAACTTAGCGTTCGCAATGGATACAGCACTTTCGTCACGCTGCAATGTTAAAAATGGTTTAATACAGCGCACTCTCTTCTTCTTTATAATGTGACAAGAATTAAGTCGTTTTGCTGCTCATATTCACACACACTTCTCACAAAGTTTGATTTGTGTTTTTTTAGTGGGATTCCCTCAATATATTGTTATTAGTTGTCACATCTGACAGTTTTATATATTTTATGGTTTGTTTTTTTTCTTTTTAAGCCTTTTTTTTTCTTTAATGTTTGGATTTTTTCCAAGGCTGATCTTTGTGCAATGTTATTTTTATTTTTACTCCAGAATAATTGTGTGTGTTTTGTGTGTCAAGTTACCCCCAACACCATTGATATCTTTTATTATTTAATCTCCATGAGATTTTTTGTTGTTGGTGTCCCTTGTTCATTTCACATTGTATATTTGAAATGTACCTGAATCCTCACAAACAAACCATCATTTTTGAAGAAGTAAAACACATAGGAGAGTATAATTCAAAACAAAAATCCTTTATTAAGGGATCAGAACCAAACAAAGAGGAAGGCAACACTGGATCAACAGGAGAAATTAGTGAAGCCTGGGACCCCCACGGCAGACATCAATTCTTAAACCTCAAAATTGGTGGCCTGAGGAGTCCATATATAAGGGAGGGCAGTCTGGTCCGGGATTCACAGAGACTTGGATAGCAGCAGATGACATCAGTGTCCCCAGGCTGTGGTACCACAAGAGGCTGCATCTTTTGGCCGACCAGACTGGATCCAGGGCAATCACTCTCTGGTCTTCCTTTCACACTTCCTTCCGGGCTGTGGCTGTGGAGTAGGAGATGTGGCAGGAGGAGGAGTAGGACCTGGAGGAGGAGTAGGACCTGCAGGAGGAGGAGGAGGACCATCCCAAAGCTGTGTGTGAGGTGTAAGTTGGCCCCTCACACCTTTCACCAGAGCCTCTGATATGAGGGCCTCACACATGGCTTTTTGGCCCTCCTCCATCCTCTGCATTTTATAGGCAATGAATGCCGCAAGGTTCTCCTGCCTGGTGTGGGGTGCTCCCAGGACCTCTGTAGCCCTACAAAAAAATCTGATAGCCGCCTCCTCTAGGCTACTCCTCCTGCTGCCACTTTCTCTTTCCAGGGGGGGTGGAGGGACCTGCAGATCAGCCACCTCCTGGCTGAGACTTCCCTGTGTATGAAAAAGGGACATGGTTTTAGTTTTTGCATCATCAATCACAATCCTAAATTAGTACTCCCAACTAACATCTAGGTAACATCATTGATTGGACAAGCAGAAATATTTAGAGGAATACTATACCTGGCTCAATCTGGGCTCCTCCACATGTGGCCTGGAAGGCCCAGGTTGGGCATCAGAAGCCTCAGCTGGGGGGGAAGGAAGCGTGGAAGGAAGACTGGAGAGGGATGGCCTGGGTTTAGTCTGGCCTGCCAGAAAGTGCAGCCTGTCGTAGTACAACATCCTGGGGACATAGATGTCACCTGCTGCTCCGGATCTCTGCGAATCAAGGACTTTAGTGCGCTCCCTCAGATATGTGCTCCTCAGGCCACCAATTAAGATCTTTAAATAAGTGATGTCTGCCGTGGGGATCACCTGCTTCACAATTTCACACAATTGCTCCAGTGCTGCCTTCCTCTTTATTTGGTTCTTGTAATGGGGGTGTTTAATCTCCCACAGACAGGGCAGCTCCCTTAGCATCTCTATGAAGACAGAAATGAAGTCCTGATCTTCCAGTACCATATCCATGTTCACTGCAAGACACAACACAAGACAAAGCCTAATGTCACACCAAACTCTCCTAATCTTGTTACAATATAGGCCTCAATCTATAGAAGCAGTATAGGCCCAAGTTTGTCTCTTACCTTCGTTCTTACGATCGCCGCGTTCAATGCTCCTTCCTCCGCTCACAGATCAAACGTAATACGCACGCGTGTTACGCTTTATATACACTGCGCATGCGTGTAACTCCGCCCGCCCCGACGTTCTTTCTAGTGTATTCCCCGCCCCTTTTCATTCGGCGCAGTGGTGGAAGAGCATGATGGCGGACATACAGCAAGTGCGGGCTAATTGTAGCAACGAGGAGGGGAAGGAAAGGGCGGATCCAGGCACGTCCTGATCCAGAAGGAGACGTTTTAAGGCCACAAATATGTCGTTTGGGGAGATGTTGGAGATGGTCGACATCATGAGGAAGTCCGACTATGATGGAAAATATGGGCCTTACCCCAACCCGAACATCCGAAAGGCCAAGATCATGGCGAAAGTGGTCAGGAGTCTCGAGCGGAATTTCGGGGTACGAAGATCAAAAGATCAGCTCAGGAAGCGGTGGTCGGACCTGAAGTTGAGAGAGCCGGAGCAGTACCGAAAGATCCGGAGAGTGCTGCAAAAAAGTAAGTAGTTGTGCTGTGTTTCTATTCTTTCTGGCTTTATTCCGTTCGTTCTGCTCCATATGATTTTAGTAATTGTAACGTTTAAAAAGGTCAACTTTAATGTTCATGGGCCCATTATTCGTTCGTATCAAACATTTTTCGCTCGGCCTCTAGAACACCATTGTTTAGGCCATATGCATTTTCCCACATTTTTTTGGGGCCTACTTGGATGCCAAATATTTGTTTAGGTAGATGGGTCTGTTACTAGAATGAAATGCAAACTAGATTGTGTGTAAGAAGAGGACACTGAGCAGCTGTTTTCACATCTGGACACTGGAGCACTAGTGTGGGACCCCAGAACACCATTTTTATTAAGGGGGGCACACAGGTGCTCCAGTGTATACTATAGGGGGGTCTCCATCTGTGAAGCTTGTACCAAACAGGTAAAGTATTGCAGCTTGACAAAGGCCATCAAAAAAAATACATCTTGGAACTCTGCTAAAATAGACAATTGTACCCCACTTCCAAGCAATGTTTCCTATTTCTAGTTATGCCATCAAATATCTGTGTGCTAATTATACCATTTTTGTTTTACATAGGGGAGAAAAGACTCGGACACTCCTCATCCCAGGAGAACACAGACCCCCCCCCTCTGGAAGAAGGGGAACTACCCCAAACACAAGAAGAAGAGCAGGAGGAAGAAGAAGACGTGGTGGAGATTGGCACCACAACAGGTGAGTGTCTGCGACCACAGACTCAGGTAAAAGAGATGGCTGGTGGCAGATTTTTGAGACCTGTTTTTTTTGTTCTTTATCTCTTTTTAGGTGATCGTGATGTGAGGGAGAGAGAACGCTTTACATCAGAAAGTGCCCAGATACTGATAGGGGAGATCATGGGATGTAATCTCCAATTGCAAAACATCCAGCAACAAATCACTGATGTTATTAAAAAAAATAATAACATCATTGATGTTTTGGGGCGAATTTAAACCCCACAAAATCACCTGTTTTATGTAATTTAAATTTTTACAATGTTTCGAAAAGCCAAATTTGGAGGATGCACACAGTGTGCCAACATGTGCTATCTGCCATCACGGGAGATCAATGGACGCGTTTTGGGGGTGCAACCCCTTCCTCAATTATAAAGTAGCGTTGAGGAAGGGCTTGCTCCCCAAAAACACGTCCCTTGATCCCCCCTGATGGCAGATAGCACATGTTGACATTCATAAATTGGTGTGCATCTTCCAAATTTGGCTTTTCCAGGGGTGAGTTCCCCCCATCTGAACGCTATATCAAACCCAGTTCCTAAATACTGATGTCTGATATAGCCTTCAGGTTTTACCTAATGTGAACTTTGTAAGTTCAAGTTTTTTGGCTTTCTTGTTGGTTTTACACAGGCCTGTTTTATCTGAAATGGATATTTTGATTTTTCATAATGCTACTGCAAACATTGTTATACAACAAACATGTTGGTTTGTTTTAAAAAACCTTTGGTAAATGCACATGTGATTGTGCAGGTATAAAAAAGTGCCTTACTCAAGAATGTGTGGATTATTGTCTCAACACTACAACACTTTTGGGGTGATGTAATTGCTGTTTTATGCAAAAATGGGGGTTATTTCCTAAGGGCAAATCTACTTTGCACTACAAGTGCAGGTTCAGTACAGTTGCAAGTGCACTTGTAGTGAAATGTGTTTTTGCATTTAGGAAGTACCAGCCAACACTATTCTTTATAAGGTTACCCAATCACGACTTTTTCTGCACTCAACACATTTCTGTCAGGGTCAGCTAAAACAAACACAAGCAGTAAATGTCCACCAAGAATTGCTTTTGGTTGTTTTTTATTTGAAACAGGTGTCACATATTGATAGCCCCCCTACCCGCAAAGAACTCCAGGTATCGTAACCGGACATCACGGGCATTCAGGGAGGGCAAGCCAGGACGGCCGCTTTCAAGTGCCGTCATTGTTGAAGTATTTGGGATTCCGGCCTCAGGCCCAACTGAGCCAGCATAGTTGGCTGAATGTTTTCTTAAAAAATTATGGAGAACACAGCACGCCAGTATAATATGGTTCAGTTTATACTCCGCCATATGGATGGGTGTCAGAAATAGTCGGAACCGGCTGGCCAGGATTCCAAATGTGTTCTCCACCACTCTTCGGGCTCTGGCCAGCCGGTAATTAAAAACCCTCTGTTCCGGGGTGAGGGTCCTCATCGGGAATGGCCGCATCAGGTGGTCCCCCAGCGCAAATGCTTCATCAGCAACGAACACAAATGGGAGACCTTCAACATTGTCCTCTGGAGGTGGCAAGTCCAAGCTGCCATTCTGGAGACGCCTGTAGAACTCCGTCTGGGCGATCACTCCACCATCGGACATCCGGCCATTCTTCCCCACGTCCACATACAGGAACTCGTAATTAGCCGACACCACCGCCAACATCACTATACTATTGAACCCCTTGTAATTATAATAGTACGACCCCGAGTTGGGTGGTGGGACGATGTGGACGTGTTTCCCATCAATTGCCCCTCCGCAGTTAGGAAAGTCCCACCGCTGGGCAAAGTGGGAGGCCACAGTCTGCCATTCCTGTGGCGTTGAAGGAAACTGTTGAGGAAAAAACAATAAACATTACTATTTTTTCACAGAAACCTGGCAAGCAGATTAGACACAAACATTATGGGTCAACCTCCAGATAGCATTTATTAAGGGGAATTTAACAACAACAAAGTATAAGGTACACCTATCATATTCCCCCTCCCCCCACCTCTCATGGGCCATTTCTAACATTATAGGGGGGGGGGAACTCTTGGACAGGTAACCCTCTTCACTTCATTGAGAGATGAATGCCTAAATACAGGGTATTACTTGGAACAGCCCCTCCTTAGTTACTCTATTGGCAGCCCACTGGACAGGTAAGAAGTGTCATAATACAAAGATATAAATACACACTGTACACATTTGAGCACATTTGGACATTCTGCTATTACCTATCAAGATCATAATAGGATACAAGAACTTTAAACAGTACCATTGGAAAGTATACAGGCAGGGCCTTGCACTACATGCTTTGGGGAATTCATCCATAAATCTGAGCACTATAGAGATGGGTATATTGTGTATGGGTTTGGCAAAGTCAGCAGATAGATGATTGAGGATAGAGAATTGGGATCAGCTGACTTAGCAGTTGGGGGAGGGAGGGTTACCAAAAATTTGGGGACACCACAAAAAAAAGCCTCTGGCCCTCTGCCTGAATTTAAATCCAAAATAACATTTCAAAACATTTTATGGGGTGTTTGGGGTAAAGCACTACTATGGAGCTGATAAAATACATTGTTAAGTGACTACATGAGGTGAATATAGGGCAGGAGACACCATGCTGGGGAGGTTATTGAAGGGCAAATATGTATGAAGGACATAAAATAATAATTACATAAAAATCCAGCATGCATGAGGACAAAGGGGACATTCACAGCATAATACAATCATGGTAATTAGGGAATGAGGAAAGAAATACAATATATTAGCAAACATTCAATACAATAAAATGTGATATAAAAGGAAAAAAATCTTACCTTCATATACTCCTTCTGTAGGACCTGGATGATGGCAGAACAGGTCTCTGGGATAATGATCCCCAGAGCCTGGGGGGAGATGCCTGTCGAGAACTTGAGGTCCTGCAGGCTTCTCCCTGTGGCCAAATACCGCAGGGTAGCGACCAACCTCTGCTCCGCAGTGATGGCTTGCCTCATGCAGGTATCCTGCCTGCTGATATAGGGGGTCAGCGAAGCCAACAAACGGTGAAATACGGGGTCCGTCATCCTGAGAAAGTTCCTGAAATCATCAGGATTATTCTCACGGATCTCACGGAGCAAAGGCATATGACAGAACTGGTCACGCTGAAGCAACCAATTCTTGGTCCATGAACTCCTCCCCACCCTGTTCATGGACTGGACTTGTGTCAAGGTCAGGACCCCAACACCAAGCCCCCGCACAGCACGAACTCTACGAGGAGTACGCATATGAAACATGGCTAGAAAACGGTCGGCTGCTCAGAACGAAGTAACAGAATGCACTGAAGAACAGCAAGGCCTGTGAAGAGCGACCTGAAAACCAGTAACGAACGAACAAGAATACAGTGACTAAAGTCACGCGGAACTTGCTTGCACGAACTGAAGAGCAGATACAAACCCACAAGCACAAACTGAACGGCAGAAAACGATCTGAAAGCCACGAGTCTGAAAAAGCGCGAATCGTCTCTCACCAAACTTTTACTAACACGAGATTAGCAAAAGGAGCCCAAAGGGTGCTGCGCTTGGTTCTGAACCGGCCTTTTCTAGTCTCGTCGTACGTGCTTGACGTCACCGCGTTCTTGGCGATCGGAAATTCCGACAACTTTGTGCGACCGTGTGTAGGCAAAACAAGTTTGAGCCAACATCCGTAGGAAAAAATCCTAGGATTTTGTTGTCGGAATGTCCGATCAATGTCCGACCGTGTGTACGGGGCATTATAGCACCCTCCCCCATTTTGAATCTAGGCCTAGAAAAGGTTCCCAGTCAGTTACATTTGGTATTTAGGCATATATTTGTGGCCAGACTCACGATTGCCAAGAATTGAAAATCTCAGCTTGCCCCAAACCCCTCAGAGGTAATAGCCACCACTAAACTTCACTACTCTTATGAATGCACTTTGTCGGGGGGAAGCATACTGTAACTTTATTTGACTCACTTTGAGAACCATGGTCCACTTGGATTGATAAATGTTGATGCCCTATTTGTTTACCATACTTTGAATGTTACTGATTACTTGAGTATCATTTGCTTTGCTATTTGTGGTCACTATTATTGTTTCTACTACTGTTAAGTTATTCGTTATCCGCTACTATCTATGCGCATGTATCCGCCAATTGTGGTACCTATTGTATATCATTTAAACTTAATAAATACCTAATGAGAAAAAAACAAACTGCATGGTTTCATGATAAACACTGCATATTTCAATGAAATACTGCTTGGGGTATTTTAGAAGCTTTTTTTAGTGAAATCCAATTTTTTTTTAAAAAACACTATGAGCTATTTTACCTCAGATTTTAACAACTTGCTGACCGCACTATGTATATATACATTGCAGTTTTCACCAGGATTATGGCTGAAGATATTAGCCATAACCCCGGTATTTTTTGCAGCGGGCGGCTGGTTTTCTTATGAAACCATTTTAAGCAGCTCATGAGCATCTGGAATGGTTACTGAAGTGGTAGAATGGGGAAGCTCATGTTGGCCAGCGTTTCTTGGGCTTACCATTTCCACCGGTTCACCCGAGAAATGACCTGATGGTGCAGCCGACTGCTCCAGAAGGCGATCAAAGAATAGATCCTCTTTGATTGCCTCTATGGTCTCAGAGGACAAGAGCAATGTCATGACATCACTTCCAGTCCAGGCTGGAAGTAAATAAAAAGAAATTTAAAGCAAGAGATTAAAAAAAAGGTAAGGAAAAGATTCAGGGTCTTTTTGACCCCAGATCTCTCCATAAAGTGGACCTTGTCATCCTTATTTCTATTACAAAGGATGTTTAAATTCCTTGTAATAGGAATACAAGTGATACAAAAATAAAGGGAGAGTGAAAAAAATTAAATAAAAAATAAGATAAATAAGAAAAAAGTTGCGCACCCATATGTTAACACAGTATTCGCACCACACATGTGAGGTATTGCCGCAAACATTCGAGCAAGATCAATAATTCTAGTGCTAGACCTCCTCTGTAACTCTAAACAGGTAACCTGCAAATGCATTTAAAGCATGGTCTATGGAGATTTTTAAGTACCGTAGTTTGACGCCATTCCGTGAGTGTGTGCAATTTTAAAGCGTGACATGTTTGGTATCTATTTACTTGGCATAGCATCATTTTTCACATTATTTAAAAAAATTGGTATATAACATTTTTTTTTTATTGTTTTTTAATTAAAGTGTATTTCCCCTCCCCCCAAAAAAAGGGGTTTGCAAAAACCACTGCACAAATACCTTGTGACATAAAAAATTGCAATGATCGCCATTTTATTCCCTAAGGTATCTAATAAAAAAAGTACAATGTTTGGGGGTCATAAGTCATTTTCTAGTAAAAGAATAATGATTTAAACAAAAAGTGCCAGAAAAAGCCTGGCCGGCAAGTGGTTAAAGACGAAAATACCATTCATGAATTGAGCCCACTGTCTGCTAATACCATTCATGCTCTATACACAAGGAGCTTATAGCACAATACAAGTCATGTCAGTGGTATTCTGTGCTCATCCTGTGTATGGAGATCTCACCGTCTACACATGGAGGACAATATTGGGGGGGGGGGCTACTTCATTATAACATTTCTTATAAAATTCTATTTCCTGCAATTTTATAAAGTGATCTAATATAAATGATTCCAATAAAGAGAAATTAGCTCCATTCAGTTATATTCATTCCTGGGGGAGAAATTCATTTTCTTCTGATAACATTATTCTCTTCTTGTACAGATTGGATAGAAATCAGCTGACAGACAGTTCCTGCCCCCTTCTGGCATCTGTAATGAGAAATAACCAGACACTGAGAATACTGAACCTGTCCAAGAACAATCTGGAGGGTCCTCATTTCAGAGATCTGATGGAAGCTCTGACAACAAGCCGGATAGAGGAATTACAGTGAGTATAACAGGACTGACTGAGACAATAATATTCTGGGATAGTAACATCCAAAACTTGTAAATATTCTGACTGCAATTGTTATATTAGTGACTTCTCTCTTCTGGAGATCTTTATGTCTGGGTTGAATGGAGCAGAGACAGTCACTGCAAACAATCTTAGTTACATAGTTACACAGTAGGCAAGGTTGAAAAAAGACACAAGTCCATCAAGTCCAACCTATGTGTGTGATTTTATGTCTACAATTACATTGTATATCCCTGCATGTTGTGGTCGTTCAGGTGCTTATCTAAGACCCCTTTCACACCAGAGGCAGTTTTCAGGCACTTTAGCGCTAAAAATAGCACCTGTAAATGTGCCTGAAAAAAGCCTCATCTGCAGTCCCAGTGTGAAAGCACTCGCTGGGGCGCTGCACTGGCAGGACATCAAAAAAAGTCCTGCAAGCAGCTTCTTTGAGGTGCTTTAGGAGCGTTACCGCTCCTAAAGCGCCCCTGCTCATTGAAATCAATGGGCAGCGCTGCCGAAGCACCTGCAAAGTGCCTCGGCAGCGGTGCTTTACGGGCGCTTTTAACCCTCTGTGATAAAGTTATAATTACCTCGCGCCAAAGTTTAGTGCAAACCCTAAAGGCATAAATTATAAATGTAAAAAATAGCTGCTAACCCCAAACTGAATAAATATATCACTAGTGCGGATTGGAAATGAGAGGATAGGGGGCGCTACAACATTAATTACTAAAATAAATTTGTGCGATGATCTTACATGGAGCAGTTGACTGCTCGAATGGTGATACTCAATAATAAATATACCAAATAATAAATATATCAAACATATATACAGTGTTCTGAACCGTGGCTACAGTAATGTTGTGACAACAATTAACTGAAGTGATCATACATATATCCACAACATGTGTTAAATAACAAGTCCAATGTGATGAAAAAAGGAAATTCCTTCCAATATTAAAGATGAAAATGCCACCTTCACTGACTACGTTGTCACCCAAAGTGCTCTGTAGATGGATGTCTGCTTACCAGATGGTTGACCTTATTAGTGAAAAAAAGGTCAATTAAGCTTTAGCAATATTTTGCTTGCTGCAATAATGGAGACCGCATACTGGGTCCGTACCTCTCCCCAAATAAGGATTCTCAGGTGGGATAGGAAATATAGAGGGAACCGGAATAGTGTAATCCCATTTATTTAAAATATAGTTTAAAAACAAAAGGCCAAATGGCTGCTTACATTTAAAAGTGCCTTCTCCCGGCACTGAGGCTGGATGGCATGTATAGAGATGGATGAAGTCCCGCAATCAGCGTGGTGACTGGCGTGCATTCCACCACCGACGGCGAGCAACCAGAAGTGATGCAATCGCGTGACAAAGTACCGCCTCCAGTGTGAGCAACAATGGCCAGTAACAATAGCCAGTGAATCCTCTCCTCCAAAGCACCATAAATCATATTTTATTTGAAGGGGAGATCTGGATGTGAAGTAATACTGTATGTACAGTAGCGCCAGGTACACTGCAGAATACAGTATGCACCACTGAGCCAATCACGGCAAGCAATGAATTTTATTATTCTGTTGATGGATACAAAGCCTGCTCGGATTGGCAGAGGCTGTGACATCATAAGCCCGCGCCACTCTGACTCACTGTAATGTATCCTGCTCTGATTGGCAGAGGTTGTTACTCCAATCCGAGCAGGCTAGCAGGCTCTGTATTCATCAACAGAATACATCGCCCGCAGGGATAGGGTATGTATACAGTATTGCCGAGCATCCGGCGGGCTGACATCCATCTGGCGGCCGCTTCATACCCGGCGTATATAAGACGACCCCCGCTTTTTGGCTGTGTTATTTAGGTGTTTACGGCGGAAAATACAGTAGTATCCTATATAGGCTTTTAAAGCATTGCCTATGTTACCATAGTTTGTCGGCATACATCATTTTAACTGCTTCAGAT
Source organism: Lithobates septentrionalis (assembly GCA_037952835.1). NCBI lineage: Eukaryota > Metazoa > Chordata > Amphibia > Anura > Ranidae > Lithobates > Lithobates septentrionalis. Next base: position 315,868 of record JBBDGP010004460.1, read on the forward strand.
CCGGGCCATTGCCAAATGACGGCAACAGCGCGGATCTGAATTGCCGGGACCACGTCCATTGACGTCGTCCCGTGCACGAGCGGCCTGCGCGCCCCCTGCAGGGCGCGCGCGGCGCGCTCGGTGATCAGCGAGTCTATGAGACTCGCCTGATCACAGATCAGAGTAAGGGGTTGGTCCCAACCCCTTACCACATGATCAGCTGTCAGCCAATGACAGCTGATCATGTGATGTAAACAGAGCCGGTAATCGGCTATTTTTCCTCCTCGCGCTGACAGCGTGAGGAGGAAAAAAAAACCCGATCACCGGCGGCCGTGATCGGGACATCAGTCCCGATCACGGCGATCTTACAACAAAAAGCAATAGGCAGCAGTGCTGCCTACCAGTGCCCACCATATTAACCCATCAGTGCCCACAGTGCCATCAATCAGCGCCACCCATCAGTGCCCACAGTGCCACCCATCAGTGCCCACAGTGCCACCCATCAGTGCCCACAGTGCCACCCATCAGCACCCACATCAGTGCCACCCATCAGCACCCACATTAGTGCCACCCATCAGCACCCACATCAGTGCAACCTATCAGTGCCCATCAGTGTCACCTACCAGTGCCCATAAGTGCCCATCAGTGCCACCCATCACTGCCCATCAGTGCCACCCATCACTGCCCATCAGTGCCACCCATCAGTGCCCCCCATCAGTGCCCCCCCATCAGTGCCACCTATCAGTGCCACCTATCTGTGCCACCTATCTGTGCCACCTATCTGTGCCACCTATCTGTGCCACCTATCCGTGCCGCCCATCTGTGGCCATCAGTGCCGCCTTATCTGTGCCCATCAGTACCGCCTTAACTGTCCCCATCAGTGCCGCCTTAACTGTGCCTATCAGTGCCGCCTTAACTGTGCCTATCAGTGCCGCCTTAACTGTGCCTATCAGTGCCGCCTTATCTGTGCCTATCCGTGCCCATCAGTGCAGCCTATCAGTGCCCACCAGTGCCGCCTCATCAGTGCATATCAATGAAGGAGAAAAATTACCTGTTTGCAAAATTTTATAACAAACTATTAAACATGATTTTTTTTTTTTTCAAAATTTTCCATCTTTTTTTGTTTGTTTAGCAAAAAATAAAAACCCCAGCTGTGATTAAATACCACCAAAAGAAAGCTCTATTTGTGGGAAAAAAATGATAAAAATTTCATTTGGGTACAGTGTTGTATGACCGCGCAATTGTCATTCAAAGTGCGACAGCGCTGGAAGCTCAAAATTGGTCTGGGCAGGAGGGGGGTTTAAGTGCCCAGTAAGCAAGTGGTTAAAGCATGTCATGTTAGATATCTATTTACTCGGTGTAATATCCTTTTTTAAGGAATTACATTGTGCTTGTGTCCATTAACTTTCATTAAAGTGTATTTTGTCCCGAAAATGTATGTTTGAGAAGCCACTGCCCAAATATTGTGCGACATAAAAAAATTGCAAAAACAACCATTTTATTCTCCATGGCCTCTGCATAAAAAACATATAATGTTTGGGGATTCTAAGTAATTTTTCAGCAACAAAATTATGATCTTTACATATAGGAAAGAAATGTCCTAACTGGTCTGGGCTGGAGGTGGTTAACCGCTTCCCGACCGTTTCACGCAGATATACTGTGGCAGAAGGGCACGTACAGGCAGATTAACGTACCTGTAAGTTGCCCTTTAAGAGACGGCTTGCGGGCGCACGCGCCTGCCCGCCCGCCGGGAGCTCTGTGACCGCAGGTCCCGCGAACCCGATGTCTGCGGGGATACCCGCGATCGTCTTACAGTGAGGAAGAACGGGGAGATGCTGATGTAAACAAGCATCTCCCCGCTCTGCCTAGTGACACTGTCACTGATCACGCTCCCTGTGATCGGAAGCAGCGATCAGTGATGTGTCACACACAGCCCCTCCCCCCCCCAACAGTTAGAAACACTCCCTAGGACACACTTAACCCCTACAGCACCACCTAGAGGTTAACCCCTTCACTGCCAGTGACATTTTAACAGTAATCAATGCAATGGGGTCATTTGGACCTGTAATGCTTCCTCTGCACTCCCCCAGCTAGATTAAGTACAGATTGTACCTAATCAGATGTATTTCTAGCCAAAACCTGACACCTCTGAAAATGGAATGGCTCAGAGATTCTGGATTAATTGCTTTTAGGGTAGATTGTAAACAAATGTTCTTGTCTTCCCTCCACTCACCATCCTGATGTCTTTGTCTCCCGAAGGGCACAGGTAATCCCAGGACACACGTGGGGATCAGGAAAGGGGTGCACCTTCTGTAAAATATCGAAGTGATCAGATGACTGTAAAGTCACTTCTATTTAGGAGCTTGAGGCCGGATGAGCAAAGAGTAAGCACACTCACAGCTGTATTAGTTTATTTACATCCCAATACAGCTATGTTGTAATACTTACATTAGCAGCATTAAAATTGTTCAATTACAACTGTACTTCTAGTGAAGTTGCCTTTTAATAAATCCCCCACCACCCTGACTGCAGCCTGCCTGGTAAAGCACTTCTCTTCCTCTCTTTTAAAGTCGAGTTATTACTGTATTAATAATCAATAATTCATATTGATGAGGAAAGTTCCAAGAAAATCTGTTTTAGTTCTCGTGTAAAAACTGTAAAATTGATTTAATAATAAAATAGCAAAATATTACAAGAACAATATCAAAATGTAGAATATAAAAATAGCATCAATAAGTTTCTTATTCTTGAAATGAAGATTGTATAAATGTATCTTTGTTGTGTGTGTGTGTGTGTGTGTGTGTGTCTTGTGTGAGAAGGTTTGTCAGCCTCCTTCAAAGTTTCCAAGAGTGTCTGCTTGTGTCAGCTTCAAAAGATTCTCTCCCTAGCCTTTCACTACTAAAATCTGACCCCCACCTTATCTTTAAAAGGGCTGGTTTAAGTCCATTATTTGCCTTGCAGTTCTACAGAAAGCCCGCAAATTTCAAACATCTCCTTCACACAAGAGTGGAGGTTGCTTAGTCTCTTATGCATTAACATTTCTGAGGAATGGTATATAACAAAGCTGTGACAAGAATCATTTAACTTGTACAATATACGTTTCCTTTAACATCTAAATCAAATACAGTGAAACCTCGGATTGCGAGCAACGCGGTTAACGAGCATTTGGCAATACGAGCACTGTTTTTTTTTAAAAAAAACTCCTGAGTGTTGTCTTGCAAAATGAGAAGGATTCAAGCCACAGCGGTGTGCAGTACCGCATTTGGCCTGAGGTGGGGGGCGCCGGAGCCGAGCCGAGTGGAGCCGTTAAGACATACTCGGAAATACTCTGAGTTCAGCCGAGCTGTCCCAGAGCTTTTCTGAGTACTTCCGAGGCTCTCTGGCGCCCCCCCACCTCTGGCCACATGCGGTATTGCATGCCATAGAAGTCAATGCGGAAAACAAATTATTTTAGTTTCCATTGACTCCTATGGGGAAACTCGCTTTGATATGCGAGTGCTTTGGATTACGAGCATTCTCCTGGAACAGATTATGCTCATAATCAAAGGTTCCACTGTACCACATGAATCAGTATGTGTATTATATTAATTGAAAACCGAATATTCTTATTAACCACTTGCCCACCAGGCCAATTCTGACATTTCTCTCCTACATGTAAATATTATAATTTTTTTGCTAGAAAATTACACAGAACCCCCACACATTATATATGTTTTTTTTAGCAGAGACCCTAGAGAGTACAATGGCAGTCATTGCAACTTTTTATCTTGCATGGTATTTGCGCAGCAATTTTTCAAACAGGTTTTTTTGAGGAAAAAAAAGAGTTTCATGCTTTAAAAAAAAAAACAGTAAATTTATTCCATTTTTTTGCATAATGTGAAAGATGAAGTTGCGCCGAGTAAATAGATACCTAACATGTCATGCTTCAAAATTGCACACGCTCATGGAATAGCGCCAAATTTTGGTACTTAAAAATCCCCTTCGCTTTAAAATTTTTTACTGGTTACATGTTTTGAGTTACAGTGGAGGTCTAGGGCTAGAATTACTGCTCTCGCTCTAATGTTCGCTGCGACACCTCACATGTGTGGTTTCAACACCGTTTTCATATGTGGGTGGGACTTGCATATGCGTTCGCTTCTGCGTGCAAGCACACAGGGACAGGGGCACTTTAATTTTTTTTAATTGTTAATTTTATGTCAAATTTTTTAATTTGACACTTTAAAAAAAAAAAAAATTGATCACTTTTATTCCTATTACAAGGAATGTAAACAGCCCTTGTAATAGGAATATGGCATGACAGGACCTCTTTACAGTGAGATATGGGGTCAATAAGACTCTAGGCTGGGAAGCCTAAAATAAAAAAAAAACGATCCTGGCTTCCCAGCCAAGGCAGCGCCTTTTTTTGAATGCAGAGGCCGGGCGTGACGTCATAACATCGCACCCGGCCTCTGACGATCATAGAGACTCCGGCGACCATCTGGTCCACCAGAAATCTCTATCATCAACATCCGGGGCCGGCGGATCTGTTCCCTGACTCACCGATCACGGCGGTGAGTCGGTAGAAGCACCGGAGGTCGGCAGGAGGGGGGGACATTCCATCTCGCCACCCGTAAGAAAGCTCAAGCGGCTGACCAGCTGCTATGATCATTCTTATAATGTAGGGAATCGCTGGCTGAAAATGGAAATATCTGAATGATGCCTGTCTGGGGGATGGGCTAGCAAATTTCTTCATCAATTTAGGCCAATATGTATTCTGCTACATATTTTTGGTAAAAAAAATTGCAAGAATCATTAATTGATTGGTTTTGCAAAAGTAATAATGTCTACAAACTATGGGATGTTCTTATTTATTTTTTATTAATTTATATTTACTATTAATGGCGGCGATCAGTGACTTATAGCGGGACTGCAATATTTCGGCAGACAAATCGGACACTAACTGACCCTTTTTTGGGGACCAGTGACATTATTACAGTGATCAGTGCTAAAAATATGCACTGTCACCGTACTAATGACACTGGCTGGGAAGGGGTTAACATCAGAGGTGATAAAAGGATTAACTGTGTGCCTAGCTAATGTTACAATGTAGTGGGGGAGGTGCTTTTACATGGATCCTTGTCCCTGCTTTACAGAAACACAGGATCCTTGTCTTCTCTACTCACAGAATGACAGTCTGCCATGTTTACTTTGTTTGCATTCTGTCAGTGTACTGAATGATTGGTGGGTCCCGGCGGACATCAGGTCTATGGGACCTGCTGATAAGCTCTCCCTGTGTAAAATCACAGCGGAAGCAAGTTGCTGGCAGCGTGCACTTGCGCCCAAAACCCGTAAGTGCAGAATCACGTACTGTATATACAGTATCTCACAAAAGTGAGTAAACCCCTCACATTTTTGTAAATATTTTATTCTATCTTTTCATGTGACAACACTGAAGAAATGACACTTTGCTACAATGTAAAGTAGTGAGTGTACAGCTTGTATAACAGTGTAAATTTGCTGTCCCCTCAAAATAACTCAACACACAGCCAATAATGTCAAAACTGCTGGCAACAAAAGTGAGTACACCACAACAAAATGAGCCCAATTAGCCATTTTCCCTCCCTGGTGTCATGTGACTCGTTATTGTTACAAGGTCTCAGGTGTAAATGGGGAGCAGGTGTGTAAATTTGGTGTTATCACTCTCACTCTCTGATACTGGTCACTGGAAGTTCAACATGGCACCTCATGGCAAAGAACTTTCTGAGGATCTGAAAAAAAGAATCGTTGCTCTACATAAAGATGGTCTAGGCTATAAGAAGATTGCCAAGACCCTGAAACTGAGCTGCAGCACAGTGGCCAAGACCATACAGCGGTTTAACAGGACAGGTTCCACTCAGAACAGGCCTCGTCATGGTTGACCAAAGAAGATGAGTGCACGTGCTCAGCATCATATCCAGAGGTTGTCTTTGGGAAATAGACGTATGAGTGCTGCCAGCATTTCTGCAGAAGTTGAAGGGGTGGGGGGTCAGCCTGTCAGTGCTCAGACCATACGCTGCACACTGCATCAAATTGCTCTGCATGGCTGTCGTCCCAGAAGGATGCCTCTTCTAAAGATGATGCACAAGAAAGCCCGCAAACAGTTTGCTGAAGATAAGCAGACTAAGGACACAGATTACTGGAACCATGTCCTATGGTCTGATGAGACCAAGAAAAACTTATTTGGTTCAGACGGTGACAAGCGTGTGTGGTGGCAACCAGGTGAGGAGTACAAAGACAAGTGGGTCTTGCCTACAGTCAAGCATGGTGGTGGGAGTGTCATGGTCTGGGGCTGCATGAGTTCTGCCGGCACTGAGGAGCTACAGTTCATTGAGGGAACCATGAATGCCAACATGTACTGTGACATACTGAAGCAGAGCATGATCCCCTCCCTTCAGAGACTGGGCCGCAGGGCAGTATTCCAACACGATAACGACCCCAAACACACCTCCAAGATGACCTCTGCCTTGCTAAAGAAGCTGAGGGTAAAGGTGATGGACTGGCCAAGCATGTCTCCAGACCTAAACCCTATTGAGCATCTGTGGGGTATCCTCAAAAGGAGGGTGGAGGAGCGCAAGGTCTCTAACATCCACCAGCTCCGTGATGTCGTCATGGAGGAGTGGAAGAGGACTCCAGTGGAAACCTGTGAAGCTCTGGTGAACTCCATGCCCAAGAGGGTTAAGGCAGTGCTGGGAAATAATGGTGGCCACACAAAATATTGACACTTTGGGACCAATTTGGACATTTTCACTTAGGGGTGTACTCACTTTTGTTGCCAGTGGTTTAGACATTAATGACTGTGTGTTGAGTTATTTTGAAGGGACAGCAAATTTACACTGTTATACAAGCTGTACACTCACTACTTTACATTGTAGCAAAGTGTCATTTCTTTAGTGTTGACACATGAAAAGATAGAATAAAATATTTAAAAAATGTGAGAGGTGTACTCACTTTTGTGAGATACTGTATATATATATATATATATTTGTAGTCAGAGTCTTCACTTGGAAAACATGGTAACCCTAACTACCAAGACCTGAGATGTGCCCTGGTCTAGCTGGTCGGTATGCCTAAAAAAGGGCAAAAGACACAAAAGATAGGTAAAGTATGAAAAGCTTTAATGAAACAGGTAACCACAATTAATCCAATAAAGTAGTGAATGCTCTGCTAACTTCCGTATGGGGTTTGGCTATGTACCTGCTGTAACAGGACGACCTCCAACACCCCATGTACTTAATAATGTAAGACAAGACACCCTGCTTAGAAGCTGCGGACACTGCCCTGATCCTGATCGAATGTCCAGAAAATTGCTTTGGATTTAACACAAACCCCTAACCTGTCTGTCTGTTCTTGTTGTTGGGAAGCTGTAACTCGTGATGCTCAGAGAATCTGGTGAGACTAACTCTATGCAGAACAGGAGCATGACAGCTAGCTTGGGACACTTCCCCAGGTCGGAGGAATCCAAAGAAACTGAGATAAATAGCTGCCTTAAGCACTAGGCTGAGACCTGCGCCAAAAGGGGAAGGAAACAACACGTCTGACATATCACGGAAAATCTGGCTGGTGATAGGTTGACGAGACAACTGAGATCTCCCCTGGGTTCTCTGTATACCCCTTAGCATGGCTTTTAGAGGGTGAGCTGCAAAAATGGATGGACTATCAGGTGTATGCAGGGACCTGAAATGCTGAATACCCAACAAATTCAGCTTGATGGTATTAGCAGATAATGCCAACTCACTGTGGCAATACGCAGTGAAAGTCATGACATCTTTAGGGCAACTGCAAGGGTATAAAGACATAAACCTGAGGAAAGTCGTTCAACCCGTTGTGTATGCTTTCAGAGTATTCCTGGATAAAGACGTATTAGCAAGATCGATTGCATGAGTCCAGAATGTGTTTAATCCATGACTAATAGCGAGTAAGGGGGAACTGGCTGGCCCATCCGTTCTGCTACCGGATGCTGTAAGAAAAATTGAGGCTTATTGAGATTAGAGAAAGCATCAGCTGCACCGCTGAGATCCCCACTGATAAACTCACCCTGAAAATAAAACTTGTACGTCAAGCCCAGCCATGTCAACCTACGCATAAAAGACATGATTAGAAGGGACCCCGATCTACCTTTGTTGACAATTTTGGCTGTGGCCAAATTATCCGTAAAGAAGATGACCGCATTGCCTGACCAAACTGGACCCCATGTGACTGCTGCCACCAGAATTGGATAGATTTCGAACAATGCTGAAGTAACAGCAAACTTTGGCAGATGGAAAACCTCTGGGGGCCAATGGCTGGCCAATCATTCATGGCCAAAAATGGCCGGAAAACCAACCAAAGTGGCGGCATCTGAAAACACTCTGGGAGAACTATCTGTTGGATGCTGCATAAACATAGAGATGCCATTCCAGTCACACAGGAACTGATCCCACATGATTAAATCGGCTTGGGCATCTGCTAGTAACTTGACAGCCGAGTCAGAATCCTTATATTGGGGAAGAAGGGCCAGCAATCTGGAAACAAATGCCCTACCCTGTGGGATGATTCTCATGGCGTGATTTAGCATCCCCAAAAGAGACTGCAAGTCCCTCTTGGAACAGACTGGGGATCGGACAAACAGATGACTGGTCTGGTGTATCCTGACTATCTTCTCCAAGGGCAGACTAGCAACCATGAGATTGGAATCAAGCGTGATCCCCAAAAAAGGTGATGACTTTGGTCGGACCTTCCATCTTATGAGCAGCTAAAAGGACATGTAACTCTGAAAACAGTTCTGTAAAGCGCCTACAGATCCCTGGGCAGTTCACCAGGGTCTTCCAACAGCAGGAAATCATCAAGATAATTAATTATCCTCTGACAACCTCTGCAATTACCAAAAATCCAATGAAGAGCCAGGGCAAAGGTGTCAAACAAGCAAGGACTACTTTTTGACCCAAAAGTTAACTTGGTGGTGAAGTAATACTGACCGTGCCACTTGATGCCATGAAATTGCCAGAGAGTAGGACTAATAGGAAGCAGCATGAAAGCATCAGTAATATCAGCTTTAGAAAGCCAAGCACCCCTACCTAACTGTAAAATGTGCTGGATAGCCAAATCCACTGATGAATATTTCAGCGAAAACTCCTCAGAGGGGATAATAGAATTAAGGCTAGGAATGTGAGATGAATGAGGCGTGGACAAATCATAAATCAAGCGATATTTATGGGAAAATATTCCACAGACCACCCCAATGGGGCTAACCCTCCACATACAAAAAGGTGATGAAAGGAAAGGACCGATCAGGAACCCCTTTGACAGTTCTGCCTGCAGTAACTCAATCGACAATAGAAGGGTGACTCGCTGCCTAAATCAAATTATTGCATTCAAAAGACTCTGTTGGAAGGGTGATGAGGCCAGTGTGAAAGCCTATAGAAAAACCCTCCAACAAAAACTGTCTGAATGCTGGGGATGGGTGGTTTTCCAGGTAATCCCCTAGCAAGGAGATACTGACTTGGCATAGTCATGACGCACTGAAAGACTTGACAAAACAGGCGGACTAATGCCGCGTACACACGAGCGGACTTTATGGCAGACTTTGCCCGGCGGACTTTACGACAGACTTTCTGAATGAATGGACTTGCCTACACACAATCAACCAAAGTCTGTCGAATTTGTACGTGATGACGTACCACCGGACTAAAATAAGGAAGTTCATAGCCAGTAGCCAATAGCTGCCCTAGCGTGGCTTTTTGTCCGTCGAACTAGCATACAGATGAGCGGACTTTTCAACCGGACTCGAGTCCATCGGATAGATTTGAAACATGTTTCAAATCTAAGTCCGTCTAACTTTTGAGAAAACAAAGCTTGCTGGAGCCCACACACGATCGAACTGTCCGACGAAATCCCGTCCGCCGGGCAAAGTCTGCCGTAAAGTCCGCTCGTGTGTACGCGGCATCAGGGTGAGCTCTGAAGCAATAGGAGCAAACGTGCAATAGCCTGCATTGGTTGTGGTTGCAACCTGTGTAATTGTAATTATTGCATAACTGAGATTTACCCAGATAACGGATGGGTCTACCCATTTTTTTCTACCTGACCTGCAAGTTCCGAAGATATTGGCAGGGATGAAATGGGCCTGTGACACAGAAGACAAAGCCACCAATGGTGAAGGCACTGCCGAAGGTAAAACTATGACATTAACTGCAGCCGGGCTTGGAAGAGCAGGAGCTGGGGGTGCAGCTTATACCTTAGCACTGGCTGATACCACAGCACTAGCTGTGAGGGCCTCAATCACCTCCATCCTATCCTGCAACTGCACCATAGAGGTAGAGAGTGTATTTAACACCGCATGTATCTGTGTCAGAGAGTGTATCTGGTGTATCCTGACCATCTTCTCCAAGGGCAGGCTAGCAACCATGAGATTGGAATAAAGCGTGATCCCCAAAAAGGTGATGACTCTGGTCGGACCTTCCATCTTATGAGCAGCTAAAGGGACATTTAACTCTGAAAACAGTTCTGTAAGTGCCTGCAGATCCCTGAGTGGTTCACCAGGGTCTTCTAACAGCAGGAAATCATGAAGAGAATGAATTATCCTCTGATGATGGATCTATGCAGCCCGAGCCCCTATATTCCCTACCACGGGAATGACATAACCAACCCCCTGCTGCAGATGATTGGCATGCTGGGACCCGCAGCCCCCCTCACATCCTGTGACATGCCTAATACCTCCCGATCCTAAGACCTCCCTCCTCCACCAATCTGGCAAAACCCCCCCACCCCCGAAAGACTACCCCCTATGCCCAGCTATACTCCTCCCCCCGGCTGTTGCATGGCGATACAGATGCTGACATCCACAGCCCAATTGAGCCAATGAGAGCTCCCCTCACCCATTGACCCTCCCTGATTGCTACCTGGAGCACTGCGATAAGTGCCAACTCCCCCCCCCCAACGATACCTGAATACCACGATGCGAGCGGTTGAAGCGGGGCCTCCTGACAGGCGATTCCCCCTGCTAGCACGAAACTGGAAATGACGCTTGTCAGGTGTTACCACAGGTACCAGGAAGACGAGCTGACAAGGGACCTGAAAGAGGAGGGATATATACCCCCCAGACTCCTCCTACAAATCCTCCGGCCAGCCTTCTAACATATGTGATTCTGCACAGTGGGGCCAAAATTATCTATTAACACTTCTATGTCAGAAAGCATTCTTCATTTACATTTTTTTACACCTGCCTAAAACTTTTGCACAGTAGTGTACCTCCATTTTTCTTAGCGGTCCTTCTCTCCTCCAGATCATATCTCCTGTTTTACCTTCACACACTGACTTCCTTCACACTGATTCTTGGTTCTTTCCATAGTTTTGTCACATCACTCTTTTTCCAATCATGGAGCAATTCACTTTGGTCTCATGTTCATAGCTGGGATGATAACAGGGGTTTTACACATGCAGCATTGTTTTAACCAGAATTTCCCCAGTGTGTGTCTGTCCATGTATGTCTGTTCATCCTTCCAATCTACATCCATCAGTCAGTGTTCATCCATCATCATGTCATTGTGTGTCTGTCCATCAGTCAGTGTCCATTCATCATAATGTCATTGTGTGTCTCTGTTAGGGTTGCCACCTTTTCTTCAAGCCAAACACTTTAGCGGTGCACAGCATGGCTCCCCAACCACGGCACGATTTTGCTGTGATTGTCACCCGACAAATCGCGGCAAAAATCACATAAACATAATCGTGGGATGCCTGTCACCCAAAAAAAGTTTTGCTTTGCGATTGGGGTGCCATTATGCCCATCCCCTCCTATTACAAATCTTCTTCCCTACCAGCAAAAAATCCTCCTCCCTCCAATACCCCCATGGCAGCCGACAGAGGGTACCATGGGGCCCCAGCTGACAGGGGGGCCCGGACAGCAAGGGGATAGAAGCGGCGGGCGGGGGGGCCCATTACAGAGGAGGGGAGGCAATTACAGAGGAGTCAAAACATAAGGGAGAGAGAGAGGTGACAGGTAGCTGCTGGGGAGGTAGTTTTTAATAAATTAAATGTTTAAAAACCATCCACTCACTCGCCATGTCAAAGGTGTAGGCATATCAGTCCCATTCTCCTGATCCACGCTGCTGTTATCACTGAATTGCTGGAGAAAACAGAGAGCTCATGTGAACTGACAGCCTCTGGTGATGGAGGTGTGGTTAAGCCTCCGGAACTCTCTGATTGGTCACAGTGTCCCAGGCTGACAGCTCACTGCAGTTTCCCCGCGGCTCTGTATCCTCGGCTCCCTCCAGAGATTCAGTGAAACAGCAGCGTGGATCAGGAGAATGGGGCAGCGAACTTCACAGACTGACATATACAGCTTTGACATGGAGAGTGAGTGGATTGTTTTTAAACAATTTATTAAAAATGTCCTCACCAACAGCTGCCTGTCGCCTCTCTCTCTCCCTTATGTTTTGTCTCCTCTGTAATTGCCCCCCCCCTGCTGTCTGGGTCCGCCTGTGTGCTGGGGCCCCTACAGGAGGCCCCATGGTACCCCTGTCAGCGGCGCTGCTGGTGTCAGGCAGAGGGAAACCTGGGCACAGCAATCTAAACCCGCACTGTCCGGGTCAAAACCGGACAGGTGGCAACCCTAGTCTCTATCCACCAGTCAGTGTCCATCTATCATCATGTCATTGTGTGTCTCCATCCATCAGTCAGTGTCCATTCATCATCATGTCATTGTGTGCCTCTGTATATCAGTCAGTGTGGGTTATAACATACTCCCTGATATAAATGATTGTGGATTAAGGGATAGAGTTTCAGTTTCATGGAATATTATAATCACTAAACTTCTCTGTGTTCAGTGTCTGCTTTACATTGTCTGGTTCATCATTGCAAAAGGCAGAACTTGATTGGCTGCTGAATGAAAACAGAAAGTTCTAAAGTCAGATATTTGGCAGGAGGTCCGTTATCAGTTATTATGTGAATAATAATAACAACAATAACTGTACACTTCACTCATTGTTTTACCTCAGAGAATAAAGGAAATGAGATTGATCTGCTGAGATCTGATGACTATTTCTATCTTCTCTTCTAGGATCGAGAACAGTGACTTGTCAGATGAAACAAAAAGGGAACTGAAAAAGTTGGAATCCCTTCGGCCAGGACTGAAGATTCATATATGATGACCCCCATAGTTGCCAACATTGTAAAAAAAAATTGCGGGACACTTTTTTGGCTGTAGGCGGAGTTGTATTATAATTAGGGGGCGGAGCATGCGTTTGTAGGCGTGGCATAAGGAAAAATAAAAATGCGTCGCGCAATGCACGCCGTGGCTTAAAAAATTGGTGTTGTTTATGCGAAATAGTGGGCGTGGCTTAAATGGGCGTTGCTCAAAGGGCGTTTGGTTAGAGTCTGGTGGTAAAAGTGCATGAAGCTCTATGCCTGAAAAGGTTCAGAAGCTTATTTGTTGCAATAATGCAAAAATACTAATTTCCACTACACTAGGTGTGAATGGGGCCTAAAGCACAAATAAAACCTTGACATTCATGAATGTAGCATTTTTGCCAACATTGTAAAAAAAAATTTAGGGACACTTTTTTTTGAGATGAATGAGGGATGGAGAGGGAAAGGGGGAGAGAGGGATGGAGGGACAGCAGCCCCAGATCTTACACAACAATAGAAATATGTGTATTCTAGAAAGTTTAACACTTAGCAGATAAAGATACTCCAAACACCTGGTGTTAGCACTTCAATCATCCCGGCACCATGGTTGTTATGGTGTCAGGATGATTGAAGTGCATTATTTCTATTATTACATTGTAATATAAAATTAAATCATTCAACTCACCAAATTGCCGAATCAGTTGGATCCCTGAGCGTGTCACCTGCCACCAGCAGAGTCCGTCCTTGCATCAGGTGTCCCCAGCAGAGTCTGTCCTTGCATCAGGTGACCCCAGCAGAGTCCGTCCTTGCATCAGGTGCCCCCAGCAGAGTCCGTCCTTGCATCAGGTGCCCCCAGCAGAGTCCGTCCTTGCATCAGGTGCCCCCAGCAGAGTCCGTCCTTGCTTAAGGTGCCCCCAGCAGAGTCCGTCCTTGCATCAGGTGCCCCCAGCAGAGTCCGTCCTTGCATCAGGTGCCCCCAGCAGAGTCCGTCCTTGCATCAGGTGCCCCCAGCAGAGTCCGTCCTTGCATCAGGTGCCCCCAGCAGAGTCCGTCCTTGCATCAGGTGCCCCCAGCAGAGTCCGTCCTTGCATCAGGTGCCCCCAGCAGAGTCCGTCCTTGCATTAGGTGCCTCCAGCAGAGTCCGTCCTTGCATCAGGTGCCCCCAACAGAGTCCGTGCTTGCATTGGGTGCCCCCAACAGAGTCCGTGCTTGCATCGGGTGCCCCCAACAGAGTCCGTGCTTGCATCAGGTGCTTCCAACAGAGTCCGTCCTTACATTAGGTGCCCCCAGCAGAGTCCGTCCTTGCATCAGGTGCCCCCAGCAGTGTCCCTCCTTGCATCAGGTGCCCCCAGCAGAGTCCCTCCTTGCATCAGGTGCCCCCAGCAGAGTCAGTCCTTACACAAGTGTTCCTAGCCTCACTCCTTACATCAGTGTCCCAGGCAGAGCCATAGTTACCCCCCTGTACATAGTTACCCCCTCCCCCTGTTACCCCCCTGTGCATCGTTACCCCCCTGTGCATCGTTACCCCCCTGTACATAGTAACCCCCCCGTACATAGTATCCCCCCCTGTACATAGTTCCCCCCCCCTGTGCATAGTAACCCTCCTGTACATAGTTAACCCCCCCTCCTCCTGTACATAGTTAACCCTCCCTCCTGTATATAGTTAACCCCCCCTCCTGTACACAGTTAACCCCCCTCCTGTACACCGTTAACCCCCCTCCTCCTGTACATAGTTAACCCCCCTCCTGTACATAGTTAACCCCCCTCCTGTATATAGTTAACCCCCCTCCTGTATATAGTTAACCCCCTCCTGTACATAGTTAACCCCCCTCCTGTAAATAGTTTACCCCTCTCCTGTATATAGTTAACCCCCCTCCTGTATATAGTTAACCCCCCTCCTGTACATAGTTAATTACATTACAGTTACATCGCTGCCTGGGCTTTACATTGAGAGAAAGGGACAAGAGCAGAAGGAACTCCACGAGCGGCCGGCGCCGTGTTCAGTGGAGAGGGGAGGGGCTGATCCGTGCAGCTAACCCTGGCTTCAGTATTGTGAAGAGAGAAAGCCGATTCATTGGCTGCACGGATCGAGCCGCCTTCCTCTCTCCACTGAACACATATATTACATAGTAACATAGTTACATAGTAGGTGAGGTTGAAAAAAGACACAAGTCCATCAAGCCCAACCTATGTGTGTGATTATGTGTCAGTATTTCATTACATATCCCTGTATGTTGCGGTCATTCAGGTGATTATCTAATAGTTTCTTGAAGCTATCAATGCTCCCCGCTGAGACCACCGCCTGTGGAAGGGAATTCCACATCCTTGCCGCTCTTACAGTAAAGAACCCTCTACATAGTTTAAGGTTAAACCTCTTTTCTTCTAATTGTAATGAGTGGCCACGAGTCTTATTAAACTCTCTTCTGCAAAAAAGTTTTATCCCTATTGTGGGGTCACCAGTACAGTAAAACACCAGGGGAACAATCTAGCAGGGGCGCCGGCGGCCATTTTGTTGAGGCCAGCTACTGCAAAAGTGCAAAAGCAAACATTCCCGATTTCCCTGGGCAAAAAAGGCAAAATCCCGAATCGAGACAGCTCCGATCGGGATTGTCCCTGGAAAATCGGGACTGTTGGCAACTATGGACCCCCAGAGGAAGAATCTCTGCTACAGCTGTGAATAGAGCCGGGACATTGTTCTGGATGATAATGAGATTTATGCCGCGTACACACGTTCGGACTTTCTGGCATTCTTGGTCCGGCACACTTTCTGACGGACTTTGTCCGCCAGGTGCGCTGGACTTTAAAACTGACGGACTTGCCCACACACGACCGGACTTTCTGGCGGGTTAAGTCCGCCCGTCTTTCCGACGGACTTTCAGAATGAACGGACTTGCCCACACATGGACAAGTCCGTTCATTTCGAACGTGACTCGGGTATGACGGGGCTAGAAGAGGAAGTCAATCTTGCCGCTTTTATCGGCGAGATTGACACCTTGCGAGCCCCGTTGCGGGTCATACTAGGCCCTTAGGTCTGTTATGGATTTTAAAGGGAAGCCCCTACGCCGAAAAAACGGCATGGGGTCCCCCCTAAAATCCATACCTGACCCCGATCCGAGCACGCAGCCCGGCTGGTCAGGAAAGGGGGTGGGAATGACCGAGCGCCCCCCCCTCCTGAACCGTACCAGGCCGCATGCCCTCAACATGGGGGGTAGGTGCTTTGGGGGAGGGGGCACCCTGCGGGGCCCCCCCCCCAAGCACCTTGTCCCCATGTTGATGAGGACAAGGGTCTCTTCCCGACAACCCTGGCCGTTGGTTGTCGGGGTCTGCGGGCGGGGGGCTTATCGGAATCCGGGAGCCCCCTATAATAAGAGGGCCCCCAGATCCCGGCCCCCCACCCTATGTGAATGAGTATGGGGTACAGGGTACCCCTACCCATTCACCTAGGGAAAAAGTGTCAATAATAAAACACACTACACAGCTTTTTAAAATAATTTATTAAACAGCTCCGGGGGGGGTCTTCCTCCGGCTTCGGGGGTCCCTCCGGTTCCTCTTCTCCCAGCGTCCGGTTGGTTCTTCTCCGCTCTCTTCTCCCGGTGTTCCAGTTCTTCGGCCGGCTCCTCCGCTGTCTTCAGGCTGCTCTCTTGCCAGCGGAGATCCAGACTTCTGGGCTTCTTGTCTTCTTCCCTCTTCTCTTCTCCAGATGTTAACACAATGCTCTCTCCAAGTGGACTGCTCTCTGAGGGCTCCGTTGTGACTTATATAGGTGGAGACCCCGCCCCCTTATGATGTCACAGTCTCTGGGCATGCTGGGACTGTGACGTTTTAAGGGGCGTGGTCACCGGGTGATGTTGACTACGGCCCCTAAAACGTCACAACGCCTATATAAGTCACAACGGAGCCCTCAGAGAGCAGTCTACCCCATACTCATTCACATAGGGTGGGGGGCCGGGATCTGGGGGCCCTCTTATTATAGGGGGCTCCCGGATTCCGATAAGCCCCCCACCCGCAGACCCCGACAACCAACGGCCAGGGTTGTCGGGAAGAGGCCCTTGTCCTCATCAACATGGGGACAAGGTGCTTTGGGGTGTGGAGGCCCCGCAGGGATCGGGGTCTGGTATGGATTTTAGGGGGGACCCCATGCCGTTTTTTCGGCGTAGGGGCTTCCCTTTAAAATCCATAACAGACCTAAGGGCCTGGTATGACCCGCGCTCACCGCAATAGGAAAATTAGTTTTTCCTATTGCAGCGAGCGCGAAATGCAATACCCTGCCCTTGCGTCGCATCTGGTCCGTTGGACCAGCATACAGACGAGCGGGCTTTCCGTCGGACCAGCACACAGACGAGCGGACTTTCCCCCAGAAACTGAGTCCGATGGAAAGATTTAAAACCTGTTTCAAATCTAGGTCCGGCGGGCTTTTGGGAAAAAGTCTGCCGGAAAAGTCCGCCGGAGCCTACACACGGTCGGATTGTCCGGCAGACTCTGGCCCGCCGGACCAAGTATGCCGGAAAGTCCGCTCGTGTGTACGCGGCATTAGATATGACAAGCCCAACCCAAGAGGAGAATGAATCGTCATGGATAGTAATGCACCAAAATTTCAGCAGGTGAAACACTTTGGCCGAAAATGGTGTTTTAGGCATTTTACCGATAAAGAAAAAGGTGCCGATAATGGCGCCAAAAACACAGGAGATTTTACTGTGATTTTGCTGCAATTTTACTGTGCTTATGCTATGATTTTCATAGGTCATGTGACTCAAATACCACATCAAAAACGTAACATGGGTGTATTCTTGCTGTGTTTTTGATGCATTTCAACGGAGAGGTGCATCTTTGGTGCGGTTTTTTGAAAATGCAGCAAGCAAGATTTTTAACACAACAGAAGCACAATGGATCAGTGTGAAAACATACATAGAATTTAAAGGGATGCATTTTTCTCCAGCTTTTCTTGCTCTAAAGGTGCAGATAACGGCCAACAATAAATTCATATAAATTCATGGTATTAATTAAATAGTTGAATATAATACAATTATTAATAAAAAATATATTTTATAAAAACCTGTAATTTTCAGTTTCATTTTTCGGTCAAGCACATCCTGCATTTTCGGTTTGCGTACCAAAATTTCCATTTGATTCACCATTAATCATAGATGAAATAATACACCTAGGACAGGACAAGATGGAGGAACTTTTATTTTGTTTGAAATTTTCCCCATAAAGTGACTTAGGAGACACGGCTGTTCAGCTGATTGTTTCTAAGGCCCCTTTTACACTTGTGTGACCTGAAAGTCGCATGTTTTTGCTGTGGTTTTACAGCAATTTTGCCACAATTTTGATGTGACTTTAAGTAATGCCTGTGTAAACATGAGGTCTATGGACCTCAAATCACATCAACGTCAGACCAAAGTAGTTCAGGGACTACTTTGAAGTCGCTGAGACTTGAAGTCACACAGATATGAACGGTACTCATTGGAAAACATGGGGAACGACTTGTCATGCGACTTTGCAGTCCCAAGTCGCAGGACAAGTTGCACTACTGTCTAAGAGGCCTAATTGTAATCCCAGTATTTGTTCTACACAGCTGGCTGTCCTCTCACTAATCCTCTACGATTGATGGAATTCTTATTTTCTATGAGGAGCTGAGATTCATCCAGAGATAATACAGGGGGAGTGATGAAGAGATGGCAGAAAGGAGGAGGATATTTATTGAATACAATGTACATCTTATATCACCTTCATACATTGACATTGCTAGACCTCGGAATCTGTTCCAGCAACCCTAAACCTTCTTCCCCCACCATCACCATTGTCCTCATTGTGTCTGCCAACAATTGCTACCTCATTATTGCCATTCAGCACAGTGAGGAGCAGAGTGTGACCTATAGGAGCGCTCCCTTGCTGTCCTGGAAGGGGATTGGTCTCTCCACTTATAAATTCTGTTTGGTCAATATCCACATTAATCAATCAGGAGCCAAAACACATCCCTTCATCAAAATTGATATGAAAAATAGTGGCCAGAGAATCAGATTTTTGCTGCTCTTTGTTGTATTTCAGTCGTGGTAAAACTACCGGTGCTTGGCTATTTTTTTCTTATAAATATATATTTGAATTTTTTTTTACATGATTTAATTTTTATTCATATAAAATGTTTAGTTGTTTACACTAGTGGTTGAGGGGCAATAAAACTCTGTGGTTGAAAGGAAATATTATGCTAACTGGAATTTCCCTGAGGTTTAATATTCAAATCCTATTTATTGTACAGTTGTGCATGGCAGCTTCTGCCGACTGAGGGCCGGTTCACACTGGTGCGATGCGGGAACCCTGCAAATCCACTGCGGGGGTTCCCGCATCGCATCCGACTTGCATGGCAGTTCACACTGCCATGTGCGAACTGCTGGGGAATGTCATACAATGGTAACGACACCCCCATTTCAGCTCGCATATCGCACTGCGAACTGACAGTTGGGACATGAATTGGATCGCATACGTGTGCGGACCAAAAAAAAGGGTCCTGTGCGTGTTTTGTCCAAATGCGATGCGATATCGGCCATACTATCTGTATGCCTGAAATCGCACTGCACGAATGTGATTTGCACTGCAATGCGATGCGAATCACATGCGATCTCGCACAGCGCACTAGTGTGAACCGGCCCTAATTCAACCCAAGAAAGTATGAATGTGCAATTAGCAGCCACATTTACCAGAGAATGACTTACTAATCCTTGAGACAGGGGGGTCAATATTTATTCCCTGTGTGATGGGATGTGATAATATTTACACAGGATACGTACTTACTCAAATATTGTGACATCGACACAATGTTAATCTTTTTGGCTCTATACACCACCACAATGGATTTGAAATGAAATGAACAAGATGTGCTTTAACTGCAGACTTTAATTTGAGGGTACTTATATCCAAATCAGGTGAACGGTGTAGGAATTACAACAGTTTGTATATGTGCCTCCCACTTTTTAAGGGCCCAAAAGTAATGGGACAATTGGCTGCTCAGCTGTTCAATGGCCAGGTGTGTGTCATGCCCTCATTATCCCATTTACAAGGAGCAGATAAAAGGTCCAGAGTTCATTTCAAGTGTGCTATTTGCATTTGGAATCTGTTGCTGTCAACTCTCAATATGAGATCCAAAAGCTGTCACTATCAGTGAAGCAAGCCATCATTAGGCTGAAAAAAACCATCAGAGACATAGCAAAAACATTAGGTGTGGCCAAATCAACTGTTTGGAACATCCTTAAAAAGAAAGAATGCACTGGTGAGCTCAGCAACACCAAAAGACCCGGAAGACCATGGAAAACAACTGTGGTGGATGACCGAAGAATTCTTTCCCTGGTGAAGAAAACACCCTTCACAACAGTTGGCCAGATCAAGAACACTCTCCAGGAGGTAGGTGTATGTGTGTCAAAGTCAACAATCAAGAGAAGACTTCACCAGAGTGAATACATAGGGTTCACCACAAGATCTAAACCATTGGTGAGCCTCAAAAACAGGAAGGTCAGATTAGAGTTTGCCAAACAACATCTAAAAAAGCCTTCACAGTTCTGGAACAACAACCTATGGACAGATGAGACCAAGATCAACTTGTACCAGAGTGATGGGAAGAGAAGAGTATGGAGAAGGAAAGGAACTGCTCATGATCCAAAGCATACCACCTCATCAGTGAAGCATGGTGGTGGTAATGTCATTGCATGGGCATGTATGGCTGCCAATGGAACTGGTTCTCTTGTATTTATTGATGACATGCCTGCTGACAAAAGCAGCAGGATGAATTCTGAAGTGTTTCGGACAATATTATCTGCTCATATTCAGCAAAATGCTTCAGAACTCATTGGACAGCGCTTCACAGTGCAGATGGACAATGACCCGAAGCATACTGTGAAAGCAATAAAAGAGTTTTTTAAGGGAAAGAAGAGGAATGTTATGCAATGGCCAAGTCAATCACCTGACCTGAATCCGATTGAGCATGTATTTCACTTGCTGAAGACAAAACTGAAGGGAAAATGCCCCAAGAACAAGCAGGAACTGAAGACAGTTGCAGTAGAGGCCTGGCAGAGCATAACCAGGGATGAAACCCAGCATCTGGTGATGTCTATGCGTTCCAGACTTCAGGCTGTAATTGACTGCAAAAGATTTGCAACCAAGTATTAAAAAGTGAAAGTTTGATGGATGATTGTTAATCTGTCCCATTACTTTTGGTCCCTTAAAAAGTGGGAGGCACATATACAAACTGCTGTAATTCCTACACCGTTCACCTGATTTGGATGTAAATACCCTCAAATTAAAGCTGAAAGTCTGCAGTTAAAGCACATCTTGTTCGTTTAATTTCAAATCAATTGTGGTGGTGTATAGAGCCAAAAAGATTAGATGTGTGTCGATGTCCCAATATTTATGGACCTGACTGTATACCAGACATCTCAAGTCTCCCGCAAGGTCTGGGAGATTCCTGCATTTCGGATGTGGCTCCCGGACACCCGCAAGCGCCGTGCGATATCCCAGCTGTCTGGCCTAGCAACCAATGATGCCACGGCTGCATTCACAGCTCCTCCTCCACGTCTAGTGCTCTCCACAGGAGCACAGTGTAACAGGGGAAACATGCATTTTTCAGTGAGGAGGAGGTGTGCTGCTGGGCGGGGTGCTGTGCCGTGCCCACACAAGACAAGGAACATTGTCGGGACAGATCCCTCCCCCAGCCCCCAGCAGCTGAAGAGGTGCTCTCATTGGAGACTCACTCCGTATTGAACATCTCAGAGGTGGAGCCTGCAGTTTGATGGGGTGAGAGAGTGAGACTGACCTTGGAGATGATCATTCCCAGGCCCAGCCCACCTTCTTCTGCTGGTGCACGTGTGAGCTGCAGTGTGAGAGCAACATGGAGGTAAGTTCTGTGGCAGCAGGATCTCATGTAAATCATTTTTCAGGATGTGACTCACTGCAGATCATTGCCATAACTCTCTGCAGATCATTACCATAACTCACTGCTAGAAGTAAACAAGTTGCAA
Organism: Lithobates septentrionalis; assembly: GCA_037952835.1. Classification (NCBI taxonomy): domain Eukaryota; kingdom Metazoa; phylum Chordata; class Amphibia; order Anura; family Ranidae; genus Lithobates; species Lithobates septentrionalis. Next base: position 337,968 of record JBBDGP010004460.1, read on the forward strand.
ATGCCAGTATCTCCCTTTTTTATGCAGCACAGCAGTGAACTGTGAGAAATTGGGATTTAAACTACACTTCCCAATTACTCACAATCAGGACAGTGTTACTAGATCGAAAATCTGTTGTTATATGAAAAACATGGTATCTACTTTTTTCATGTAGCAATGTCCTGAATGTGAGAAATTGGGCTTATCAAGGATTCACTGTCCCATCTTCCTCCATGTTTGTAAAGAGCAGCAAATCAAACAGGTCTGCCCTTGTAGCGTCGCATATGGCGACCCATCACATTTCGCTACCTGCTGGAGTGCGCTTGCGCGCCGCCGCAATATGCGTTCCAACACTTTAACGACAAAACTCTACCCCTAAGTTCAGGTTCAAGCCCCACCATCCAAGTGGACATAGAGTTAGATTATAATTATGCCGAGCGAAGCGAGGGTGTGGAGTTTTGGCATAAAAGTGTTGGAATGCATATGGTGGCGTCACACATGCGCACTCCAGCGGGTAGCAAAATGTGATTGGTCGCTATATGTGACGCTACACCCTGACATACCGCTCAGTGACACATTGCATCTGGAGGCAGGCTGAGGGTGGAAAGTGTCAGCCCCCCTCCCTCTGTCTCAACCACCCTCCCTCTCTTACCCCCCCCTCTGTCCACCACCCTCTCTCTCAGCCCCCCACTCTCTCAGCCCCGCCCACCTGTTTTAAGCAGAAACAGTCCACATACTGACTCCTACCATCATGACCACTTCAAATCACTGAAGTGGTCCTGGTGGTTAGAGTGTTCCTTTAATATCTCTCAGAAGAAGTAAACCTCTGTATACTGATTCCATCTCATTTGATCATCCGCTAGTTGTGTTAAATTGGAGGGGGGGGCGCAGGGTGCCAACTCCCTGAAATTAGCTTGCGCCTTCATGGGCACTGGTATAGCTGCATTTAATTGACACTGGTAAGGCTGCATTTTATTGGGGGGGGGGGGGATTGGCACTGGCGCGAAGCGTCACCTCCCTGAAATGAGTTTGAAACCTCCCTGAAATGAGTTTTTGCAGGTTGAGATGTCTGTTATACCCTCTAATTAGGCCCTAGTAAAGCTAGTACTACAATGGGATGCCATTAAGTTAATGTGGCTGTACTATGGGTAGGTTACCCATGACATATCCTGGACTTCAGATACAGAACATTGCATAGTGACTGGGAACCAAAGAGCATGTTGGCTTCTATTCATGTGATGAGAAGAACATCCCTGAACATGGAAGTGATACACACTTCTTACTAGCTGTTCAATACAACAAATGAAAGAATTCAGAAGATAGATGAAAAGCACTACACCCCCCTCTCTGTGCCCCTGTCTGTGCCCCCAACTCCCCCCTTACCAGTGACATTTCCTGAGTACCAGTGCATCCTCCTCACCTCAGGTTGTTGCGTTGTCAGCACTGCAGGGTGGAAGCTGAGAAGCAGGGCACTTGGAGGCGGAGCAGGGAGGAAAACGTTACCACCTCCTCCTCCTCTGCCTGGGTCGGTCCCGGCAAGCAATACTTTTCTCGGACAAAGGGCACTGGGCAGTGGTGGGCTTCGGAAGCCCCGCGGTGGCATCGGGCAGGTCTTGTTTAAAAACAGTGGGGTTAATCCAGCCCCAATGCTACATCTATAGTTGTGGCTATAGCATCCCTGAGAGCAGGCGGCGGAGTGATATTCAGCTGTCAGGGATGCAGTAGCCGGAACTATAGAAGTAGCATCGGAAAATGCGTCCGCTTGCCTGCTCACTCCGCGTTGAGTGGCTGAACTCACAGGAGTTATACAGCCAAATAAAAAACAGTCCCACTCGTATAGTCGCAGCGTTCACATTGTCCATCAGCAGAGGTGCCAGAATGGAGATCCTGCCAGCAAAAAAAGCCCTGGGGTGTGCCTGGGCATTAGGGCACACCCGGCACACCCCGTGCGCATGCCTATGCTGTCTAGTAAGAGTACAGCACTAGTTCTGTAACTGACTGATATAGCAGATTGAAGATGTAGACGGTCTGTCAGTACTGGAGAGGGGGAGGGGAGGGAGTACGTTAGCAGTGATTGTGTAATCCAGGATACTGATATCAGATTTATATTCACAGCAATGTAGTAAAGCAGATATTTGACACTTTGGTTAGTCTGCCAGAAAGGGGAAAATAAGAAACATTTCTAATAAAATATTTAGGGCTGGTTCACACCACAAAAACACTCCAGATCCGTTCCAGATGTGTTATGTATACATGTTTTTAACGCACTTTTGACACGTTTTTGATGCGCTCCAGTGTGTTGATACATTTCTGAATGCATTCCAGTTGCTTTTTTTCTCCAGTTTGCCCTGTTTTTTTTTTCACTGCACTGGAGTCCAGTGCATTTTTGAGGCATTCCAGTGCATTTTTTATGCGTTTTACCGTGTTCCAGTACAGTCCAGTACAGGAAAAATGCAGCATGTTCTACTTTTTTTTCTGGAACGCCCTGGAACTGACTGCACTGGTGTGAACTATGCCATTGGAAACCATATAACCTACTTTCTATGTGTTTTTTATACAGAAAAAAAACACACTGGACTGCATGTGATGTAAACTGGCCTTTAGATGTAATGGTTCATATTTACTTGTCTTAGACCCCTTTCACACTGAGGCGTGCCTGTAAAGTGCCTCTCCTCTCACTCCGAGGGCTTTCACACTGGAGCTGCGCGCTGGCAGGATGCTAAAAAAAGTCCTGCTAGCAGCATCTTTAACCACTAGCTGCCCACCCACTGTCATATGACTGTGGGACGAGGCAGCTCTCGTTCTGGGCAGACGTCATATGACATGATCGCCTTCCCGAGCCACTAGGGGGCACGCGCCGCGTCGCTCGGGACCCGATGCGCGTACCTGGCGGCCGCGATGTCCGCCGGGCTCCTGCAATTGCCAGGTAACAGAGCAGGACCGTGGATCTGTGTGTGTAAACACACAGATCCACGTCCTGTTAGAGGAGAGGAGACTGATGGTGTGTCCCTTGTACATAGGGACACCGATCGGTCACCTCCCCCAGTCAGTCCCCTCCCCCACAGTTAGAATCACCTCCCTAGGACACACATTTAACCCCTCGATCACCCCCCCAGTGTTAACCCCTTCCCTGCCAGTCATATTTACACAGTAATCAATGCATATTTATAGCACGGATCGCTGTATAAATGTGAATGGTCCCAAAAATGTGTCAAAAGTGTCCGATATGTCCGCCGCAGATCGCAGCTATTACTAGTAAAAAAAAAAAATACTGTATTTATTGGCGTGTAACACTCACTTTTTCACCCTGAAAATCAGGTGCAAATAGTGTGTGCGTGTTATACGCCAATACTTCAATTTTAGCTGCCTCAGAGAAGACAGGGAGGGCGGCGGGACAAGCGCCGTCAGATTACATGCAGTGAGAATCTCCTGTTTACTTGGCGGCCTCTGTAATAGGAAGTCCCATCTACTGGGCCGCCATTGGACCACTGTTCTGTCTATCATAGGATATTCTCACTGTATGTAATCTGTCGGCGCTCGTCCCGCCCCCCTCCCTGTCCCCTCTAGGCTGCGGATGGGCATTGATCAGGCTGCACTGATGGCAATGGTGAGGCTGCTACACTGACGGCAATGGTGCGGCTGCTGCATTGATGGCAATGGTGAGGCTGCATTGATAACACTTGTGAGGCTGCAGATGGGCATTGACCCTTATTTTGCTTCAAAGTTCCTTATTTAAAATTTAAGTTTTTTTCATGAAACTTCCCTCTCAAAATAAATGTGTGTGTTATACGCCGATAAATACGGTAATAAAAATGCTATAAATCTATCCCCTATTTTGTAGATGCTATAACTTTTGCGCAAACCAATAAATATACGCTTATTGCAATTTTCTTTACCAAAAATATGTGGAAGTATACGTATCGGCCTAAACTGAGGAAAAAATTTGTTTAAAAAAAAATAAAAAAATTGGATAAAAAAAGTAAAAAATATTGTGTTTTTTCAAACTTGTCCCTCTTCTTTTGTTTATAGCGCAAAAAAATAAAAACCGCAGAGGTGATCAAATACCACCAAAGGAAAGCTCTATTTGTGGGAAAAAAATGATAAAAAATTTCATTAGGGTGCAGTGTTGTATGACCGCACAATTGTCATTCAAAGGAAGGGGGTGAAAGTACCCTGTATTGAGGTTTATACAACGCTCCTACCGCGCCCCTGCCCATTGAAATCAAGGGGATCTGGCATCTAACACACTACAGAGCTAGAGTACAGAGATGAGTGTAATCTGAGAGCTGATTGGAGGAAAGTGACAGCCCCTCGTCTCAGGGTAAGGTCTCATGCACACTGGACATTTTTACAGCGGCTGTTTTTGGCTTCAGGTGTTTTTTTTCTACAGCCAATAAACTCCCCAGCATGTTATTCTATGTATGTCTCCATGCACACATAGGCTCTTATCAGTGTTTTTTGGCAGGGCCATTTTCCATCTGGAAATAAAACCCAGAACTAGTGGGTTTTAAGAGGAGTTGAAAAAAGCTGTAAAAATGCTCTAACTGATAAAAGCTAAAAAAAAAAAAAAAAAAAAAAAAGAAAAATGCGGCCATTCACGTGACGTCAGCTGGGGGCAGCGCCGAATCCGAACTCTAATCGTTCTGAAATGTTGGAATTCATTAGAAAATTAATAAATAAACGAAATTTAACAAAAACAAAACTAAACTAAACAAATTCCGAAACCAAGCCAAACAACTTCCATGACTAAACAAAATTAGTGCCGTTCTTCACGTCTAATAAAATGCCAATATATTTTAATCTTGAATATGATTTTGAAATTATATTTTAATTTAGTTATTTTATAAATATAATTATGATATATATTACAAGTTTATATTATATAATATAAATGATATATACACACACACATACATACAGTATCTCACAAAAGTAAGTACACCCCTCAAATTTTGTAAATCTTTTCTTCTATCTTTTCATGTGACAACACTGAAGAAATGACACTTTGCTACAATGTAAAGTAGTGAGTGTACAGCTTGTATAACAGTGTAAATTTGCTGTCCCCTCAAAATAACTCAACACACAGCCATTAATGTCTAAACCGCTGGCAACAAAAGTGAGTACACCCCTAAGTGAAAATGTTCAAATTGGACCCAATTAGCCATTTTCCCTCCCCCCCGGTGTCATGTGACTCGTTAGTGTTACAAGGTCTCAGGTGTGACTGGGGAGCAGGTGTGTTAAATTTGGTGTTATCACTCTCACTCTCTCATACTGGTCACTGGAAGTTCAACATGGTACCTCATGGCAAATAACTCTCTGAGGATCTGAAAAAAAGAATGGTTGCTCTACATAAAGATGGCCTAGGCTATAAGGAGATTGTCAAGACACTGAAACTGAGCTGCAGCGCGGTGGCCAACACCATTACTCAGTTTTGTGAGATACTGTATATAAAAAATCTTTGTAGCCCTGATGAAAGGGATGGTCTCTGATCCCTGAAATTCATTGGCTCTGTAATAACATCTGTTGTCTTATTTGGAAATAAATTTAGATCTGGATGAAAAACTCCCAGTGTGGTTCCTCCACCTCAGATTAATTAAACACCCGAGACACAGTGGTAATCCTTGGGCAATGAGAAGCTCCTGAATCCAGATATTCTGGTCTAACATTACTATGACTTTACCAAGTAATTATAGACAGTGCTGAGACAAGGTCTTCTACCACCAAACACTGTATCGCAGAGCCGAGACATTTCAGGGGTCAGGGACCGCCCCTGTCACGTACCTGGTAGGGTGAGCTTGATTTGCAGAGGAAGGCTTCTCTTACTCCTCTGACTTGGGGGTCCCTGGTAGAGCAAACAGATGGCGCAGGAGTGCAGAGTCGCATGAGGGCCAGTAGTCATGCTAGCTGCTGGGCTTCCAGTTGAGTGGTGTGCCAGGTGACAGGCGGTTGCCGGTATGCGGAGGATGCAGGTCAGCGGTAGCACAGAACTTCACAGACTGGAAGGCAAAGGCTGAAGCAGGGTCGGGCAGGCCAGGTCATACACAGAATGGTCAGATGAGGTTTAGATGCAGAAGCTGAAGAGTAGTCAAAGTTCAGGCCGAGGTCGATGCAGGCGGAGAGCAGGTATAGTCAGAGCAAGCCGGGTAGGTAACAGGAATCAGATGCAGGTTTAACAGGAAACAGGACACTCATGGGAACGCTGTAGACAAGACAGCACTGGGTCTGTGTACTGATCTGGTTTAAATAGTCCATTCATCTATCACAGGATGCACCCTGCACGCTGGTGTGCGCTGATGCGCAAATGCCCATTACCATTCCCAGTTTGCATTTCTTTGTGCGCATGTGCTAACCTACGTTAGCACGAGCCAACGCAGCTTTCTTAACACAAGTCTGGGGAACAGGAGTCGGTCTGCGGGGAACGTCTCTAGAAGCCTTTCCTGACAGCCCCCTTCATCAGGTCTACAAATATACAACAAAATATTTAAAAATGTATAAATAAAAAAAAGACATTTAAATAAAAAAAATCATAATCATATTAAAGATATATAAGATGCCATTATATTTTAATCAAATAAATAATTATGAAATTATATTTAAATTTGACCTATTTATACTTTTTTATATTCTTTTGTTGTATCTTTGTAGCCCTGATGAAGGGGGCATTCTCTGAACCCTGAAACTTGTTAGCTCTGTGTCAACGTATTTTATTTTATTTTAGAAAAAAATGATATCTGGACGATTAACTCCCAGTTTGGTACTTCCACCTCAGATTCACTTAGTTATAAATCAAGGAAATGGGAAACTGCTCAGAATCCATACACCCTGTGCTAATACTACCATAACTTCTGTAGCAATAGGACAATCCTAGGATTCAAGAACTACCCTTCCAATGTTTCCACAGAAAGATAGGAGACTTGGTCCTTGGTCCATAAATCCTTCAATAAACATGTTGTAGTAGAAGGAGTGGGGCAAAGGTAGTATGGGATCATACTGGTAATGGGAGAAACAGGATGGTATGAAGGATTATTTTGCCACTTATGGGTAAGCAGCTTTGAGAGCCCAGATGGTGGTGGTCTGGGTCAATGATTTCTGCTCTACAGTACGGCCTGAGAGGAGGGGACACATGTATGGAGCTCCGGATCTGGCATTGTCTTCTACATGTCATGTATTGTGATGCACATAATTCTGTTTTCCTCCCATTGCCATGTGTTGTCAGTTCAACTTAATGAAATACGCATTACAGCCTGAACGCCTGAAGACTATAGAAGAAATACAACTTACCAGCTAGAGATGAACACAAATGGGGCTGCTGGTCACTTTTATATGAGCTGATTTGCTGCTATAACCACAAATAGCTAAAAAGAAGACAAAGATTTAAAAAAAAGAATGTATTCTTACTTTTAAATGGAATGAATGCTGTTTTTGTATAGTATATGTTCAGAGTTAAGGAAATAGGATGTAATAAAAAATGTTTTGAGCAGATATTATGAAACATTGAATATGCATTTGTGACAATAAAGTTCCTAGACAGTAGGTGGAGCTCTAGCTCGAGCTTCCCCATTTATCTGCCAACTCTTGGCTGCTCTGTAGAAAAAAACTGCAAATCACAGGGCTCAACAGCTCAAGCTCAAATTTGTACACACAACTGCATGAGTCAGATAAGTAACCTCCCCCTGTCCCCCTCCATCCCCCCAGCCCCACTTCCTCCATTCAGAGAGAGATGCCTGAAGATATAAAGCCCAACTGAAGCCTCAATATTTATTCCTGTGGAGGAGTCAGGCTGCATATATAGCAATAAATATAATCTTTGTTATGTTTACTTTATACTGTCCAAGTGCTTTGGAAAAAGGTAAAGCATCCCGGCTGTTCCATGGTCCAGCACATCCCCCAGAGTGTTGTTGATTAGAGCAATATGCGATATCAGCGGTCTGAATTCCAGTGTAATCCTTGCTGCTTAGTAATAAAAACACTTAGTAAAACAAATAAAGATACTATTTATTATTGTACATGCAACCTGACTACATTACATTATGACTACACATTGATGAATATCAAAGGGTTTTTTTGTGCTTTAGGCCCCATTCACACCTAGTGTAGTGGAAATTAGTATTTTTGCATTATTGCAACAAATATGCCAAAGAAGCTTCTGAACCTTTTCAGGCATAGAGCTTCATGCAATTTTACCACGTGTTTTACCACATGAAAAGCACATCTGCTGGTTATGTTTGGGGTGTCATTAATAATGAATGGAACCACATGTGTGACTTGTGTTTGTTCATAAAAATCTACAAAGGTGAGGTTTAGTTCTGCTTTCCCATGTGAGTGCATGACTGCCACCTTGTGGTGTGTTAGAGGAACTCCAGCTGGGTGCAAAACTTAAAATTAAAAAAACATTTTGGCATTTATTACATATTTCCTCCATAGATATTTTCCAGCCACAGACTTCTATAAAGCAGTGCTGAGTATCAAAGCATGTGATAGGGAGAGTTTGTGGATTTTGTTGATACCATCATACATCATAACATAATCCAATAGTTAAAATTATACATAAACCGCTTTATTAATACAAAATTCTAATGAATTAAAAAAACACACAAAATTATACATATCAGCTCCCAAAAGCTTCCATGAGTTTCCCACTATGATCGCTGATCACAAGATGTAAAATCCCCCCAAATCATTTGGTGGAGGGGGGATTATGGTGTGGGGGTTGTTTTTCGGGGGTTGGGCTTGGCCCCTTAGTTCCAGTGAAGGGAACTCTTAAGGCGTCAGCATACCAAGACATTTTGGATAACTTAAGTGAAATAATGTATTGCGCTAAAATTAACCTTCCAATCAATATTAAATCCCGTGCAAAATGCTTAATAAATCAATTCCTCATTAGTGTCAGTGAAAAAAATAAAAGACATAAATAAAATATGGTGTGGTCAGAAAACATATAGCCGCTTAATCATAATCAAATGCTACTACTATACTACTACTATACTATACTACTCTATAGTAACGGTGACGCTAGTGTCGGCATATAGATGGAGACTCAGGCGTCATTTTTGTCAGCAGCCTATACAAGTGCAGCATGTAATCTTCTGCAATTAAGAACGGCTATCAACATATTGCATGAAGCTGTAACAATATTATAAGAGGAGTTTTCTTTGAATAGACTAAATATTGGACCCTTTACATAGTAGTCATTCATTTTTTACAGGTGGAAACCTGCGGATTATTTATTTATTGGTGGAGCATATGATTATGATTAAGTGGCTATATGTTTTCTGACCACACCATATTTTATTTATGTCTTTTATTTTTTTCACTGACACTAATGAGGAATTGATTTATTAAGCATTTTGCATGGGATTTAACATTGATTGGAAGGTTAATTTTAGCGCAATACATTATTTCACTTAAGTTACTCACTACAGGTGTCTGAACACTTTTATGTTTTGCAGCTTTTATTATTTGGTTTTCTTCCAGTCACAAGTCCATGGAACTTGAATATTTTCACAGTTTTGCAGTTTTCAGCAATGGTTTAGTCACATTTAAATCCATTTCAGCGCTTTAGTACAACATTGAAATTTTGGATAATTTCATGCTCCCAACTTTGTGGGAATAGTTTGGGGATTGCCCCTTCCTGTTCCAACATGACTGAGCACCAGTGCACAAAGCAAGGTCCATAAAGACATGGATGAGTGAGTTTGGGGTGGAGGAACTTGACTGGCCTGCACAGAGTCCTGACCTCAACCAGATAGAACACCTTTGGGATGAATTAGAGCAGAGACTGAGAGCCAGGCCTTCTCATCCAACATCAGTGCCTGACCTCACTAATGTGCTTCTGGAAGAATGGTCAAAAATTCCCATAGACACACTCCTAAACCTTGTGGACAGCCTTCCCAGAAGAGTTGAAGCTGTTATAGCTGCAAAGTGTGGGCCAACCCAATATTGAACCCTACGGACTAATGCCCCGTACACACGATTGGAAATTCCAACAAGAAAACTCTGATGTGAGCTTTTGGTAGGATATTCCAACCGTGTGTATGCTCCATCTGACTTTTGCTGTCGGAATTCCCGCCAGTAAAAGACTGAGAGCAGGTTCTCTATTTTTCCAACGGAAAAAGTTCCTATCGGAAATTCCGATCGTCTGTATGGAATTCCGACGCGCAAAATTCCTAGCATTGAACTTCATTTTCTCGGCTCGTCGTAGTGTTGTATGTCACCGTGTTCTTGACGGTGGAAAGTTCAGAGAACTTTTGTGTGACCGTGTGTATGCAAGGGAAGCTTGAGCGGAATGCCATCAGAAAAACCATCCAAGATTTTTCCAAGGGAAATTCCGATCGTGTGTATGCGGCATAAGACTGGGATGTCATTAAAGTTCATGTGCGTGTAAAGGCAGGCGTACCAATACTTTTGGTAATATAGTGTATGTATATCAGAACTGCAGTACCTGAGTGCATTGGGGTGCCATTGAAAATGAATTGGATTGCAAAGTGCTGACACATGTATAATACATTGCCATGCATTGTGGTGTCACCTGCCTTAGTGCATGCTGCATCCCAACTGATGAGTGCAGTCAGTGCCGGGACAAGGCCAGATATCACCCAGGGTAAATATGCTGAATGGCACCCCCAAAAGGTGTATAAGCATTTTGTGTCAGCAAAAATTGCCCCCCCCCCCCTCTCCGAAAAAAATGTGAGCACTAATCTGCATGCTTACCCCCTAAGCATAAATTCCCTTTGAAAGCCAAATTCTCCCAAAATAAAAACTCCCTCTCTTCCAGATACAAATTCCACCCCCAATACAATCCCCAACCCTTCATAAATCTATGTCCCCCATCTCCCTCCCAGCTCAGATCCTTTCCTTCCCCAAATCCCCCCCTCCTAGCACAAATCCTCTACTCCTCAAATGTCCCCTCTGAGCGCAAATCCCCCTCAATCATCCCTACTAGGATAAATCCCCCCCCCCCCAAATCACACTGCCCAACACAAATCCCCCCTTCTAGAATAAATCCCCCTAAATTGCCCTTCCTAGCACACACCCCAAATCACCCCCAGCACAAATCCCCCCCTCAGAAATGTCCCCTCCTAGAACATATGTTACCCTCCCCCCACCATAATTCCCATTACATATAGACTGTTTTCATGAGTCTCAGCAAAGGCTTGAAAGGCCACATCCCTATAAACATTAGGGGGGGACCTTGTAAGGGAGGACTCAAATCTCCCCCCTTGTAAGGAACTTTGTCTTATTGTTGGGGGTCAAGTGCCTCTTCCCCACAACCAGCCCCCCAAAAAGGATGAGGTAGTTTATAGGGGGACCTATAAGGTATCTGGAAGCCTTCTTTGTAATAAGATGGCCCCCAGATAACTGCCCTCCTAGGGGAATGAGTACATTAGTACTCTTAGACCAATCACACAAAGAGTTAAAAGTTAATAAACACCCCCCCACACACACACACACGCCATGAAAAGGTTATTTTAGCAAACAAAAAAGTAAATATTGCCCCCCCGATGTAAATTCATCATCAATCATGATGTCAAGCAATAAATATTGATCCTCAATCATGGCATCTAGCAATGTACTGCCGCTCTCCCGTCACTAAATGACAGATCCCCGACACTGCGGTAATATAAGCATTGCTCCTGGGATCTCCAGATGTTTGTATACATCAACAAGAATCTCCCCCATCCATGAATGATGGGTTGCCTTCACCTCAAACTCAGGTGAAACCTGAACCTGAATCTCATCCCCACCATCTTATCTATTCCCACTCAAATATAAGAAAAATCATTTCATCACTGATCACATCAGCTGGTTATGTAGACAACAGAGATTCCAGGTTCTGTTCTGCATGTCCTCCATAATTTACCAAATTTCTATAAATGTTCCTCCCCTCTGCAGACCCTCTAATGCCGGTTCACGACCGGTTTTGCCACCGGAATAAACTCTGAAGGTTTCTCCGACGGAACTCCGATGGAAGTCCATTCCAGCGGTCTTGCCTACACACGGTCAACCCAAAGTCCGACCGTCCAGAACGAGGTGACGTACAACACGTACGACGGGACTAGAAAATGGAAGTTCAATAGCCAGTAGCCAATAGCTTCCGTCTCGTAATTGCTTCAGAGCATGCGTCGTTTTTGGTCCGCCGGAACAGCATACAGACGAGCGGGTTTCCCGATAGTAATGGGTCCTGGCGGAGTTCCGGCGGAAAGATTTAGAACATGTTCTATTTCTAGGTCCGTCAGAATATTTAAAAAAAAAGGTCCAATGAGGCCTACACACGATCGGATTATACGATGAAAAGATCCTGTCTGACTTTTTCTGTCGGACATTCCGCTCGTGTGTACGTGGCTTTACAATGACCTGTTGGTGTGCTGATCATACAGATCACATATTACTGAGGGCCAGATCACACCACAATTTCTACATGCATGTTTTCTATACATTCCAGTGTATTTTTGATGCATTCTGGGGGTTTTTTTTTCCTCTTTTACCTTTATTCTCTATTCAGGACATGTGCATTCCGATGTATTTTTGATGCATTTTGCCAGGTTCCAGGTGCGTTCCATACAGAAAAAATGCAGAAGGTTCTACCTTTGGTGACAGCAATGGAGTGAACTAAGGCTATTGGAAAACATGGGAAATGCTGTCTGTGTGTTTTTGTTCAGCAAATGTACCTATTCGCACCCACGCTATAGCTAGAAGATGGCTATAGCGCGGGCCTAAATTGCTGGGAGGGCGCCCATGTACATCCTCCTGAGCATGCGCTGCCTGCGTACCCCCTGTGGGGCAGGGGCAATGTGCTCTGTGATCAGCGAGTCCATGAGACCCCGATCCTGGCCCCTTACCATGCGATCAGCTATTAGCCAATGACAGCTGATCACGTGATGTAAACAGAAGGCGGTAATTAGCTTCATGCTGAGGGGAAAAAAAGCAAATTACTGCCTTGTGTAAAAGGGATATCGGTCCCGCACACGGACACCCACTGCTGCTAAGCAGTGCCCACCAGTGCCACCTACCAGTGCCCACCTATCAAAGCCTACCAGTGCCACCTATCAGTGTCACCTACCAATGCTTTTCAGTGCTGCCTATTAGTGCCACCTATTGGTGCCACCTATCAGTGCCCATCAGTGCAGTCTCCTTAGCACACGTTAATGAAGGAAATATATTATTTTTTAACAAACCATGAAAACTTTTTTTTTTTTTCAAAATTTGTGTTTTTTTTGTCTTTTTAGCAAAAAAATAAAAACCCAAGTAGTGATTAAATACCACCAGAAACTCTATTTGTGTGGGAAAAAAATGATAAAAATGTAATTTGTGTACAGTGTAGCATGACCGCGCAATTTTCATTCAAAGTGTGAAAGCTGAAAATTGGCCTGGGCAGGAAGGGGGTAAAAGTGCCCTGTAAGCAAGTGGTTAAAAATTCTCTGTACTGCATCTGGTGTGACCCGGCCCTGAATTCTGACTGCAAGATCCACAAACTGAGGCTGGTTATAATCTATTGTTGCTAAACCATAAAGGTTTGCAATGAGGTGACATTTATATCAATATCGTTCACACAAATAGAGCTTTCTTTTAGTAGTATTTGATCACCTCTGGGGATTTTTTTATTCTTTGCTACTGTATATAAGTGATAAAAAAACTGAAAAATGTAAAAAAAAAAAAATGATATTTTATTCTTTCTGTTATAAAACATATCCAATAAAATCAAAAATTCTTTATAAATTTAGGCCAAAATGTATTCTGCTACATGTCTGGTAAAGAAAAAAAAACAAAATAGGTTTATGTGAAAGTTAAAGCGTCTATATCAGTGATGGCGAGCCTTGGCACCCCAGATATTTTGGAATTACATTTCCCATGATGCTCATGCACTCTGCAGTGTAGTTGAGCATCATGGGAAATGTAGTTCCAAAACATCTGGGGTGCCAAGGTTCTCCAGCACTGGTCTATAAACTATGGAATATATATGATGTGAAGACATGCTTTGCCATCCTCCATGAAAGTAAAGTTATTCTCTGCATTCAACAAGCTTCCAGTGCATCATTTCAATACTCTGCCAACAAGGGAGGGTATATTCTGTGCAAAAAAGACCGTATTTGATCGGTATAGGCCTGTAAATGGCCAGCTGGACTGCAGAATTCAAAATAGCCAGCTGAATCAGAATCGGATCCACCCGCTCCCACCTTCACTAGAAGTAATAAGATAATAAAAAAACAGAAATCAAAGAATCTCTATGGGGCGTACATCAACATGTAAGGTAAAGTTAGTAAAGGGAATACATATTGGAGATCTCAGTTCAGCATAAATACATTCCAGGATCAGAGAGATGATGCAGAGCTGAGCTCTCCAAACCACACTGAAGCCCAGCAGGGCCGGCGTCCATATAAGGGCAGTCAGGGAGCAAGAGAGGACCAATCCAAGAGCAGGGTCAAAGTGCTGCAGACAGAGGAGCCAATGGCTGCACAGGTAAGGGGGAGGGCCCAAAGCGCTGGCCCTGAGCTGAGGGCGCACCCAGAGGGTGTGATATCATCAGCCCCCCCCAAGCACACAAGGGTGGCCATTGGACAGGACTGCACACAAAGCGGGTCTGGAAAGTTGGCCAATCCAGGGCCACAGAGTAACATCCACGGCCGTGGATAGGGTGGAGCCCGAAACCCGCAAGGCCAGGAAGGAAAATGCTCAACATGGTCCAAATAAGTCTGCCGTGTCAGACCGACCCAAAATAAAGGGGGACACAGGCGGCTTGAGTGTGCCGGGGGGGGGGGGCAGCAGACAAGAAGCGGAAAGGACCAAGTATTACCGAACAGCCTGAGAGGGGCTGGCAAAGGGAGAACCAAAAAGAAAAAAAAGGGAAAAAATTAAAAAGAATGTCGGGCTCTATAATGGGCGCATATTGGGGACGGCACAGTCAGTAACATCAATGTCACACCAATCATATGTTCCCAACTCAAACAAGCCCATTACAGGACACAATTGGACAAGAACGTGACAACAGAGAAAAGGAAAAAGGAAAATACATTAAAGACAAGAAAGGGAGGGAAAAATATGTATACAAATCCAAGTGCCGATGGGGGGCTATGTGCGCTGCACTGCACTATATCAGTGTAAAAGGGCCTGAAGTTGTTCTGTGCAGACATACAAAGATCATTTTTAAATGAGAAGGGGCAAAACTGCATGTGCGCTACCATAGCTTCCAACTGTCCCTGATTTCGAGGGACTGTCCCTGATTTGGAGCAATGTCCTTCTGTCCCTTTTTCCTCCTCATTTGTCCCTCATTTTGGTCTGATCCATATATAGTTGTATATAAAATGCACTTTTTATCTTTCAAAAAGCGTTTCCCGGTGCTAAACCTTTCATCCAGATTCTAAATTGTTGCATTTGTAAATTTTAAAAGCCAATATAAAGGAATAGTAGTGGTAAAAAAAAAAAAAAAAAAAAACACCCTTGTGGGTTTAACTTATCTTTTTTTTTTAGGTTAAAGCGGGGTTCCACCCAAATTTTGAACAATATCTGTATGTATTCTCTTCCTTGCCTAGATGCTGACATGCCGTTTAAAAAATTTAAATCGCCGTAATGACCTTTTATGTTTCTATTCTTCTTTGCACTTCCTGGTTCTCCTCCCGTGGGAGTAGGCGTGTTTCTAGCCTCTCCCAGACTCCTGGGAGCTAGTCTCAGGCTTCCCAGGATGCCACTGAGCATGTGCGGGAACGAGCGGTGAATGCTGGGAGCACAGCATTCACCACATCCAGGAAATAAATGCTTGTGGGCTTCAAATGCCCACAATGAGGATGGAAACCGCCTGCAGTGAATAATATAAGTTATTCTTTCCGACGAAATCTGACACAGGCGGACATATTACACACAATATGTGAGTATGTAATGCTGAGAAGAAAAGTTTGTGAATGAACTAAAAAAAAAAAAAACGATAGATAGTTGGACCCCCGCTTTAATTCTCCTTTAAGGGGGCGTGGCAGTGGGGTGTATCCTATGCCTACATGCTTTTGCTAGTAGGTGTCCCTCATTCCCATCTCAAAAAGTTGGGAGGTGTGCGCTACATTGTGTGAAAAAAACTGGCTAGGCCAGAACACAATGATGTTGGAGAAGTCACACATGTATATAGAAGCCCAGTCTATTTCCTCTATTTTAGACTATTTTGTTCCCTAATCCACTATCTTGTTACCTAATAAAATGTATCTAACCTTGGAGGTTATTTGTCCGCTGTGCCCATAATATTCCCTGTGATTGGAGGGTATTCTTTGTTCTGATCATACGTAAACACGGAAGTGCCGGTATTCGGCTTTCCTTGTCTCACACCGACGAGGAGAGGAGAGCCAATCAGCAGCATCTCCTCATTGGGGAGACCTGTACAAGTAATCAGTGCAGCCCCAGCAGTGCCAATCAGTGATGTCAGTCAGTGCCGCCCACAAGTGCCGCATATCAGTGCCATCTCATCAGTGAAGGATACAAATTACTAATTCACAAAGTTTTCTGACAAACTTTTTTTTTTTAAAAATTTTAGATTTTTTTTTGTTTTTTTTTAACACAAAATAAAACCCCAGAGGTGATTAAATGCCACCAATTTTTGACGAAATTCAACAAATTTGTTAATTCGGAAACATTTAAATTAACAAAAACCCGTTTAACAAATTTTTCTGAACTTTGGAAAAAAACGAAAATCCTAAAATTTGAAAAACCAAACATTCAAAAGAACGAAACTCCGAAAATAAAAACGAAAATTTGAAAATTCAAAAATCCAAAAATTTGAAAATCCAAAAATCCAGAAATTTGAAAATTCAAAAATCCAAAAATGTGAAAATTCGAAATTAGAAAATCCAAAAATTAGAAAATCCGAAAAAAGGAACGAAAATCCGAAAAACCCCAAAAATTCAAAAATCCCAAATAATAACTATTACTAACTATTAAATTATAGGTATTGGAATTTCCTTTCAAATTTGGCTTTTAGTGAACGTAAGGAATAAGTTATGAATTATCCGAAATAACGAAAGCCGCATCTAAACAAATGGAATGTGACACATTAATAATAATAAATAATATTAATAATAATAAAAAAGTATTATTATTATTTATTATTAATTTGTTACATTCCATTCCTTTATATGCGGCTTTCGTTATTTTGGATAATTCGTAACTTTTTCCTTACGTTCACTAAAAGCCAAAATTTGAAAGGAAATTCCAATACCTATAATTTAATAGTTAGTTAGTATTTCAGATTTTTCAAATTTTCATTCTTATTTTTGGATTATTGTTCTTTCAAATTTTCATTCTTATTTTCAAAATTTAGAATTTTTGAATTTTCAAATTTTCTTTCTTTCAAATTTCTTATATTCAGATTTTCGGATTTTCGAATTTCGGATTTTTATAAATTTATGCGAAATAACGAATTTCGATTATAACGAATGACCCAAAAAAAAAAATGAAATGTAAATGAACACATATTTCGGCAGTGCACATGTCTAACTAAATCCTCACAAAGGTCCGATAACAACAACTGGAAGAATCTTCAGGTCACACTTATTCTTCAGAAGAAAACAAGAATTGTCCGGGGAATAAATCTCCTCCAATCACAATCATCAGGAGTGACATCTTCATAAATACAATCATTCAGTAATGTCACCCTTGTCATCCAACCTCACCGATACAATCCCAGGACCCTTCACATACAGATAGATCCGATCAGATCACAGACAACGATCGTGTCGATCAGAGAGGTCTCCAGTGTGTAGCAGAGCGGCACAGCATTGCTGGGATAATAGATGGAACATCTCCTTCAATGAATCCAAACAGAAGGCGAGAAATCCTCCAACCTCCCTGTCAGTACAGTCCCAGCATGCTCCCAGTGTGGCCAATCCTAGAGCAGCATCTAGACCAGCAAGTGCAGCTCCCAATCCAATCAGAGCACAGAGGAGAGAGACTCCATCTCTATATAAAGTCACACTAAAGTCTTGTTTATTTTCTTCTACTTCCCTCCTCTGTAATGGATTTGTACAGATCAGCCCGGATCCTCCTCTTCTCGGGTCCCTCCCCGGTGCTCCTGGCTCCTCCCCCTGCTGAGTGACCCCACAGTGAGCAGCTTGGTATGGGGACACCCGAGCCGAGCCACGGCTCTGTGTGTCCATTCAGATATGGAGCCATGTCTCGGCCCCGCCCCCTCTCTCTCCACATTGGCTCACTGACTTTGATTACCAGCAGAAGAAGCCAATGGCATCCACTGTGTGTCTCAGCCAATCAAGAGAAAGTGTCCCAGACAGCCGTGTCTCTCATACAACATCACTGGATGGAGAGGAGGCTCAGGTAAGTATTGGGGGGAGGGGGGCTCAGGTAAGTATTAGGGGGGGAGGGGGGCTAAGCTAAGTATTAGGGGTGAGGGGGGCTCAGGTAAGTATTAGGGGGGGAAGGGGCTCAGGTAAGTATTAGGGGGGAGGGGGCTCAGGTGAGTATTGGGGGGAGGGGGCTCAGGTAAGTATTGGGGGGAGGGTGCTCAGGTAAGTATTAGGGAGGGAGGGGGCTCAGGTAAGTATTAGGGGGAGGGGGGCTCAGGTAAGTAATAGGGGGGCGGGGGGCTCAGGTAAGTATTAGGGAGGGGGGGCTCAGGTAAGTATTAGGGAGGGAGGGGGCTCAGGTAAGTATTAGGGGGAGGGGGCTCAGGCAAGTATTAGGGAGGGAGGGGGCTCAGCTAAGTATTAGGGGGGAGGGGGCTCAGGTAAGTATTAGGGGGGGAGGGGTGCTCAGGTAAGTATTGGGGGGAGGGGGGCTCAGGTAAGTAATAGGGGGGAGGGGAGCTCAGGTAAGTATTAGGGAGGGAGGGGGCTCAGGTAAGTATTAGGAGGGAGGGGGGCTCAGGCAAGTATTAGGGAGGGAGGGGGCTCAGGTAAGTATTAGGGGGGAGGGGTGCTCAGGTAAGTATTGGGGGGAGGGGAGCTCAGGTAAGTATTGGGGGGGAGGGGTGCTCAGGTAAGTATTAGGGGGGAGGGGGGCTCAGGTAAGTATTAGAGAGGGAGGGGGCTCAGGTAAGTATTAGGGGGGAAGGGGTGCTCAGGTAAGTATTGGGGGGAGGGGGGCTCGGGTAAGTAATAGGGGGGAGGGGGGAGCTGCACACAGAAGGTTTTTTATCCTAATCCATAGAATGTCTTCTGACTTTACAATCACTTTACAGTAAAGACCATTTTTATTTTAGTATTGGATGGAGTGGAGAGGGATTAGAACCCCTGTCAGTTTTTATTGCTGTGGATTCATCCTCTCTATTTCTCCTGTTTTCTGTTATCATCAAAAATAAAAGAAAATCCCAAATTTTGGGTTGTTGTCCCCATAACAGGAATAGAGGGAAATCTCCCAATGGGGACACTAGTTCTGGTGACAACCAGGAAGCCCTCACTTTGGAGGGATTTCCTCTCACTTCCTGTTTGGATTATGGGACAGGAAGTGAGAGGAGATGGAACAAAGGTTCTAACCCCCCATTACTCTACAATGATAGAGAAGTTCTTCCTTTAGTTGTACATTGAAGGGTCCTGTGATTGTATCGGGGAGGTTGGATGACAAGGGTGACATTACTGAATGATTGTATATATGAAGATGTCACTTCTGATGATTGTGATTGGAGGAGATTTATTCCCCTGACAATTCTTGTTTTCTTCTGAATAATTAGTGTGAGTGAGACCTAAAGATTCTTTTCTTTTCATTCTGAATGTCCCCCAATACCCGTCCCCACCAGAGGGGGCGCTGCACATCAGGACAATACATAGCGATGTAGTAATGTGTTTTAGGGTCGGGGATCTGTCAGAGAGGCTCAGCTCTGATTTCTATCAGTCCAATCAGTGTGAATAGGAGGCCTGACACAGAGAACATCAATGTGTGGGGACATGAATGCTGTACACAGCGCCCCCCAGTGGTGAGGTGTGGTGACAATACATGGAAATATTCCCCTTCTATCATCCCCTCCACACCAGCTGAAAATCCAAATCATCCTGACAGTGAGAGGGAGGGTGTGTTTATATGAGGAGGGGGAGGGGTCAGGGTGTGTGTATATGAGGGGGAGGGGACAGGGTGTGTGTATATGAGGAGGGGGAGGGGTCAGGGTGTGTGTATATGAGGGGGAGGGGACAGGGTGTGTGTATATGAGGAGGGGTTAGGGTGTGTGTATATGAGTGGGAGGGGTCAGGGTGTCTGTATATGAGGAGGGGGAGGAGTCAGGGTGTGTGTATATGAGGAGGGGGAGGGGTCAGGGTGTGTGTATATGAGGAGGAGGAGTGTGTGTATATGAGGAGGGGGAAGGGTCAGGGTGTGTGTATATGAGGAGGGAGAGGGGTGTGTGTATATGAGGAGGGGGAGGAGTCAGGGTGTGTGTATATGAGGAGGGGGAGGGGTCAGAGGGTGTGTATATGAGGAGTGGGAGGGGTCAGGGTGTGTGTATATGAGGGGGAGGGGACAGGGTGTGTGTATATGAGGAGTGGGAGGGGTCAGGGTGTGTGTATGAGGGGGAGGGGACAGGGTGTGTGTATATGAGGAGTGGGAGGGGTCAGGGTGTGTGTATGAGGCGGAGGGGTTAGGGTGTGTGTATATGAGGGGGAGGAGTCAGGGTGTGTGTATATGAGGAGGGGGAGGGGTCAGGGTGTGTGTATATGAGGAGGAGGAGGGGTGTGTGTATATGAGGAGGGGGAGGGGTCAGGGTGTGTGTATATGAGGAGGGGGAGGGGTCAGGGTGTGTGTATATGAGGAGGGGGAGGGGTGTGTGTGTATATGAGGAGGGGGAGGAGTCAGGGTGTGTGTATATGAGGAGGGGGAGGAGTCAGGGTGTGTGTATATGAGGAGGGGGAGGGGTCAGGGTGTGTGTATATGATGGGGAGGGGTCAGGGTGTGTATATGAGGAGGGGGAGGGGTCAGAGTGTGTGTATATGATGGGGAGGGGTCAGGGTGTGTGTATATGAGGAGGGGGAGGGGTCAGAGTGTGTGTATATGACGGGGAGGGGTCAGGGTGTGTGTATATGAGGAGGGGTCAGGGTGTGTATATGAGGAGTGGGAGGAGTCAGGGTGTGTGTATATGAGGAAGGGGAGGGGTCAGGGTGTCTGTATATGAGGAGGGGGAGGAGTCAGGGTGTGTGAATATGAGGGAGAGGGGTCAGGATGTGTGTATATGAGGAGGGGGAGGGGTCAGGGTGTGTGTATATGAGGAGGGGGAGGGGTCAGGGTGTGTATATGAGGAGGGGGAGGGGTCAGGGTGTGTGTATATGAGGAGGGGGAGGGGTCAGGGTGTGTGTATATGAGGAGTGGGAGGGGTCAGGGTGTGTGTATATGAGGAGGGGGAGGGGTCAGGGTGTGTGTATATGAGGAGTGGGAGGGGTCAGGGTGTGTGTATATGAGGAGGGGGAGGGGTGAGGGTGTGTGTATATGAGGAGGGGGGAGAGGGAGGGGTGTGTGTATATGAGGAGGGGGAGGGGTGTATGTATATGAGGAGGGGGAGGGGAGATTTCTATAACAGGGTACAGAGCACTGCCCCGGGGGAGGGGACTTACCTGAGTCTGTGGGACTCATCACTAGGAGGAGGAGTCTTATCTTCTGAGAGAGACCGCCCACTCCCCTTACAGATATCACCACAGGTGATCCCGCCTCCCAGATCCTCTTCTGTGATTGGCTGTGGAAAGGCTGCCACTCATAGCTTTTCCCTCAGGTGTTCCAACCTCTAAGATCCTCTACTGGGATTGGCTGAGTGTATCTCACCTCACAGCTTGTGCTTGGCTGAGGGAAGCCTGAGAATCCCCTCACAGCTCTCCCCTCAGGTTTTCCCGCCTCTCAGATCCTCTCCTTTAATTGGCTGAGGAGACCTGTCATTCACCTCACAGCTGTTTCCACCTCAGATACTCTCCTGTGATTGGCTGAGGAAAACCTATCTCTCACAGCTGTCCTCAGGTGTTTCCAGCTCCTCTCATTTGATTGGCTGACAACACCTGTTACTAACCACACAGCAATCCCCTCAGCTTTTCCCAACCTCTAAGATCCTCTCCTGTGATTGGCTGAGTGTATTTCACCTCACAGCTGCCATGTTCCCGCCTCCCAGCTCTTCTCTTGTGCTTACCTGAAGGAAGTCTGTCTGTTATTCTCCTCACAGCTGTTACCTCAGGTTTTCCTCCTCCCAGCTCCTCTCCTGTGATTGGCTGAGGGAACCTGCCACTCACCTCACAGATGCCCCCCTCAGATGTTCCCACCTCTCCCAGCTATTTCCTGTGATTGGCTGAGAAAATCCTCTCACTCTCCTCCCAGACATGAGACACACATATCATCCTATGAGGAGATGAATGGTCTGCTGACATAGTTCCCCTCCCCCCTCTATACAGATACAAGTCTGAGTGACATCACAGTGTCCTGTGTAAGGTGACTTCTGTATAATCTTTATTCTGTCTATTCCTGTGTAATACAATGTTATTATATTGGGGGAGGGGGGTGTAAAGTATAAGAGGAAGTTGTATTGTAATGTCAGGTTAGGCTTAACCACTTCAGCCCCGGAGCATTTGACTGGCCAAAGACCAGAGCACTTTTTGTGATTTGGCACTGCGTCGCTTTAACTGACAATTGCGCGGTCGTGCGACGTGGCTCCCAAACAAAAATGACGTCCTATTTTCCCCATAAATAAAGTTTTCTTTTGGTGGTATTTGATCACCTCTGCGTTTTTTATTTTTTGCGCTATAAACAAAAAATAGCGACAATTTAAAAAAAAAACATTATTTTTAACTTTTTTGCTATAATAAATATCCCCAAAAAATACATAAAAAAACATTTTTTTTCCTCAGTTTAGGCCGATATGTATTCTTCTACATATTTTTGGTAAAAAAAAAAAAAAAATCCCAATAAGCGTATATTGATAGGTTTGCGCAAAAGTTATAGTGTCTACAAAATAGGGGATAGTTTTATAGCATTTTTAATAATAATTTTTTTTTTACTAGTAATGGCGGCAATCAGTGATTTTTATCGTGACTTCGACACTATGGCGGACACATCGGACATTTTTGGCGTTTTTTTTTCCGACCATTCACATTCAGAGATCAGAGCTTTAAAAATGCACTGATTAATGTGTAAATGTGACTGGCAGTGAAGGGGTTAACCACTAGGGGGCACTGTAGGGGTAAAGTGTGTCCTAGGGAGTGATTCTAACTGTGGGGGGGGGCGTGGCTACGTGTGACACGACACTGATAATGGCTCCCGATTACAGGGAACTGTGATCAGTGTCCTGTCACCAGGCAGAACGGGGAAATGCTTGTTTACATTAGCATCTCCCCGTTCTTCCTCTCCGTGAGACGATCGCGGGTATCCCCGCAGACATCGATTCTGAGGTACCCGCAATCCTACTCACGGAGCTTGAGGCGGGGGCGGCGCGCACACAAAGGCACGGCGGCAAATTCAAAGGGACGTAAAGGTGCGCCCATTTGCGCAGCCGTGCCATTCTGTCAACGTATATCTACTTGCAAGTGCAAAAGAAATGGGGCTGTATGCGCAGAGCCAGCTGAGGCAGACATGTCCCGCTGAAGCTCTGTATCTTCTGGGACTCCGCGGCCAGATAGAAGACCCGCTGTCAGAAGAATATTTCTTCCTGTCATTCTGGGCGTGTCCTTGCGCGCATGCGCGGCGGAACGGCGCTCGCGCATTCGCGGGCCGGCGCTACGGAGTTCGCACATGCGCACTAGCGCACATCCAACGTGATCCTTTGGGCGGCCTATAAAAGGTGCTCAGAGGATCAAACAAATTGCTGGTTTGTCTCAGCTTCCTGTGTGATCTGATCCTGTTTCCTGTACTTGAGCCTGACTACTACCTGTTGTGACCCGGATTGTTATTGGATTCCTCTGCTCTTCTCCTAGACCTGACCTCGGCTTGTTTAATCGGATTTCCACCTGTCTCCTGTGTTTGACCCTCGGCCTGTTACTTGGACTGTCTCCTGTCTCCTTGCCTGACCTCCTGCCTGTACCTGGACTACCCGTGTCTCCTAAGACACCCACCTTCAAACCTGCAGCTTAAAGTTACTGTTCCTGGTGTTTGACCCTCAGCCTGGTTCTGGACTGTCTAACCCTTTGTTTCAGCCTGTACTCCTGTCCATCAGTATCTGCACAGCGGCTCTCCTCTACAAGGACCTTCACGCAGGATACCTACGGTCCATCGGCGCCTGTGCCTCTTTGTGCCATTCACTCCCTGTACCACCTCCAGGGGGCGGACTGCGCTTAGTTGCAAGGGTGAACCGCTCTCTGCATCTCGGCCTCGGTAAGTACTATAACTGACACCCGCACGGCTTCGAATATAGCACACAGAGAGCTGTCAACCTTCACTGAGGTAAACAAAATGGTTTTCGGCGGGCCCGGCCAAAGAATGTTGATAAAAAGAATACCAGAGACACTCTGCCTAGTGCCATGTCTAAAATGACACCCCTCCCCCCTTCACCTCACACAAGCTACTCTGTTGTTACTAAACAGAGGCAGAAACAGCAGCCACAGGACGATACAGCTAACACTGCTGAATCTGATCATGAATACACTGCTTTTTCACAAAACTGTACAGCCAGACTCTTTACATCCCAATGTAATAAAACAGTTTGAAAAGATGCTACAAAAAGCACTAAAGCAGACATCAAAGCATATCACGGAAAGCCTGACTAAAGAAATCCGTGAATTAGGCAGATGTACATCTGACCTAGAAAATAGAGGAGAAGATGTTGAAACACATGTACAGTGCAATACTTGTGAACTGGAAAATCTTAACCACTTGCTTACTGGACACCTAAACCCCCTTCCTGTCCAGACCAATTTTCAGCTTCCAGCGCTGACGCACTTTAAATGACAATTGCGCGGCCATACAACACTGTACCCATATGAAATTTTTATCATTTTTTTTCTCACAAATAGAGCTTTCTTTTGGTGGCATTTGATCACCTCTGCAATTTTTATTTTTTGTTAAAAAAATTTAAAAAGACTGAATTAAAAAAAATATATATACCGTATATACTCGAGTATAAGTCGTTCCGAGTATAAGTCGTTCCGAGTATAAGTCGAGGCCCTAATTTACCACAAAAAAAATGGGAAAAACTCATTGACCAGAGTATAAGACGAGGGTGAGAAATGCACAGCTACTGTAAGTGGAAAAGAGGGTCAACAATGCCCATTTGCAGCATCACTGTGCCCATTTGCATGCCTGGCTGTGCCCATTTGCAGCCATAGGTCCCCTGAACTTCAAACTCGGTAGTTAAGGGTTCCTAGATGCCCCCTAGCTGCAGCCAAAATTTGGGGTCTCTGAACCAAAAGGGTCCCGAAATGACAGATGGACACAGTTGACCGAATTTGGGGCCTTGTATCTCGGGGCCAATTAGTGCTAGGAACCCCAAATTTGGTATGCAAACCCAGTGGAACTAGCACCAAAAAATTTCCAAAGTTGGGGTTTCTAGCACCAAGTGGCCCCGAGATACAGGGCCCCAAAATCAGTTCAGAAAATGTCAAGCACTTTTCTGCAGCAGAGAATGACATTTTCCGAACCGAATTTGGGGCCCCATATCTCGGGGCCACTTAGTGCTAGGAACTTCAGCTTTGGATATGTTGTGGAACCAGTTCCTCTGGGTTTGCACACCAAATTTGGTGTTCCTAGCACCAAGTGGCCCTGAGATATGGGGCCCCAAAGTCGGTTCAGAAAATGTCAAGCACTTTTCTGCAGCAGAGAATGACATTTTCCGAACCGATTTTGGGGCCCCATATCTCGGGGCCACTTAGTGCTAGGAACTTTAGCTTTGGATATATTGTGGGACCAGATCAACTGGGTTTGCACACCAAATTTGGGGTTCTTAGCACCAAGTGAGCCTGAGATACGGGGCCCCAAAGTTGGTTCGGAAAATGAATTTTTTTGCTGCAGAAAAGTGCTTGACTCCAGTATAAGTCGAGGTGGGCACTTTCAGCACAAAAAAATGTGCTGAAAAATTCGACTTATACTCGAGTATATACGGTATATATTTTTTTATATTTTGTTATAAAATTTTGCAAACAGGTAATTTTTCTCCTTCATTGATGTACGCTGATGAGGCGGCACTGATGGACACTGATGGGTAGCAGTGATCGGCACTGATCGGTTACACTGATAGGCAGCACTGCTAGGTGGCACTGATTGGCACCACTGGTGGGCATTGATAGGTGGCACTCATGGGCATTGATAGGTGGCACTGGTGGGCACTGGCAGGGGGTACTGGCAGGGCACAGATGAGGCAGAATTGCCTCTTCCTCTTCGGAACCGATGTCCCTTGCACATAAGCCGGTGGTCGGCTTTTTTTTCTCCTCACACTGTCAGCGTGAGGAGAAAAAAAAAAGATTTCTGAGCTTTTGTTTACATCACGTGATCAGCTGTCATTGGCTGACAGCTGATCACGTGGTGAGGGGCCCCTTACTCGGATCTGTGATCACCCGAGTCTCCTGCGCAGGGAGCATGCAAAGGGGAGGCCGTCATATGACGGCCTCCCAGAAATTCAGGTCCGTGCTGTGGCCGTCATTCGGCTATAGCGTGGACGGCTAGTGGTTAAAGAGGAAAAACTCACTTTACAAATAGGTCTGGAAGATTTCGAGAATAGAGCGAGTCGCTCTAACTTACACATTCGTGGGATTCCTGAGGTAGTTGTTGATCTCCAAATCGACTATAACTGCTCTATTCCAAGAATTACTGCCGTCAATCCCAATTGATCAGTTAGAGCACGACAGGATTCATAGGGCTTTAATGCCACGCAAAGCTGCAGGTCCACCTCTCGATATAAATGGCAAAACTTCCTTTTTTTTCACGCCAAAGAGCAACTTTTGGCTGCAGCACGAGGAAAAGACTCCCTCGCTTTTCAGGGTCACCCTTACCAGCTGTTTGCTGATCTTTCCCCCTTTTACACTGGGGCGGTGGGTGCGTCGGCGATAAAGCGCCGCTATTTTTAGCGGCGCTTTAACGTCAATTTCGTGGCGCTATTCGGCCGCTAGCGGAGTGCTTTTACCACCCACTAGCAGCCGAGAAAGGGTTAAAACCACCGCAAAGCGCAGCTGCAGCAGTGCTATGCCTGCGGTATAGCCACGCTGCCCCATTCATTTCAATGGGCAGGAGCGGGGGAGGAGCTGTATACACACCGCTCTTTCACCGCTCCAAAGATGCTGCTAGCAGGACTTTTTTTAGCATCCTGCCAGCGCACTGCTCCAGTGTGAAAGCCCTCGGGGGCTTTCACATTGTAGAGGCTCTTTCCGGGTGCTTTGCAGGCGCTATTTTTAGCGCTGTAGCGCCTGCAAGGCGCCCCAGTGTAAAAGGGGTGTCACAGTTGCTAAACAGAGAGCTTTAAAACCTTTTCTTCAGATCCTTCAACAAAATCAAATAGCATATCAATGGGGATTTCCATTCTCTGTACGCTTTACCTGTCAAGGTACCAAATACACCTTCAGATCCTATGATGAGCTGCAAAATACCCTGCACATCTACATCTCATAGATAGATCTTCTACTTCTAGTGGTCCTCGCCGTCATGCTACACCTGACTCTTCACAAGATTCCTCTAGTACTAAAGATGACAGAAGCCGCCAAAATTCATCTAAACGCAGCCGTTTCCATCTCCTGAAGAAGAACCTACGTATACTATGGACTGATTGATCCATATATTTTTGGATTCAGATTTTCAAACATGTCCTGCTTTTTCTTTTTATTTCATTTGATACGTTGGTAAAGGTTAACATCATTACCCGTAGTTCATTCTTACTTGATACACAACATGAGTGAATAGTGCTCACTCTTATCCCTAATCTCATCTATCCCAGAATTATACTTTTTGTGTATCAAATTTATAACTTCCTTCCCCTCCTTCCCTCTTACCCTTGTTAACCAACTGGTCAACTGACTTAGTAAATAAGTTTATACCTTGTATAGTCACGTAATATGTTTAGATTCATGGTTTTCCCGCTCTGTTCCACCCTCCCTTACCTATCCTTTCTTACCCATTCCCTTTTTTTTTTTTACCCTTCCCATTTACCCTATCCCCTTACTAAATACTTATTATAGCCGATTTTCGGTGTTAATATAATCTACTTTTTGCCTATATGTTTTGGTTGTCGTGGTCTTGGGAGACAGTCACTGCTCTCCCCATCTTTCTATCTTTGGGTATTCCCCCCTCCTGTTGCTTTGGGGGAATTCCCTGGATAGCTATTAGACCTCTGGGTTTCCTGACTCTCGTGTGCCCAGTACGCCACTTTCTTACTTATTTAAGCTTAATGATGATTGTTTACACTAACCGTTTTCTTTATCTTACAAACTTTTTCCTACTTTTCTACTGGTTCTACTGGTTCTTACTCTTCAATATATCATTTAGTGACAACTTTGTACAAAACAAAAAATAAATACAAATTTGTCTTTTTCCCGCAACTTGTGTCAAAATATAATATATTCCATGGACTCGACATGCCTCTCAGCAAATAGCTTGGGGTGTCTACTTTCCAAAATGGGGTCATTTGGGGGGGTTTGAACTGTCCTGGCATTTTATGCACAACATTTAGAAGCTTATGTCACACATCACCCACTCTTCTAACCACTTGAAGACAAAGCCCTTTCTGACACTTTTTGTTTACATAAAAAAATTATTTTTTTTGCAAGAAAATTACTTTGAACCCCCAAACATTAGTAAAGGCCCTACAGATTAAAATGGTGGGTGTTTCATTTTTTTTTTCACACAGTATTTGCGCAGCGATTTTTCAAACGCATTTTTTTTTTTGAAAAAACACACTTTTTTTAATTTTATTGCTCTAAAACACACTATATTGCCCAAATGTTTGATGTAATAAAAAAGATGATCTTAGGCCGAGTACATGGATACCAAACACGACATGCTTTAAAATTGCACACAAACGTGCAGCGGCGACAAACTACATACATTTTTAAAAGCCTTTAAAGGTTACCACTATAGATTTACAGAGGAGGTCTACTGCTAAAATTACTGCCCTCGATCTGACCTTCGCTGTGATACCTCACATGCATGGTGCAATTGCTGTTTACATATGACGCCAGACCGAAGCTTGCGTTCGCCTTTGCGCGAGAGCAGGGGGGGACAGGGGTGCTTTTTTTTTTTTTTTTTTTTTTTTAATTATTTATTTTGTTTTTTTTTGTTTTTATTTTTAAACTGTTCCTTTCATTTTTTTTTTTTATCATTTTTATTGTTATCTCAGGGAATGTAAATATCCCCTATGATAGCAATAGGTAGTGACAGGTACTCTTTTCTGAAAAAATTGGGGTCTATTAGACCCTAGATCTCTCCTCTGCCCTCAAAGCATCTGACCACACCAAGATCGGTGTGATAAAATGCTTTCCTAATTTCCCAATGGCGCTGTTTACACCTGGTGAAATCTAAGTCATGAAATGCTCGTAGCTTCCAGTTTCTTAGGCCATAGAGATGTTTGGAGCCATTCTGGTCTCTGATCAGCTCTATGGTCAGCTGGCGGAACCACTGGCTGCATTCTCAGGTTCCCTGTTGGTACAGGAGAGCCAGAGAAAACCATGGAAGACGGTGGGAGGGGGGGGGACATTCCCTCCCACTGCTTGTAAAAGCAGTCTAGAGGCTAATTAGCCACTAGGATTGCTTTTACATGAAAGCCGACCGAAAATAATGCTACTAAGATGATACCTAAACCTGCAGGCATCATTCTGGTATAACCACTCAAAGTCCAGCAACATACCCCTTTGGGCTGAACGAAAAAAAGAGATTGATCGGTGGGTATGCCCACCATTAGAATACCTCCCGTCATCCACCCACTTCTAATGATGAGCATGCATGCACCATTTTTTTTTTAACTGTGGTGGTGAAATAACCTCCTACAGCGCTGGAGTCGCGGCTTTATGTATCATGGTAGCAAACGCTGTTGCTGTCAAGATAAATAAATCAGTGCTGCAGCTGAATGGCCTAAAAAATATAGGCCGAAGCATGGGGGCCTCCGCCCCAAAAGTTAGGAGCAAATCGCTCCTCCACCCCTGCTGCCCCCATGCTTCGGCATATATGCTCTTTTTTTTAACTGTGGTGGTCAAATCTCCTCCTACAGCGCTGGAGTCACGGCTTTATCTATCGCGGGAGCAAACGCTATTGCTGTCAAGATAAATAAATCCGTGCTGCAGCTGAATGGCGTACCTGAAAACAAAAAAATGGTTAACAATAAAACACAGTA
The DNA here is from genome assembly GCA_037952835.1 of Lithobates septentrionalis. Classification (NCBI taxonomy): domain Eukaryota; kingdom Metazoa; phylum Chordata; class Amphibia; order Anura; family Ranidae; genus Lithobates; species Lithobates septentrionalis. Next base: position 368,128 of record JBBDGP010004460.1, read on the forward strand.
AACAGTAAAGTATAAAAAAATGACATACCTGTGAAGCAAACATGAGAAAACATAATAACAAAAAAACATTGCAGAATAGAATACAGTAAAAAAGAGCAGAACAATAGAGAGAGAATAGAGAGAGAGAGAGAACAATAAAATTACAACTATTTTTTTTTTTTTTATTATATATATTTTTTTGTGTTTTTTTACTTTTTTTTTATTATACACTTTTATTTGTAACTGTAATGCCCCGTACACACGATCGGACATTCCAACAACAAAATCCATGGATTTTTTTCCGACAGGTGTTGGCTCAAACTTGTCTTGCATACACACGGTCACACAAATCTTGTCGGAAATTCCGAACTTCAAGAACGCGGTGACGCACAACACGTACGATGAGCTGAGAAAAATGAAGTTCAATAGCCAGTGCGGCTCTTCTGCTTGAATCCGAGCATGCATGGAACTTTGTGCGGCGGAATTGTGTACACACAATCAGAATTTACGAAAACGGATTTTGTTGTCGGAAAATTTGAGATCCAGATCTCAAATTTTGTGTGACAGAAATTCTGATGGAAAATGTCCGATGGAGCCTACACACGGTTGGAATTTCCGACCACAAGCTCCCATCGAACATTTTCCATCTGAAAATCCGACTGTGTGTACGGGGCTTAACTGTAACTGTTCGGTTCCAGGTTCGGGTCTACCAAAATGCAATGGCATCTTGGGAGACCCCATGAAAGTGTACCTAGTTTGTGCAGTGCTGTACCCTACACTAATACTCCACTAGTGTATGGTAGCGTTCAAAACATTCACCAATGCAAAGACCAGGATTGTCAGGACAGGAGGGACAATAATAGCAGGTGTCACGCCTACATCCGCCCTTGCTACAGACACGACATCTTTTGGGGGGCTCGTTGGGTAGGGGTACTAGGGAGGATATACGGAAAATGCTTCTCATGCAGCCAGCTTACTGCATTTGGATTGGGAAGGTGAGGTGGAGCACCGTCTGGAAACAGAAGGGCTCTGACGATCTCTTCCTGGAATTTAAGGAAGCATTCAGTCCGTCCTGAAGCTCTGTATAGCACATGAGCGTTCAGCAAAGCCAATTGAAATAAGTATACAGACACTTTTTTGTACCAGCGTCTGGCCTTACGGACGACTAGGTACGGCGCCAACAACTGGTCGTTGAGATCCACCCCTCCCATATTTTGGTTATATTCGTGGACACAGAGGGGTTTCTCAACAACACCAGGTGCCATAGGAATTTGGACCGTCGCGTCTGCATGAAGGGAGGACAGAACGAAAACATTCTTATTATCCCTCCACTTCACAGCAAGCAAATTATTACATTTAGAGCAGGCTCTCTCCCCCAGCCTAAGACGGGAATCTACAAGCTGCTGGGGAAAGCCCTGGCGATTAGATTGCACGGTGCCACATGCGCCAATTCCATGATCAAAAAGTGACCAAAAAGTGGCACGCTTGTGTAATAATTGTCCACATACAACTGGTAACCCTTTCCGAATAAGGGTGACACCAAGTCCCACACAATCTTGCCATCGCTCCCTATGTAATCTGGGCAGTTTGGCGGCTCTACGTGACTATCTCTTCCCTCGTAAACCATAAAACTATATGTATAGCCTGTGGCCCTGTCACAGAGCTTATACATCATGACCCCGTATCTGGAACGCTTGCTGGGAAGATACTGTTTGAATGACAAGCGACCAGAAAATTTAATCAGGGACTCATCAACGCAGATAACTTGATGGGGAGTAAACAAGACCGCAAAACGTTAGTTGAAGTGGTTTACAAGGGGCCGAATTTTGTAGAGCCGATCGTATACAGGGTCTCCACGAGGACAACAGAGTTCATTGTTGTTGAAGTGCATGAGCCGCAAGATCTGCTCGTATCGTGCCCTGGTCATTGAAGCAGAGAACACGGGCATATGGTGAATTGGGTCAGTGGACCAATATTACCGCAACTCACTCTTTTTAGTTATTGCCATAAGGAGGGATAGGCCCAGAAAGAGCTTAAATTCAGAAACCGTAATTGGTTCCCAAACTCTGGCAAGGGAGGACTGGGGATTAGCGGCGATGAATTGATCAGCATACAAATTACTTTGGTCCACAATATATCTATAGAGATCTTCAGTGAAAAACAGCGAATAGAAATCAAGTGACGTAAAATCAACTTTTTACACCTGAATTCCGGGTTGGCCAATGAATGGGGGAAGTACGGGTGCTGCAGAAGTGGTGGGCTCCCAATCAGGATTGGCGAATTCTGCAGGAAGGACACTATGGGCTCAACGGGCCTGTCTTTGTCTTCTTGGTGGCAGTGAGACACTTCTTGTGCTTGCCACCTTGCCAGCTTGAACTGCACTTATGGGACTCGCCATGTCACCACGTGATGATACTGCAGTGCTGGATGTACAACCAGGGTGTACTAGGCCGCTGGTGCTTGCCAGTTCACCAGAAGGAATAGCGGCGCTAGTACTTCTCTGCTCCATACGAGAGCCCTGCGGGTTCTTGCACCTCAACAACAGCAGAAGAAGATCAGGGTCTGGTACACCTGACCTTGGCAGGGACCACAACTTTGTCATCAGAGCTATCTGTCATGGAGCCGCTGTCATCTACAGGATCGTATTCTGAGCCTGAATCTGACAGATAAGTGACCTCCTCTTCACTATCTGTCATGCTCAGGAACTTGTAGGCCTCTTCACTGTACCTTCGATTTGCCATTTTGGGCTCTAAATTTACTGGTACAGTAGTGAGACTCACAGGAAAAAAGCTCCTAGGCTGTCAGCAACTGTATCAAATGCTACCAAAAAAACTGTTAGCGATCGCAGGGATCAGGCCTGACTCTGTGAACGCTGCAGTTATGTGTTTAGTGTTTTGTAAGTGACAGTGATCAATTGATACTGCACTTGGGTGGGCTGGGCTGGGCGGAGGGGCAAAACGCAGGTACTAGCAGGTATCTGGGCTGATCCCGCTAACACTGCATTTTTGGGAACCCTAAACTTCTGGGGACGCTAGTATAGATCTGATCAGATCAGATAGTGATCCTTTCAGATACTATACCACTAGGGGAGGTGTATGCTGCGTGCGTGGGTGTTAGCGGTACTGGCACTAATCTGACGCTGCCTGGGGTGACGCAGACCCTATCTGATGCTAAAACCTAACTGATATCACCCGATCAGGGGGTTAAACCTTTATTGGGTAATAAACGGCGGGTATAAAAAACAAACTAACTATCCAGCGTCATCCATAACACTTATACGGTGATCACTGGTGAAAGAGTTAACTAGGGGGCAATCAGGGGGTTAAAACCTTCATTAGGTAGTATATGGGGGTACCTGACGCTATAAAAAGCTGACGGTAAACCTAAATAACTAACTGGCTACCTAGTGTCACCCGTGACACTAATACGGCGATCAGAAAAATGATTGATTAGTGACACTGGCGACAGGGTGTGAAAGGGTTAACTGGGGGGCGATCAAGGGGTTAAACCTTTATTAGGGAGGGTTAGGGGGGTATCCTAGACCTAAAGGGGCCTACCACTAACAGCCCTAACACTTATAACAGTGACAAAATGACACCAATGCAGTGATCAGTAAAAAAAATTAAAACTGCTATTGGTGTCACTGTGACAGGGGGTGCAGGGGGGTGATTTGTGTGCCTATGTGTACTAGTGTTAGTGTGCTGTTGGTGCAAACTCACAGTGATGTCTTCTCTCCACGGGCTCCGGCCGAGAAGACCGGCACGAGGAGAGATGACATCACTTCCTCTCCTCTGCTTCTGTTTACAGTTTCAAAAGCAGAGGAAGCTTCTCATTCACCAGGAGCGATCGCGAGGGGGTGGCTATGAATCGGTGGCCTCCCCTTCAGCACGGATCACTCCTGGAATGAAGCTGACCGCAGCAGGCACCGGGGCCCCCCTGCCTGCTGGGAGGCAGGGACGTTCAGGTACGCCCATATGCCTGCCCGTGCCATTCTGTCGACGCACATCGTAGTGTGGTGGCCGGCAAGTGGTTAAAGCGGTGTTCCACCCAGAAGTGGAACTTCTGCTCATCTGTCTCCTCCCCCCCTCCGGTGCCACATTTGGCACCTTTAAGGGGGGTGGGGCGGGTACCTGTTTTTGACAAATAGCTTTTCCCCAATTCTGTCAGACCTCGCAGCGGCGAGGTACATCAGAAATCCAACCTCCCTCCTCCTCCCCCCCCACTGCTGGGCCAGTAAGAGAGTGCAGCGCACTTTACGCATGTGCAGTAGGGACCCGGCTGTGAAGCCGCAATGCTTCACTGCCGGGTTCTCTTACCAGCAATGGTGGAGGCGGCACCTGACAGCTGATGGAAACATCGCATTCCAGGACAGGCAAGTATTAAAAGTCAGGAGCTACAGTATGTGTACACATAATGCCATGGGTGGTCGCCCGCCCAGACTGACCACAGTCAGTCACCATGGCCTCTTGTGAGCTTAGTGTGTGGGAGGCTGATGTCCGCTATCGGCTGACATCACAGAGCCCATCCAGGCTGGGGAGAGATTTTGACCATATGATTGGGATCCACCCAGGAGCCTGGATCGGCACCTGGCTCAGCCTCTCAGTGAGCTGCTGAGAGCCTGAGCTGGCCCTGCTACCTTCCCCTTCACAGCCCAGTGCTCCAGTGAGCTGAAGGGGGGGGCAGAGCAGACAGTCGGTGACTCTGCTCATGGAGCACTGAATGATTAGTAGTGTTTGATCATTCAGTCCTCACCCTTAGAGCCAGTTGGGGGATAGATGCCGCATTGCATCGATACCTAGGCGGATGCTGTAAGTATCATTTAAAAAGTGACATTAAAGGCTGATTTTGTTTTTTCTTTAAATCACAAACATGTTATACTTACCTGCTCTGTCCTTCTTTTCGGGTCCCCCGCCGCTGCTCCTGGCTCCTCCTCCCCCCTGCCAAGTGCCCCCCCAATAACAAGCAGCTTGCTGTAGGGGCACCCAGGCAGGCTCGCTCCCAAGCCACTGCTGTGTCTGTCCATTTAAACACAGGCTTGGAAAGATCAGTTTGTAAATGGATAGAAAACTGGTTAAAAGACCAAATTCAGAGAGTAGTGGTTAATGACTTTTACTCTGAATTGTCTAAGGTTATCAGTGGTTTACAGCAAGGTTCAGTGCTGGGACCCTTACTTTTTAATAACTTTATAAATGATGTCGGGTCTGGGATTAAAAGTACCATTTCAGTCTTTGCAGATGACACCAAGCTATACAGTGGAACAGGGGTCTCCAAACTGCTGCTCGGGGACTGGATGTGGCCTTTTGCTTGCTTTTAATCGGCCCTTGGGGCACTAATCATCCCACTGATACAAGACACTATTCTGCCATCGAACACCAACAATGGATCACCATTTCTCCCACTGACACTAATGCCCCGTACACACGGAGAGACTTTCCGACAACAAGCTCACATCCAACATTTCCCGTCGGAAAATCCGACCTTGTGTATGCGGCATTATACTAAAGCACTATTCTGATACCAACGATGGGGCTCTTTTCCTCTAACCTAATACCAAATGTGGTGATGTTTACTCCTACTGATGCCAGAAACATTTTCACTCCCGCTGGCCACGATTTGTCCCTCCTGAAGTCTGAAGGACAGTAAACCGGCCCTTTGTTTAGAAAGTTTGAAGACCCCTGCAGAAGAATAACGTCCTTACAGGATGTCTCCAATTTACATGCCAACCTCAATGCTCTGTCTAATTGGGCAACTATGTGGCAGATGAGGTTTAATGTTGATAAATGTAAAGTTATGCACTTGGGGGCTAAGAATATGCATGCATCATACATATTAGGGGGACAGATTCTCCTACCTGAGCTGTGGATCTCTGCAGCTCCTCCAGAGTTACCATGGGCCTCTTGGCTGCTTCTTTGATGAATGCTCTCCTTGCCCGGCCTGTCAGTTTAGGTGGACGGCCATGTCTTGGTAGGTTGTGTCATACTCAGGCCCGGATTTACTCCCTTTGCCGCCCCTCCCCCCCCAACACACACACCACCATTCTCGTCCTTTATCGATGACTGCTACAATGGATCAATTAAAAACATATCTCCACACACGAGAACACTGAAAATAACTAGCTTTAATTGTACAGACTGAAAATACTCTGTAATGCAGAAAATGTCTTTATAGCAGTAAGAAACTCCCTACAATTTTTTTAGTTCTAACTTTTCTTTTGGCAAACTCATCGATAATATCTTCGTAGGACAAAGTATTTAAAAGCTCTGACTCAATGGCAAGTAAAGGCTGTGGACATACCACAGGAGGTGGACAGAGGCTGCGGACATACCACAGGAGGTGGACAGAAGCTGCGGGCATACCACAGGAGGTGGACAGAGGCTGCGGGCATGATAGTGTCCTCCTCACCCCCTCACAGTAGCTTCTCTGTCCACCATCATATTACTTCTCCACATCATCAGTGTGCTGTGTCCTCCACCTGTGCCCCTTTCACCTCTCCACAGGTCAAGGCAGCACAGTGCTGCCCTGACCTGTGGAGAGGTGAAAGGGGCACAGGAGGACACAGCACACTGATGAATGATGTGGACTGGAGAAGTAATATGATGGATGGTGGACAGAGCACATCAGTCTCTGTCCCCTGCATGGCATGGCTTCTGCCTCCCAGGGCTCCCAGTAACATCCTCCTCTCTCTGTCCCCTTTTTTACTATGGATATTCCCCCAGCTTCACTCTCCTCCTCCTCCTCAGTGTCCTCCTCACCGTCATCAGCTGCTCGGCTCCTCCGCGGCTTCGCCTATGACGAGTGCACTGCACAGTCGCCGGCCACCGTGGTCTAGACTCTCGATCTTTTAAAAAATGGCACGGGGCCGGCTTCGGAACGGCGCATGCGCAGTTGCATGGTCGTCTTGCGGCCATCTTTTTTATGGGCACCGGCGCCCGTAACGGACTTTAACGGGCAGCCTGAAAGGGGGGGCGGCCGTGAAAGCCCCTGCACCACTGCCACCCCGAGGCCTGGCCTCGGTGGCTCTGTAGGAAATCCGGCCCTGGCCATACTCTTTCCATTTTCAGATGATGGATTGAACAGTGCTCTGCGAGATGCTCAAAGCTTGGGATATTTTTTATAACCTCTACCACCTTTGCACATCTAGAGAGGGACATTTTTGCCCATTCTTCTTTGCAAAATAGCTCAAGCTCTGTCAGATTGGATGGAGAGCGTCTGTGAATAGCAATTTTCAAGTCTTGCCACAGATAGTCAATTGGATTTAGGTCTGGACTTTGACTGGGCCATTCTAATGCCGCGTACACACGACCGGACTTTCCGTCAGAATGAACTCCAGAGGACTTTTTGACGGAGTTCCGACGGAGTTCTGCTAAAACGGACTTGCCTACACACGATCACACCAAAGTCCGATAAATTTGAACGTGATGACGTACGACCAGTGTAGAAAAGGAAGTTCAATAGGCAGTAGCCAATAGCTGCCCTTGCGTCACTTTTCGTCCGTCGGACTAGCATACAGACAAACGTTTTTTTTCTATGGGAATTGAGTCCGTCTGAAAGATTTGAAACATGTTCTATTTCTAAGGTCCGTCAGATTTTTCAACAGAAAAGGTCCGATGAAGCCCACACGCGATCAAATTGTCCGACGGAATGATTCCGTCTGACCTTTTCTGCCGAAAAGTCCAGGTAGTGTGTACGCGGCATTACACATGAATATGCTTTGATCTAAACCATTCCATTGTAGCTCTGGCTGTATGTTTAGGGTCATTGTCCTGCTGGAAGGTGAACCTCCGCCCCAGTCTCAAGTCTTTTGCAGACTCTAACAGGTTTTCTTCTAAGATTTCCCTGTATTTGGCTCCATCCATCTTCCCATCAACTCTGACCAGCGTCTCTGTCCCTGCTGAAGAAAACCATCCCCACACCATGATGCTGCCACCACCATGTTTCACGGTGGGGATGGTGTGTTCAGGGTGATGTCCTGTGTTAGTTTTCCGTCACACATAGCGTTTTGCTTTTAGGCCAAAAAGTATAATTTTGATCTCATCTGACCAGAGCACCTTTTTCCACATGTTTGCTATGTCCCCCACATGGCTTCTCACAAACTGCAAACAGGACTTCTTATGACTTTCTTTCACCAATGACTTTCTTCTTGCCACTCTTCCATAAAGGTCAGATTTGTGGAGGGCACGACCAATAGTTGTCCTGTGGACAGATTCTCCCACCTGAGCTGTGGAACTCTGCAGCTCCTTCAGAGTTACCATGGACCTCTTGGCTGCTTCTCTGATTAATGCTCTCCTTGCCCAGCCTGTCAGTTTAGGTGGACGGCCATGTCTTGGTAGGTTTGCAGTTGTTCCATACTCTTTCCATTTTCGGATTATGGATTGAACAGTGCTCCGTGAGATGTTCAAAGCTTGGGATATTTGTTTTATAACCTGACTCTGCTTTACACTTCTTCACAACTTTATCCCTGACCTGTCTGGTGTGTTCCTTGGCCTTCATGATGCTGTTTGTTCACTACTGTTGTAACATGACAAAATGTGGAAAATTTCAAGGGGTATGAATACTTTTTCAAGGCACTGTACCATCACTTATACTGCATGGATCGGAAAAGGTTACAAAAAGCAACAGAAACATTACAATTGCTTTCGTCTTGAAATCAATCATTAGATGCAGTGTCTGCATTCTTTTTTCTTGTTTAGTCTTTCTTTCTTTTATTTTTCATCTGGTGATCTGGCCAGCAAGTCTGTTGTTTTTCAACAGACTACAAGTTCTCCTGCAGATGTAGCAGTGAGTGCTGATTTACACTTATGCGCTGCGAATTTGGTGCACATATAAAGCAGTACACCGTGGGAATTTGCGTTGCAATTTCTGCCTGCCATGTGTGATTTCTATGCAAATTTTAGTGCGAATTTGTGAGGGGAGTGGTCACATCTGCTATTTTATTTCTGCCCAATAGAAGCGATATAAGTAAAAATCTAGGAAAAAAAATAATAATAAATCGCAGTGATGTGAACACTGGATTTCAATCCGGTCCCATAGAAGTCTATGGAGCTGAAATTCTCACATCACCGCACTAAACTCACAAAGCACCCGGTTTTGAACCGGATCAAATTTGCATCGCATATATGTAAACAGCCTTCATCCGGAGAAATGCCTTTTTTAGATGACATGCGAATTTTAATTTTTGGGATCATATCTGATCCACATAGAATTTGCATAAGTGTGAACCGGCACTGTACAGTAGGAAAAACCTCCGCTCTCCATCCTGAAAGATCCGGGGCAGGGGGAGACCGGTGGAGGAGCCGGAGAGCCGGGGAGGACACAGAGGGACCCGGAGGAGAACGGGGGGGACCGAAGGAAGACATGGGGGGGGACCGGAGGAGGACATGGGGGGACTGGAGGAGGAGCCCTGAGAGCCAGAAAGGACAGGTGGACCTGGAGGAGGACGGGGGACTGAGGAAAGATATGGGGGGGACCGGAGGAAGACATGGCTGGGACCGGTGGGGGACATGGGGGGGAACGGAGGAGAACATGGGGGGGCTGGGGGGGAATGGAGGAGAACATGGGGGGCTGGGGGAGGAGCTAGAGAGCTGGGAAGGATGCAGGGGGACCCAGGAGGACAAGGGGAGACCGAAGGAGAACATGGGGGGACCAGAGGAGGACATGAGGAGACCGGAGGAGGACATTGGGGAGACCGAAGGAAGAGCCAAAAACCTGGAAGGACACAGGGTGACTTGGAGGACAGGGGGAGACCGAAGGAGGACATTGGGGGACTGAGGGAGGAGCCTGAGAGTCCAGAAGGACGCAGGGGGACTCGGAGGACAGGGGGAGACCGAAGGAGGGCATGGGGGCACCGGATGAGGACATGTGGGGATGGGGGGGAGCCTGAGAGCCGGGGAGGACGCAGGGGGACCCGGAGGACAGGGGGAGACTGAAGGAGGACATGGGAGGGACTGAAGGAGGACATGAGGGGACTGGAGGAGGACATTGGGGAAACCGGAAGAAGAGCCAGAGAGCCGGGAAGGACACAGGGGGACCTGGAGGATGGGGGGGACCGAAGGAGGACATGGGGGACCGAAGGAGGACATGGGGGGGGATCGAAGGAGGACACAGAGAGCCGGGGAGGACACAGGGGGACCCAGAGGAGAACATTGGGAGCACAGAGGGGGACAGTTGGGGGTGATCAGTGCGACGGTGGGGAAAGTTACAAGCACTGATCTCCCAGACAATCCCGGGAGGGAGAGGAGGAAAAGAAGCTGTCAGAAAAGCTATACAGGAAGATCGGTGCTTGTATCTCCCCCCACCGCCGCACCGATCACCCCTGAGACTGCCCAAGTATTGGGTAAAGCATTGGAGCATTTGCATGAGGACAAGTACTCATATCGGTGCAACCCTAATTGTGAGAAATAAAGACAGATCTGTATACAGAGGATTCTATGACACCTTCAGTGGAGAATGTTTGTGTGTAAATAAAAAAATGGATATTTAGGAAATAAGGCCCCAATAACACTGTGCTGTTGTCAATGTGCAATGTTTGGCCATTCATTCTAATTTCATGCTGAATGGCACTGCAATACCCCTCCCCACCAGAGGGGGCGCTGCACATCAGGACAATACATAGCGATGTAGTAATGTGTTTTAGGTGCAGGGATCTGTCAGAGAGGCTCAGCTCTGATTTCTGTTAGTCCAGTCAGTGTGAATAGGAGGCCTGACACAAAGCACATCAATGTGTGGGGACATGAATGTTGTACACAGCGCCCCCAGTGGTGAGGTGTGGTGACAATACATGGAAATGAATGGAAAACGCATCAAAATGCACTACACTTGTTTTTTTGGTGTGTTTCTTTGAGTCACATACATATTTCACAGGTGCATGCTGGGAGTCAAGCAACTAGAAATCACACCGGAAACACAGCAAAAATGCACATGTATTTTTAATGTATTTTTCAACATAGTGTGACAGCACCCTCAACCTCTCATAGTGCCTACCAACCACCCATAGTGGCCAACGGTTCCCCCAGACCCCCTGAGAGTCCTCAGCACCCACATTGACCTCCAGCCTCTTACACTGCCTCCCACAGTTCCTTCAGCCTGCTGCAGAGCTTCCGTCCCTCCATAGTGCCCCATCCTCCTACAATGCCTCCAACCTCCTACAGTGCCCCCCCTCCAACATCCTACAGTGTCCCCCCTCCCCAACCTCCTACAATGCCCTCCAACCTCCTACAGTGCC